>JARQOC010000002.1:692396891-692488810 GCA_033576535.1 Allobates femoralis | reverse complement strand
ATCCACCGCTAACAGGGGGTGAATTCTCTTGATTTGCTTCTGGTGAGGCATCTGTTTCTGGAGCCAATTGGTTTTTGACGAGGATTCAAGGTTTCTGCTGGTTCTTGTGTAGTCATCTGTGGAAACGTCAAGACTGGTACCACCACCGCCTGATACACTTGAGTCCAAGACTAGGGAAATTCTACTAATACGGTGTGGACTTTCCCTTCAACCTCTTCCATCTGTTGAGGAGTGTCTTTATCTCCATCTTTTTCACGCAGTTGATATGGGCTCACCTTCAGGTGGTCTCTGGATAAAGCCGCTGAAGTTCTTCCTCCATCCTTAGTAATGAGGCTGACTTTATTGTTGTCAAAGTGCGAAGGTAAGATGGTATATGGTCAAGCTTCCCACTGGTCATCCAGTTTGAGTTCTTTTTTTCCTTTTTAACACCTGTTCTCCTGGTGACAAGGGAGTGGCAGGGGCTCGCTGATAGTAGTCCTTCTCTTGTTTTTGTCTGGCTCGCAACAGACTTTCCTCCACATACTGTTGGCCTTTACGGTACTGCAGTTGTCTTTCAGTGTCCCAGTCTGTATCTGGGTGTACTGCCTCTGGTGTTAGGATACCCATATCCAGGTCGATGGGAAGTTTACCTGGTCTTGCCGATATCAGGTAGGCTTGGGTACAGTTAGTCAAATTCACTGGTTTGTTGATTGTACAGGTCAACCAAGTCTGGTAACTTCTCAGGCCTCAGGTTGCGCTCTTCCAGAGGTAGGGTTTTCAACAATCGATTACCACCTGGTTCATCTTTTCGCACAGACCGTTTGAGGGTGGTAAGGCGCCCACATTTTCTTACAGCCATGCAGGTTGCAGAATTCTTGAAATGTCTCTGCTTCAAAAGCTGGGCCTTTGTCTGATAAGACTTGCTCAAGATAGCCATGAAGCAGACAGAAGTGCTCTTGAAAGCTGTCCTCGCTGGTACAACCACAAGGAAATGTGAATAGTGGTCCACAATCCAAACGAAGCCACTAATTGTGGTGACACGCGTTGGGCTTAGTCCCTACTGCCCACACTCCAGGCCCTCATCACTTGGGTATAGTATGCTCTCCCCAATCTGACAGTCCCCTGATTAATACACTTGTCTCCCCACCAGTGCATGCTATGTGGCTTCCCAGCACCCTCATAGCACTGCATAGATCCTACTGACAGGCACACACCCTCCCCCGTGTGGTCAAACTGCTTACCTCCCCGTACCCTTCTAAGGGGGCCTCACTCCTTACTGAAGGTCCCTGTTCACACGGGTCCCTTTTATGTGACTTTATAGCCACTGTGCTGAGGTGCCTTTACTACCTGAAGGGCATATAAGGGTGTTGATCATTGTTATACAGAAAGGCTTCTATACAGTATGATCACTATTCTGCTAACTGCCTTGTCAATTCATTGATTGTGGGGACTGTGTCATATGTCTTTGGGTCAATACAAAAAAGGTGGGGGAACAAGAGGCGCAATAGTGCCCTATCACTAGTGACACTCAGATGTGAGTGGTGTAATGCAGTTACACTCACCTATTCCAGTTGTGAGACCCACAACTGGTTTAACAGCATATCACAGTATCAGCTGCTGCAGGACCTCCACCAACCACTCCAACGTGGAAAAACAGCCAGAAAATATGGGAAGCAAGGTGCACCACGGTCCGCGCTGCTGAGTCCACAAAATCACCTGGGATGCAAGATGTTGTAGCAGTATACTTCTTTATTCCTTCCTATGCGTTTCGGCGCTCTTCCGGGCACCTTCCTCAGGGATAATGGGTTGAACGAGACTTCTTAAACGGCCATTTGCTTGTTTTTCACACAGTGGGAGCATTGGGTGGCACCTTGGCGGTGAAAGGCTGGCATCTCAATTTCCTTGAGGTCTTCCAAATCTTCTCTGGTAAGTTCAGCATGCTGGATAAAGCAATCGGCATTGGCGTTCTTGTTTCCTTCCCGATATTTGAGCACAAACTCATAGTTAGACAGCTGAGCCATCCATCATTGTTCTAGGTCATCAAGCTTCGCAGCAGGCCCGGACTGGCAGGTGGGAATACCGGGAATTTTCCCTATGGGCCGCGATACTTTTGGCCGCCGCACCTGCTCCTCTGGCCGCCGGCCAGCTAAATCATTACTGCATGCGGTCGGCTGCCACTGGCCGCTACTTCCCGACAGTCTGGGCTGCCGTGAGCGGCGCTGCGGGGCACTAGTGAGCGCTATGCTGCTGGGACACTTGCACGGCAGCACGTTCTTTGAGGGTGGAGACAGGAGAGAGCGCGCTTTGCTCTCCTGAATTCAGCCCCGGCCATAAAACGCCATTTCCGCCGCCTCCTGCATACAAGCGTTTCACTTTCTCCTATGCGCCGGACCCGGGGGCACACATACCCCACCACATGGCGCTACTTACTTTCACAGGCAGCAGCTCGCTCTCCGTTCAGTTCCAGGCCAGCACATTCATCACTGCAGGCAGCCAGCGGACAGCAATGAGTAAGTGACTCTGTCACAGTTTGTTATTTGCTAATACTGGTGCGCCAGTATTAAGAAAAGGGGGTGTTGTGGGGTGGGTTGCTTGGGCAGGCTGCTATGTGTATGTGTGTGTGTGGGAGGGCTGGGGTAGGCTGCTGTGTGGGGGAAGCTGGGGTAGGTTGCTGTGTGGGGGGCTGGGGCAGGTTGCTGTGTGTGTGGCAGGGCTTGGGCTGGCTGCTGTGTGTGTTGGGGGGCTGGGCTGGCTGCTGTGTGTGCTTGGGCTGGGGCAGGCTGCTGTGTGGGGGGGTGGCTGGGCAGGCTGCTGTGTGGGGGGGTGGCCGGGCAGGCTGCTGTGTGGGGGGGTGGCTGGGGCAGGCTGCTGTGTGGGGGGTGGCTGGGGCAGACTGCTGTGTGAGGGGGGTGGCTGGGGAAGGCTGCTGTGTGGGGGGGGCTGGGGCAGGCTGCTGTGTGGGGGGGCTGGGGCAGGCTGCTGTGTGTGTGTGTGTGTGGGAGAGCTCGGGCAGGGGCAGGTTTCTGTTTGTGTGGGGGGCTGAGGCAGGCTGCTGTGTGTGTGCCAGGGCCTGGGCTGGCTGCTGTGTGTGTGGGGGGGGGAACTGTGCAGGCTGCTGGGTGTGTCTGTGTGTGGCGGGGTCTTGACTGGCTGCTGTATGTGTGTGTGTGGGGGAAGCCTGCTGCTGAATGTGTGTGTGTGGGGGGCTGGGGCTGGCTGCAGTGTGTGTGTGTAGGTGCGTGTGTAAGAACTGGTGTAGGCTGCTGTGTGTGTGTATAAGGACCGGTGTAGGGCTACTATGTGTGTGTATAAGGAGCGGGGCAGGCTGCTGTGTGTGTATAAGGACCAGGGCAGGCTACTGTGTGTGTGTATAAGGTTCGGGGTAGGCTGTTGTGTGTATGTTTGGCATTGTTCACACACAATTTGCAATTTTTTTAGCACTCCAAAAACCACATGCGTTTTTCTAAGAGTGCCAAAAAGTGTCCCTTGTGTGTCTGTAAGGATTAGAATTCTTTTTGGACTTTGTCATTTTTTCATCAAAAACGCAGGCAAAAACGCTAGCGTTAACGAGGGTGCCTAAATGTGCCCTTTAAAAACGCTAGTGTTAACGCATGCATTAACACAGGTGCCTATATGTGCCCTGCATTAACGCATGCGTTTCCCATAGGGCCCCATGTTAAAAAAATGCATGCGTTTTTGGAAACAACCCCTGAGTTTTTTCCAGCACCCAAAAAACGCTGCACGCAGCGTTTTTTGGACTGGGGGAAAAAAAACGCAAGTTGGAGCTGAAATACGCATGTACACTCAAGTGCACCCTGCATTAACGCATCTGCGTTTTTTTTAACAGCCCAAAAAACGCAGAGATGGTCAAAAAAGCTGAAATGTGTGAACAAGGCCTTTGTGTAAGGGTTGGGTAGGCTGCTGTGTGTATGTGTAAGGGTCGGGGTAGGCTGCTGTGTGTGTATGTGTAAGGGTCAGGGTAGGCTGCTGTGTGTGGTGTGTGTGTGTGTGTGTAAGGGTCGGGGTAGGCTGCTGTGTGTGTTAAGGCCGGTAGGCTGCTGTGTGTGTGTGTAAGGGCTGGGGTAGGCTGCTGTGTGTGTGTGTAAGGGCCGGGTAGGCTGCGTGTGTGTGTTAAGGTTGGGGTAGCTGCAGTGTGTGTGTGTAAGGGTCAGGGTAGGCTGCAGTGTGTGTGTAAGGGTTGGAGTAGGCTGCTGTGTGTGTGTAAGGGCTGGGTAGGCTGCTGTGTGTGTGTAAGGGTTGGGGTAGGCTGCTGTGTGTATATGTGTAAGGGCCGGGTAGGCTGCTGTGTGTGTTGTAAGGGTGGGGTAGGCTGCAGTGTGTGTGTGTAAGGGTTGGGGTAGGCTGCTGTGTGTGTGTGTAAGGGTCAGGGTAGGCTGCAGTGTGTGTGTAAGGGTTGGTAAGGCTGCTGTGTGTAAGGGCCGGGTAGGCTGCTGTGTGTGTGTAAGGTTGGGTGGCTGCTGTGTGTATATGGTAAGGCCGGGTAGGCTGCTGTGTGTGTGTGTTAAGGGTTGGGGTAGGCTGCTGTGTGTGTATGTGTAAGGGCCGGGGTAGGCTGCTGTGTGTGTGTGTAAGGGTTGGGGTAGGCTGCAGTGTGTGTGTGTAACGGTCGGGGTAGGCTGCAGTGTGTGTGTAAGGGTCGGAGTAGGCTGCTGTGTGTGTAAGGGTCTGGGTAGGCTGCTGTGTGTGTTTATAAGGATCGGGTAGGCTGCTGTGTGTGTGTGTGTAAGGGTCGGGGTAGGCTGCTGTGTGTGTATGTGTAAGGGTCAGGGTAGACTGCTGTGTGTGTATGTGTAAGGGTCAGGGTAGGCTGCTGTGTGTGTGTGTAAGGGTCGGGGTAGGCTGCTGTGTGTGTGTGTGTGTAAGGGCCAGGGTAGGCTGCTGTGTGTGTGTGTAAGGGTCAGGGTAGGCTGCAGTGTGTGTGTGTAAGGGTCGGGGGACAGGGCAATATCTCTTTTTAATAGGTGGGTGGTCTCCGTAGGGATATGATGTTGGATCCTATTTACTTGCCCAAAATCCAGGGGGTTCTTATTGAATACCCTTTCATATTCCTGGACTACCCGGTAGACCCCATCTTTCTGGTGTGAAGGGGCGGAGTCAGTGCCAACGTGCATTTTCTGGCACCAGTCCTCCAACTGTCCCAAGGAGCCATTGTCCTTCTGCCACCTGGATTGCATTGTAGCTGACAGTAAATAGCTTGGCTACTGTCGTGTACCTGGATAAGTCGACCCCTTTTTCCCCACAATTTAGTATTCGTATGGGCACTCTCCCCTTTCTGACATCCACCACCTCTCTGTCAGGATAGTGGGTCTGCTGTCAGAGTAATCTAGTGACTTGCCTCCAGGGCTGTGGGGTACTCGGAAACGGGCTGGCTCGGTTTCTTGGGGGATGCACGTGGGTTGAGACCCGACTCCATGGCCCTGCAGAGTCAATTGAAAATGTGGGGGAAATGTTTTAGCGATAATGGATCATGACGCCACCCGTGGTTTGCGGCTATGGGTAGCCGCCACTGCTGCAGAACCTTTAGGTATCCACGGGTGGAGCAGGTCCCCAGGGCAGTAAGGGAAAGTCTATGGTGTTGAAAGGTTGTGGGGTGCAGGATGGAGGGTGCAAAGTAACAGACAGACTCAAATTGTTGGTTATTCAGGT
The DNA here is from genome assembly GCA_033576535.1 of Allobates femoralis. NCBI lineage: Eukaryota > Metazoa > Chordata > Amphibia > Anura > Aromobatidae > Allobates > Allobates femoralis. Next base: position 692,483,164 of record JARQOC010000002.1, on the reverse strand, counting down.
CCTTTATTGTTGGTGCAAGCCGGGACACTGACAGGTGATGCTAATCTGAGTCTGTGCAACCTGGGAACAACTTGGGGTTCTCCTCACCCGACAAGTTCTGAGGCCTCCCTGCTGCGTTCTCTCTATGGGTCCCTGCTGCTGCTTAAGCTGAGCTTCGGCCATCTCTCTCCTGTGTGGTGCCAGTATAGCAGACACCTCGAGTCCTTCTCCAGTCCCTCTTCCCTGGCGGCTGCTCCTGGGCTCTCTACGCTGCTCTGCCTGCAGGCATCTTGATGTGGCTGGGGGACTTGGAATCTCCCACCCTCCGTGTTGGCTGCCGGGATGTTAGGCTCCTGCACAGCCTCAGACTCTGGTGTCCGGTTCTTGGCGCTCTCTACACTGGGGTGAGCTCGACACCAATTCACTCCCCAGGCTCTCCCCGACTTCCTCAGACCCTTGCTTACGGGTCCCTCAAGCTAGGCTTCAGCTTTCCTGGGACGAGCTTAGCCCTGCTCTAGTCTACAGGATGTCTTCCTCAGACCTCCTAAGAACAGAACTGACTAGTGCCGCCCCAGACCAGAATTTATAGGGGAGCTGCCCTAAACCCGTGTTTTAGATCTCCCCCTTCAGGCCTGGAGGCAGAAAGGTGTTGTGTGCTTTGGGTTTGCCTGGTGTGACTACGCTCTGTAGCTCTCATGTATGATACTACCCCCCCAGGGGCGGCAATGACATTGTGGCATCCGAGCTCTGGGTGCTACACTGGCTCTAACAGGGCCTGGTAGTGTTGGAGTCTGATGCAGATGGCTGCTCTACACCATATCATCATTTCACTCTTTTGGGGGTAGCACAATGGGGTATGGTTTACTCATCCTTACGCTGCCAATCTCTCAACCAGACTGTTCTACCTGCTGTCTCTGCATTAGTGCTCTAATCTCTTTGTGCAAGACTAATTGCCCGGAGCTGGCGGTTTCAGCCAGTGCCACTGTCAGGGTGTGAATGCTCTGACAGCTGGCCCGGTAGAGAGGTGTGGGGGTGGGGCCCAATCTCCTTCAAGCCAAGTCCCCTCATCTCTTCTACGGCCACCTTTACTGTTAATCACCACACCTCTTGAGCTAAAGGACGTTTGATGACATCACTAGCATGTGATCTGTATGGGCAGAGCCCAGCTCCAGGCTGCACTGACAAGTTTCTTGTTTGTGAGGTAACTGCCCCGTGAGCAGGTAAACGGAGAGGAGTGAGCTACAGGGCATATGAAGCTTCATACTATACGCCTGAGTCACAGGACCTCCACCACCTGCACATGTACATACACTATCAATAGTGGAAGGGCATGGTGCAGAGCTATGTGTGTTTCGCTGAGAGCTATGTGTATGTGTGCTGCAGAGCTATGTATATGCTGGAGAGCTGTGTGTGCTGCAGGGTTATGTGTGTATGCTGCAGGGCTATGTGTATATGCTGCAGAGCTATGTGTGTATGCTGCAGAGATATGTGTGTATGCTGCAGAGCTATGTGTGCTGCAGGGCTATGTGTGTATGCTGCAGAACTACAGTTGTGGCCAAAAGTATTGACACCCCTGCAATTCTGTCAGATAATACTCAGTTTCTTCCTGAAAATGATTGTAATCACAAATTCTTTGGTATTATTATCATATGGATGGTTTATAAAGAACCTCGACTAACATCCAAATAAGTTCAAGCTGCCCTGCAGTCCGAGGGTACAACAGTGTCAACCCGTACTATCCATCGACGTCTGAATGAAAAGGGACTGTATGGTAGGATACCAAGGAAGACGCCACTTCTTACCCCGAGACATAAAAAAGCCAGGCTGGAGTTTGCCAAAACCTACCTGAGAAAGCCTACAAAAGCTTTGGAAGAATGTTCTCCGGTCAGATGAGACAAAAGTAGAGCTTGTTGGGCAAAGGCATCAACATAGAGTTTACAGGAGAAAAAAAGAGGCATTCAAAGAAAAGAACATGGTCCCTACAGTCAAACATGGCGGAGGTTCCCTGATGTTTTGGGGTTGCTTTGCTGCCTCTGGCACTGGACTGCTTGATCGTGTGCATGGCATTATGAAGTCTGAAGACTACCAACACATTTTTCAGCATAATGTAGGGCCCAGTGTGAGAAAGCTGGGTCTCCTCAGAGGTCATGGTCTTCCAGCAGGACAATGACCCAAAACACACTTCAAAAAGCACTAGAAAATGGTTTGAGAGAAAGCACTGGAGTCTTCTAAGGTGGCCAGCAATGAGTCCAGACCTGAATCCATAGAATATCTGTGGAGAGATCTAAAAGTGGCAGTTTGGAGAAGGCACCCTTCAAATATCAGGGACCTGGAGCAGTTTGCCAAAGAAGAATGGTCTAGAATTCCAGCAGAGCATTGTAAGAAACTCATTGATGGTTACCGGAAGCAGTTGATCGCAGTTATTTTGGCTAAAGGTTGTGCAACCAAGTATTAGGCTGAGGGTGCCAATACTTTTGTCTGGCCCATTTTTGGAGTTTTGTGTGAAATGATCAATGTTTTGCTTTTTGCTTCATTCTCTTTTGTGTTTTTTCATTGAAGACAAATTAAATGAGGATAATAATACCAAAGAATTTGTGATTGCAATCATTTTCAGGAAGAAACTGAGTATTATCTGACAGAATGTGCGCTGCAGAGCTGTGTGTGTGTGCTGTAGAGCTGTGTGTGTTGCAGGGCTATGTGTGTAAGCTGCAGAACTATATGTGTATGCTGCAGAGCTGTGTGTGTGCAGAGCTATGTGTGTGCTGCAAAGCTGTGTGTGTGCTGCAGAGCTATGTGTGTATGTGTTAGGGTATATGTGTGTGTGCTGCAGAACTATGGCTAGGGTCACATTTGCGGTTGCAATTGCAGATCCTGATCTGGTTTTGAGCACCCATAGGCAGCAATACAAAAACCGTATCGCCTCAACAGCGTTGCGTTTCCTGGATCCGGTTTTCCGATGTGCGGTAAAAATCATGCAAGCAACCTTTTTCGGACAGGTTCCTAATCCGTATCCAGACTTCAAATGTGAGTGGAACCGGGTACGGTAACCGGATCGGGTACAGCAAAACACATGAATGGCAGTATTGCCGCAATCTTTTCCTATGGCTCCAGATTCACCCGGATGGAAGTCTATTGGCGTCCGGTTTTGTGCTGTCCGGGTGGATCCGGGTGAATCCGTTTTCAGTCCGCAGGACCAAAAGGATCATGGATGATTCCTGTAGTTCCTGGCAAAAATCTGACAAAACCGGATTTTCCTGGATTCGCCCGATCCGGGACCATCCGGGACAATCCGATTTCAACCGATTTAATTCCCGGACAAAAAAAAAAGCCATGCTAGGAAGTTGGGGAACGTTTGTATTACCACAACATCTACTGCATCCAGCAACTGGATGCCACATTAAGTAGCAATCCGGTTAACGCATGCAGATTTAGGGACACCCTTGGAGGGCAAAATTAGTCCTAGGAGGATTGTACCCGCAGAAGCGCCAGCAGAGCGCGAAACGTTCGTTGCACCATCGGGGCTACCCGGTCCTCCTTCCTTTGCACCCCCACCTGTAACACCCCTGTGATGCATTAAATGGATTGAGCACTTTTATCCAGTGTGCAGCCCTGCTCTTTTTCTAAACTGGAAGTCATATAGGTCCTCCTGAAAGGCTAAGAGGAGGAGAACAGGCGGCCCCCTGGAGGATGGGGTGGAAGAGTCCAGAGAGGTATCAAAAACACAATTAAAATCTCCACATAGGATCACGTGTCCCTGTTTAACCTTATTGATTTTAGTTAGTAATTTTTTTGATAAATCTAGTCTGCGCTTGGTTTGGAGCATAAATAAAGACTATAGTATATAAAACATTATTTATGGTGCCCACTTGTATGAGGTAACGGCCTGCAGGGTCAAGTTCCTGATAACTTGAGGAGAAAGTTACAGATGCCTTGATGGCTTAAGGATGTATTTCTATTATAAAGCTAGGTAACTGTATTTCATCATGTATCATGTATTTGATTATCTGTATAAAAATGGCTCGTACATGGATGTCCCATTGACATCGACAAACAAAACAAAAAGAGACTTAAGATGCACCCAGATGAAAATTGGATGTAGGTCACATTCACACATTGAGTATTGGATGAGTTTTTACCTCAGTATTTGTAGCCAAAACCAGGAGTGGGTGATAAATCCAGAAGTGGTGACGTGTTTCTATTATACTTTTCCTCTGATTGTTCCACTCCTGGTTTTGGCTACAAAAACTGAGCTAAAAAAGCCTCACCAAATACTCAACGTATGACCGTGGTCTACAATAGGTGCAGAAGGTATTCAGACCCCTTTACATTTCATTTTTCCCTCTTTGTTTCATTGCAGCCATTTGGTAAATTTAAAAAAGTTCATTTTTTTCTCATTAATGTACACTCTGCAGCCCACATTGACTGAAAAAAAGAGAAATGTAGATATTTGTGCAAATTTATTAAAAAAGCAAAACTGAAATATCCCATGGTCATAAGTATTCAGACCCTTTCCTCAGTATTGAGGAGAGGCACATATTGAGCTAGTACAGCCATGAGTCTTCTTCGGAATGAATGATACAAGTTTTTCCCTCTGGATTTGGGGATCCTCTGCCATTATTCCTTGCAGATCCTCTCCAGTTCCGTCAGGTTGGATGGTGAATGGGGGTGGACAGCCATTTTCAGGTGTCTCCAGAGATGCTCAATTGGGTTTAGATCAGGGCTCTGGCTGGGCCAATCAAGAATGATCACAGAATTGTCCCCAATAGCATGGCTTTTGTATTTCTTGCACTGAGGAGAGACTTCTGTTGGGCCACTCTGCCATAAAGGCCCGACTGGTGGAGGGCTGCAATGATGGTTGACTTTGTGGAACTTTCTCCCATCTCCCTACTGCATCTCTGGAGCTCAGCCACAGTGATCTTGGGGTTCTTCTTTACCTCTCTGATCGAGACTCTTTTCCCACAATTGCTCAGTTTGGCTGGATGGACAGGTCTTCAAAGACTTCTGATGGTCCCAAACGTCTTCCATTTAAGGATTATGGTGGCCACTGTGCTCTTAAGGGGGAGTCACACGCGTCAATATCGCCTGCACGATCTCGGCTGCACGTGACGTTGCAGCGATATTGACGCGTGTGACATACTGAATCAACCAGCGATAAATCGCTGGTTGATGATCGCCAGGTTTTAGAACCTGCTCTAAAACCTGGCGATTGTCGCCCGGTGGACACGCAGCATCGCTGCGTGTGACACCGGGAGTAGCGATATTCCAGCTCCCAGCGCCTCTCACAAGCGCTGGGAGCTGGTATCCAAGGTAAACTGCGGGTATCTAGGCAGCGCGCGCTGCCTAGATACCCGACGTGTACCTTAGTTACCAGCCTCCTCCGCTCACCGGCTGGTATCTAAGGTACACAGCGGGTAACTAGGGTGCCTAGTTACCCGCTGTGTACCTTAGATACCAGCCGGTGAGCGGAGGAGGCTGGTAACTAAGGTACACGTCGGGTATCTAGGCAGCGCGCGCTGCCTAGATACCCGCAGTTTACCTTGGAGACCAGCCTGCTCCCGCTTCCAGCAGGCTGGCAGCGGGAGCAAGACATCGTGGAAACGATATTTAAATCGTTTCCATGATGTCTCTGGTCAATTGATCGCTGGTGAGTCTGTCTGTGTGACAGCTCACCAGCAATCAGCCGACAATGTCGTCAGCAATCATCTCACTGACGACATTGACGCGTGTGACTCCCCCTTTAGGAACCTTGAGTACTGCAGAAATTCCTTTGTAACCTTGGCGAGATCTCTGCCTTGCCACAATTCTGTCTCTGAGCTCCTTGGGCAGTTCCTGTGAGCTGTGAGGTCTTATATAGACAGGCATATATATAATATATGGACTGGCATCACATAAGTTCGAGGTGCAAGCAAAAAATCAGTACATTTAAAAGGTAAAATGCTGCATCACTCTACATGATAAGACTATGTGTATCGCTTTAAGGCAAATGACTAATGAATCATAGTGAAAAGCAGGGCTATAGTGTACAACTAAGGGTGTATCTAGAAAGGGAAAACAGTAATGACTGCACCTGAGATAAAGAAATGAGAGTCTTAGCTTCAACACTGGCGCCACTGCGAAGAGACAGGTAACTGCGCCAAAGTTCTCTCATAATACACGGTCCTATTCTAACACTGTGTGCTGAGTGCAATTGCTGGAATGGGCTAGCCTAAGAATGCAATTAAAAACAGCTAATCTAGTGTGTCTCAGGACCAGGGCTACATTAAGATGGAGGGATAGGCATAGCTACAGGGCGGGGGAAGGGAGCACTGTCCAAAAATTGAAAAGTATATATATAATATATGGACTGACATCACCTAAGTTCGAGGTGCAAGCAAAAAATCAGTACATTTAAGAAGTAAAATGCTGCAACACTCTACATGATAAGACTATGTGTATCGCTTTAAGGCAAATGACTAATGAATCCCTTTCTAGATACACCTTTAGTTGTACACTATAGCCCTGCTTTTCACTATGATTCATTAGTCATTTGCCTTAGGGTATGTGCGCCATGGGCGGGTTTTCGGCGGTTTACCTGTGTAAACCGCCGTTTTGCATACATTAGTTTTATTTAAATTTATGTTAATCCAAACCGGCGTTTGGATTAACATTAAAACTAATGTAACCCGCCCAAGGCTGTGCACATACCGGCGGTTACCCAGCGTCATCCGTTGCTAACCCGCAGGTTTCCCAGCGGGTTAGCAAAGAATGACCATGTTCTAAAAACCGGCCGGTTCTGCAGCGGCTGCAAGCAGAATCATGTGCTGCTTCCAGCCGCTGCAGAATCGCCGCCGAGAACCCGCTGGGCAGCCGCCGGATACCGCACCGGCTCCCGCCGCACATACCCGCCAGGAAGCCGGTGCACGGCGCCGGAGCTTCCTGGCGGGTCCCGCCCAGCCGCCGACGACCAACCCGCCGGTAAGTGTGAACTTACCCTTAAAGTTATACACATAGTCTTATCATGTAGAGTGTTGCAGCATTTTACTTCTAAAATGTACAGATTTTTTGCTTGCACCTCGAACTTAAGTGATGCCAGTCCTTATATATATATATAATTTTCAATTTTTGGATTGTGCTCCTTTCCCCCGCCCTGTAGCTACGCCTATCCCTCCATCTTAATAATCTTTATAACCCATTCCAGCAATTGCATACAGCACACAGTGTTAGTATAGGACCCGGTATTATGAGAGCAATTTGGCGCAGTTACCGGGCTCTTCGCAGTGGCGCCAGTGTTGAAGCTAAGACTCTCATTTCTTTATCTCAGGTACAGTCATTACTGTTTTCCCTCTCTAGATACACCTTTAGTTGTACACTATAGTCCTGCTTTTCACTATGATTCATTAGTCATTTGTCTTAGGGCCACGTCACACACACAGATATCTGTGCAGATATTGTTTGCAGATCCCTGGTTGCAGTGAAATCATGGACACATTGTTCCATTTTGTGGCCGTATACAAATGGAATAATGTGTCCATGATTTCACTGCAACCAGAGATGATATATTATGATATATGGAGAAATGTGAGGCTGCAATATATTATATGGAGAATAATGGGGGTTCATTATAATAATTGAATGACTATCGTGGCTACCTTCTGAATGAAGAACTATGGGATGCATTATAATACATAGAGGACTATGGGGGATGGGGGTACATTGTAAAATATGGAGGAATATGGGGATGCATGATAATAATTGGACGACTATGGTGACGGGAGGAGGCGGACCATATAAACCAGGATGGGGGACATATATACCACGATAAGGGCCATATTCCAGGAGGAGGACCATATATAGCAGGATGAGGGACATTACTACAAAATGAAGGGGAGAGGGGTCAATTTGTGAGTTTTTAAACGATTTGGAATGCTACATGAGGCCCATACATTTCATCAACATGGGGGAGGGAGTCGAGGTCTAAATTTCGCACCCGGGCCCGCCAGACTCTAGTTACACAACTGGGGCTGACATAATGCCTGGTATTTGTTACTAAACCTATCAATATACATTTCTAATATAGTTTATTGTCTTTTTAAAAACAAGAAAACAAAAAACACTATTAACAGATAAAAGATTTTTTTTAGCTTGATAATTCTCCACTGTCAAAGTATAAATTGTTTTGGTGCTTCAGATGTGTTAGAAAAAACCCTAAGAGTAATGCTGTAACAAGCCACTAGATGGCACTACAACGTGGAATGCACTTCAAGCACCTGCTACAGGGAGAGCTAAGCTAAACTCAGCAATCAGGAAGAAAAGGGTTAAATAAGTCATATAATGAATCCCCCAACCTTCACTGTTGGTCCATATAGCGTTCCCATACACAATGTGTGCAAACATTCTTATTTCCCACTTTCTCAGCTTCATTAAAAAACTGTTCTAAAATACACACATCCATTCAAACCATTATTCATAGCCACAGTCCTATTGAAATACAGGGATGTTCAGTGTTCATGGACACCAAACATTTTCTGGCTCCTCTTGCAAAGATGATTCTTGTTTTGCCACTGCAACCTCTGACAGCCGCGTTTACCTGGAGGGATTGATTCATGCAACCATTTTGGTGATGGGTTGGTGTGGCAGATGGGGCCCTACTGAAGGCCCTTAATGCAGCCTCCTTTGTACCTTAATGGAGATGGTAATTTCTCTTATATGCTGCAATATAATGATATCACATTATATAAAACTTGAGATCAAATGATCACCACTTTAATTCCCTTAAAGGGAATCGGTCACCCTTTTGAGCTTCTCGAGCTATATTTATAGACATACAGGTCGTACACAGCTGAAATTAGCCATACCTGTATGCCTCCTGGATGATGGCTTGTTCTGTAAAAATCATCTTTTATACCTTTGTCCTTCCAGGCTATGGGTCATGTGCTGCTAATGTGGCGCCCCTGCAGTCTGGTCGCTACAAAGGGGTACTACACATGTGGGGCCCCCGATGGTCAGGGGTCACACCGTGGTGTTAAACTCATAAAAGCAGTGTAATTTTCCCCAACTGCAAGTGGATGCTGGGCTGGTGCGTGGGACACATTCCTGCACTCCCACACTAGAGTAGTGGTGGGAGGTTACTCCTGGGAGGGATATAGTCACCTCTAGGGGGAGTAGTAAGAGTTGGAGGAGGAGAAGGAGTTGGAAGAAAGTCAAAGAGGAGTGTGGAGACGCTAGGAGAGCTGCGAAGATGTCCTGGCGCTCGGTGCCATGGTTAGGCCCTGAACCAGTGACCCAGAGTGGCCTTTCTGCGTTCAGCCAAGCCTAGAAGTGGGGACAGAAGGCACGGAGCTTAGCCAAGGGAGCAGAGAAACTAGTGGAAGTTTGCCCATGACTTAACAGACTTCGGGGATCCACACCTGGAGGACTGCAGAGAACCCCGGCACACCGTGGAGACTTTAGTCACCCGATCCTCCTGCGTACCCAGAAAGAGGGAGCCAGACACCGTAGTGTGGAATCACACAGCAGTGATCAAAGAGGGTAACCCGTGGACCACGCAGGAGGAGAGAGGACCAGAGAAAGTGAGGAGGCCAGTCGTGTTGTATACAGACAGGGCTTCAGTGACAGCAGGGAACCTGAGGGGGCCTTATACCCACTTGCTGTGGAGAATCACTGTGCACCTGGTCATCCGACAGTGCTCTGGACATCTTTACCTGTGAATACCGTCAGTAAAAAGGTAAGAGAGACTTTCTTCAGCATGTGTGCGTTATTCCTCTCCCTTCCCATCCTCCATATAGACTGCCCCACTGACATAATTTCTGGCATCACGAACAGAATCCCATGCCCGGTGTTACCGGGTACTGTGCACCTTGGAATTTTGAACTGTATTGAAAAATAACTTTTCCCGCATTTGCTTGGTGCCAAAATGGGTTCCCGCCATTTCTGCAGGAGGACTCAAGATGGCGCCGTAGCCATGTATTAGACACCATGTGCAGGCCTGGGGGTGTGCCTCAGCCCCTAGAAGAAGGAGGGCCAGGATGCCGCGTTCAACATGTACGCCCACATTGTCTTTGGGATTGCGGCGTGTGAAGCGGCGAGGGAATTCGACCGGATTGGTCCCGCTGTGGGTGAGGTGATATCCGGGGTGACACATCGCCTTTATTTCAGGGCGAGATTGCGGCGTGTAAAACCGCCATCGGCGATCTGAGGTGAGCATGAAAAACGTGCACGCACATGTTAGATGGCCTCATATCGCCAGCCGATATTGCGGGGTGTGAAGGTACCATTAGACATAGTGGGCTTAAGAAAGAAGTAAAGCATTTGGATTTGGGAGCACAGGTTTAGCCGGTTTTCTTTTCGGAGGAGCCATAGCATTTTCCAGAGTCTTTGTGCTACCAGTAACATGGAAGCACCCGATATTTCCGTCAACAGATGATGGACCTAAGTGGGAACTTGTTTTTTTGTGAATTGAGTCGAATGCTGTTGCTGGCAATTTGGGTGCAGAACATTTTGGATCAGTTCACATTCATCCTGTGGTCTATATGCTGAGCAATTACATTTGGGTTTCCATCTACATCTCTGGTATACGTGATTCAGGTGAAACCCCAAACAAATCTATTCACTAATGAGGCAGCAGAGTTACTCTGTACTCTATTTGGCCTCTGTTCAGCAAAGTCCTTCTTTTCCAAGGTGAACAAAACTGTGATTGACCGCACTTTTATGCACGGCTAAAGAGACGCGTAAAAAGAAGGACATCGCCGAATCACAGGTCAGATGGGAGTTCAAAGTGACTCCATCTGCCTCATTTCAGTGAACTATCCATTGGGAATTTTGTCTGAATAACGTTTTTTTTTTTTTTTTTAGAGATTTACACATAATTCCCAGTGTAAATGCTTAGTGTTGTGCGCAGGATACATGTGAGCTGCGCCGTACTATGATCTTTGGGAGTTAAAACAGTTGGTTCCATATGAAAGAAAAGCCAGGAGTGCTCTGTTTAAGGCCAGTCCTGTGAAGCTACACAAGAAACTTGGTTAAATACATTAAAGGACTGAGTCAAGGCTTCAATTTTTGAAAATAAGGTGCTTGTTTATTACATATACACCATATAGTGCCCTTGGAGGGGAGGCAGTGTGGAGTGAACAGAGTCACAATGACTGTAGAGCAGCAAGGACAACATTCACAAAGTACGTCCTGTACAGATTTACATCCATGCTTACAGAGTGTATACAGGTAGAAACAAATGTAAAGCAGGTTACACAGGATTAAAATGATACATAGGCCATACACTTAATTCCCCTAGGGACATCAAAAGGATATTTGCAGAGAGACTCCTGCAGTGGCCATATCAAGATATTACTGATCACATACATCCATACTACAATTATAATTTGTTTCTACTATAACCCTTTGTGAATACTAGGCACAAAGCACAATCAAAATCAGGGTAAATAACATTAAACTCAATACAGGACATTACAAGTAAAAGTGCAAAAGGTAATAACCAATAGTTTTGCCCTGCCTGTCCGCAGCCATGGGACAATGCACAAACGGGAGAGGAACCCGGGAAGGTGACGGGGTGATAAGACAGATTTCTTCCTCAGATCAGTGTGATTACAACAATACCACATTTATATTTTTTTCTTATGTTTTGTCGCTTTTACACCATAAAAACTATTCGATAGAAATAAATGTTTTTGCACTGCTGTATTCTGAAAGCTATAGCTTTTTTATTTCTCCGCTGACGGAGCTGTATGGCAGCTTGTTTTCTGCGAGGCAAGATGACGTTTCCAGTGATACCATTTTTATTAACATGCAACTTTTTGATTGCATTTTATTTTACTATTTTGGCGGTAACATAGTGTTTTTACCAAATTTTTATTTATTTATTATTATTATTTTTTCTTTTTTTATGGTGTTCACTGAAGGAGTTATTTAGTGTGACAGTCTTATAGAGTGGGTAGCTCCAGACACAGCAATACCAAATATGTGTCCTTTATTTGTTTATTTACTTTTTTGCATAATAATATGTATTTATTAGTGTTATATTTTTTCATATATCTTTGCTCTTTATTTTTGTGAGGTTTTTATATTTGTATTATTTTTAACTTTTTTACTTAGTCCCTTTAAGGAATATCTCCTTTTATTAATTTGATTGCTTTTACAATCCATTGCAATGCTTCAGCATTACAATTCACTATATGCAGGGCCATATTTGCCCTTAGGCACTTGTAGGCACGTGCCTAGGGCAGCAGAATTTGGTAGAGGGCGGCGCCTGATCGTTGTGGTTTTTTTTTTTTTTTTTTCCCGGCTCCGGCCCGGCCGGGTTTCAAGCCCCGCCCCCAATACCCCCACCTTCCCTTCCCGTCATCATTAGGGCCGCCACCCCGCCCGCCCACCCACCTACCGCACCTCGGCCTGCAGACAGTACCCGGCCGGAAGACGAGGAGAAGGAGGGGCCCGCCGAGGAGCGGAAACTTGAAGTTCCCGCTCTCCTCCTTCCTGTGTCTTCCGCGCTCCCAAGTGCTGCTGCTGCTGAGGAGGTGGCGATGGTACTGGCGGCACCACCACCCAGCCGCCCCCCCAGACCCAGAGGACAAGGAAGCAGCCGGCCAGAGCGCGCGGGCACTGAAGGCTGGAGGATGGTGCACCTGGCGGCGGAGCTCCTGTTGCACATCACTGTGCTCAGAGGGAGACCGGCCAGTGACAGCAGCCTGCACCAGGTGAGGACGCTATAAGTGTGGGGAAACTGTGCAGGGACAGAGGAGCAAGGGGACCTAGGAGAAGAGGACAGAGGCACATAGGGACCAAGGAGAAGAGGACAGAGGCACATAGGGACCGAGGAGAAGAGGACAGAGGCGCAGGGGACCAAGGAGAAGAGGACAGAGGCACATAGGGACCAAGGAGAAGAGGACAGAGGCACATACGGACCAAGGAGAAGAGGACAGAGGCGCAGGGGACCAAGGAGAAGAGGACAGAGGCACATAGGGACCGAGGAGAAGAGGACAGAGGCGCAGGGGGACCAAGGAGAAGAGGACAGAGGCACATAGGGACCGAGGAGAAGAGGACAGAGGCGCAGGGGGACCAAGGAGAAGAGGACAGAGGCACAGGGGGACCGAGGAGAAGAGGACAGAGGCGCAGGGGGACCAAGGAGAAGAGGACAGAGGCGCAGGGGGACCAAGGAGAAGAGGACAGAGGCGCAGGGGGACCGAGGAGAAGAGGACAGAGGCGCAGGGGGACCGAGGAGAAGAGGACAGAGGCGCAGGGGGACCAAGGAGAAGAGGACAGAGGCACAGGGGGACCGAGGAGAAGAGGACAGGTGCAGGAGAACCAAGGAGAAGAGGACAGAGGTGCAGGAGGACCGAGGAGAAGAGGACAGAGGCACAGGGGGATCGAGGAGAAGAGGACAGAGGGGCAGAAGGACAGAAATGGAGGGGCAGGTGGACAGAAACAGGGGGACAGAGAAGAAGAGGACAGAGGTGCAGGTGGACAGAAACAAGGGGACAGGAGGAGAGGAAAGAGGAGCAGCAGGAGGGACAGAAGAGAGGAGGACAGAGGAGCAGCAGGAGGGACAAAGGAGAGGAGGACAGGGGTGCAAGAGGAGCAGCAAGAGGGACAGAGTAGAGGAGGACGGGGGTGCAGGAGGACAGAGGAGAGCAGGACGGGGATGCAGGAGAACAGCCGAGCAGCAGGAGGGACAGGGGAGAGGAGGACGGGGGTGCAAGAGGAGCAGCAGGAGGGACAGAGGAGAGGAGGACGGGGGTGCAGGAGGACAGAGGAGAGCAGGACGGGGGTGCAGGAGGACAGAGGAGAGCAGGACGGGGCTGCAGGAGGACAGAGGAGAGCAGGACGGGGGTGCAGGAGGACAGAGGAGAGCAGGACGGGGGTGCAGGAGGGACAGAGGATTGAAAGGACGGGGGTGCAGGAGGGACAGAGGAGAGGAGGATGGGGTTGCAGGAGGATAGAGGAGGAGAGCAGGACGGGGGTGCAGGAGGACAGAGGAGAGCAGGACGGGGGTGCAGGAGGACAGAGGAGAGCAGGACGGGGGTGCAGGAGAACAGCCGAGCAGCAGGAGGGACAGGGGAGAGGAGGACGGGGGTGCAAGAGGAGCAGCAGGAGGGACAGAGGAGAGGAGGATGGGGGTGCAGGAGGACAGAGGAGAGCAGGACGGGGCTGCAGGAGGACAGAGGAGAGCAGGACGGGGGTGCAGGAGGACAGAGGAGAGCAGGACGGGGGTGTAAGGAGAACAGCCGAGCAGCAGGAGGGACAGGGGAGAGGAGGACGGGGGTGCAAGAGGAGCAGCAGGAGGGACAGAGGAGAGCAGGACGGGGGTGCAGGAGGACAGAGGAGAGCAGGACGGGGGTGCAGGAGGGACAGAGGATAGGAGGACGGGGGTGCAGGAGGGACAGAGGAGAGGAGGATGGGGTTGCAGGAGGATAGAGGAGGAGAGGAGGACAGAGGGGAGGAGGACGGGGGTGCAGGAGGGCAGAGGAGAGGAGGACGGGGGTGCAGGAGGGACAGAGGATAGGAGGACTGGGGTGCAGGAGGGACAGGAGAGGAGGATGGGGTTGCAGGAGGACAGAGGAGGAGAGGAGGACAGAGGGGAGGAGGACGGGGGTGCAGGAGGGCAGAGGAGAGGAGGACGGGGGTGCAGGAGGACAGAGGAGAGGAGGACGGGGGTGCAGGAGGACAGAGGAGAGGAGGACGGGGGTGCAGGAGGACAGAGGAGAGGAGGACGGGTGTGCAGGAGGACAGAGGAGAGGAGGACGGGTGTGCAGGAGGACAGAGGAGAGGAGGATGGGGTTGCAGGAGGATAGAGGAGCAGCAGGAGGGGCAGAGGAGAGGAGGACAGAGGAAAGGAGGACGGAGGTGCAGGAGGACAGGAGCAGCAGGAGGGACTGAGGAGAGAAAGACTGGGGTGCATGAGGACTGAGGCTGTGGCTGCCGCTGTGTTTGGTGATAATGGCGGCTGTACCGTGTGTCTGCCTCCATGCAGCTGCTGCCACGTTCCTGAGTTGGCAGGGTGTGGCATGCTTGGAGTTTTAGTTCTCCTACCTGCCTGTCCTATATGATTTCTAGGCAGTGTGTTGGGTGCTGGGTGTTGTTGTTCTTCCAGGTGGGCTCAGTGTTGTCCTGCCGCCCGTCTGTGGCCTGTCTGTCTCTTCTGGGATGTCCTCAGCTCTGTGCTGTGCACAGACAGTGTACCACCATCTCCCCAGCTCCGTGCTATGCACAGTGTACCACTATGTCCTCAGCTTCATGCTGTGCACAGACAGTGTACCGTACACTGTCTGTGCACAGCACGGAGCTGAGGATATGGCGGTACACTCTCTGTGCAAAGCACAGAGCTGGGGAGATGGTGGTACACAGCACAGAGCTGAGGACATAGTGGTACAGTGTCTATGCACAGAGCTGAGGACATGGTGGTACACTGTGCACAGCACGGAACTGAGGACATGGTGGTACACTGTGCACAGCACGGAGCTGTGGACATGGTGGTACACTGTGCACAGCACGGAGCTGGGGACATGCTGGTACACTGTGCACAGCACGGAGCTGGGGACATGGTGGTACACTGTGCACAGCACGGAGCTGGGGACATGGTGGTACACTGTGCACAGCACGGAGCTGAGGACATGGTGGTACACTGTGCACAGCACGGAGCTGAGGACATGGTGGTACACGGTCTGTGCACAGCACAGAGTTGAGGACATGGTGCTACACTGTCTCCTGCCGCCTTAAAATCGGTCTGTTTCTCATCCAGGAAAGTCGGATGAGTGTCATCGGTTTTTGGTCCATTTGGCATCCAACTGCTGTGCGAGTGTCCGACATTTCTCTCAGATCACATCCGTGTGCAATCTGTTCTTTCCTCAGCAGCTATTAGTGTAGAATCATTTACAGGAACATTTTACAGTGTTCTCCGTTACAGAATGATAATGTATCAGTGAAAAAAAACTGATGCCTCTCGGATGGTCCGTGTGCGGTCTGTGATTTTGTCGGACCCATAGACTTGCATTGGTGAGTCTCGGTGTGAATCGCAGACTGTCACAGAATGTTGCGACTTTTTTTCTCATCCTGAATCTGGCTGGGAAAAAAGCGTCCGACACTCGTCAGTGTGCTCTCAGAGATTGATTAACATTGGTCTGAGTGTAATGTGATGAAATCACACATTGCACTCATCCGAGTTTCACGCCAATGTGTCCGTACCCTAATAATAAAATCCATATAGTAATCCTACAATGTCTGCGGGACATGGTATGGGGAGGGTTTAAGGCTCAGTTAGTACACTCCATACTTCTTGTTATTAACCAGTTAATGCTCTCTTGTCCACCGCACTGCAGCGTCAAAAGAGGAAGACAGCGAGACAGGCAGCAACACGGCGCCAGAGAGCCCCTGACCTCGAAATACAAGATCCTCAGATCCTGGTATTGTGACATCATATTAAGAGTAATATTTTTTTGCACTTATATTACACTATGAACTCCACAGCACTTTACATACATCATCAACACTGTCCCCATTGGGGCTCACAGTGTAAACATCCTATCAGTATGTCTCTGTAGTGTGGTTGGACAAACCTTTTATATGTACTACATGATGAAATGTGGGGGTAGAAGCTACATGAAGCTTGGGGAGGGGGGGGGAAGGCCACGACTGGGGGGGAAGATTGTCCGTGACGGGGTGAGGGGCTGCAATGGGGGGGAGGAGCCATGGTGGGGGGAGGGGCTGCAACAGGGGGAGGTGCTGTGACAGGGGGAGGGCCGCAATGGGGGGGGAGCTGTGACGGGGGGGGCGGCGGCTGCTGGAGTGCCTAGGGCAGCAGGAACTCCAAATACGGCCCTGACTATATGTTAGTGTTGCACTCGCAACACTGACAGTTGGCCTAGCACACCATGCATCTGCTTGGTGTTTGAGTCTTTCCATAGCTGGGTGACCCTAAAGTCAACATGACAATGACCCCAGGTTACACATGTGACCCGCCCCGGGGCCGTGGGGTACCCGGTTCCGGGCATTGTTTCACGGGGAATGTCACTGGGGCCTGTGCCCGGTCTCGTGGCCCTGGTGGTCACTGAAAAGGGGAGCAGTCATTAAAAATAAAGGATGATTTGTGATGCCACCTACTGTTTTGGTTACGGTTAGCGGCGCTGTGGGACAGACCTCCGGGGTGATGGTGGAACAGCAAGATGGTTATGCTCTCCGTAGGTGGAACGAGATCCTGAGGCAGTTGTGGGAGTTAATGATGATTTCAGACAGTCTATGGCAGGAGAAGGATCAGGGGCCGCAATAACAGTCACACACACAGGGTTGTTGTTTTCATACCTTTACCGATGATATGAGCAAGGTAAAGTCCAGGGTACAGTCCGGGTAGGCTAGGAGCAGTTCGGGATCTCCACATCCAATGAGTTATGAGGCCTCCCTTGTACGCTGTGTGAGTGCTTTGGTCCTGGGCTGTCTGAAGCTAGGCCCTGACCCTCTCGTGTCCTCACTTGTATGGCAGACTGTGAGAGCTCTGCTGTGAGTATCGCTGTATCCACTGCGGTTCCGGGCTCTGCTAAGTTGCTGTGCCCCAAGTGCTGCACCAGGAGACTTGTAGCCTCCCTGGTCTCCGGTCTTTACTGGTGGACTGACTGGACCCGTGCAGTCACGGACTCCGGCGTCCAGGCTTTCGACGTAGCTCTTCTAGGACAAACCGGCACAGCTCCTCTCCTTCTTGCTAATTTGCCTCGCCTCTGACCCTCACTCTTGGGTCCCTCACACCGGCTAGGCTTCCCCTCAGGCACAGGCCTAGCGTGGCACCGTTCACCAGGTGTCTTCCTCAGTACTGCTTCGTTCTGAACTGCCTAACTCCTCCCCTGGGCCTGAATTTATAGGGGACCTTGACTGATGTTGGCAAGTAGAGCTCCCCCTTCAAGTCTGGGGTGAAAGGTGTTGTGTGTACGTTTACCTGATGTGGAAATCCTTCCCTGCTCCAGGTGTTCCTGTGGCTACCGAACCATGGGGTGCAACACATGGAAGGTATCGATCATGTCACGGGGGTCCCAATTGCTTGGGAGAGCATGCTCCTCTCACAGCCACCTAAATGCTGCAATTGCTATCATTTGCAGCGTTTAGGGGGTTAAACTGCCTGGAGCAGTGCGGGTCTCAACTTTAACATAAGCTGCTGAGCCCACAAAATCGCCATGATGTATTTATACATCCTTGGTCAGGAACACCCTTCTTCCCAAGACATATAGATACGTCCATGATCATGAAGGGATTAAAGGGAATCTGTCACCAGGTTTTTGCTACCTAATCTGAGAGCAGCATAATATATAGACAGAGATCCTGATTACATTGAGGTGTGACTTACTTGGTTGTTTAGTATAGGTTTTATAAAATCATGTTGTATTACCAGGAGATTATCACTAGATGACTAGTAAATAGTGATGAGCGACTAGTTCAGTGTTCAGGTTCGGATGAGTCTAACCGAAGACTTTTTACTATTCGGATATTCTTCTCAATACTGAACATACTGCAAGTCAATAGGGAACTCAGATATTTGTCTGGGGAATCTTTTACACAAATATCCAAGTTCCCCATTGGCTTGCATTATGTTCACTATTCAAGAAGAATATCCGAATAGTAAAAAGTATTCAGTTAGACTCATCAGAACCTGAATACCGGACTACTCGCTCATCCCTACTAGTAAACTTGCTGCCAGCTAGTCCAACCATGCCCCCATCACTCAGTGGTGTAACTCGGTGTGATGGCGCCCGGGGCACAGATCCATTTTGGCGCCTCCCCCCCAAGGTAGGTGAAGAGGTGAGGACCGGAGCGGGGGGGGAATGGGGGGAGATCGCCGCCCCTGCAGCCTTGATTGAGGACCGGGGGGGGGCTTTCCTCGGTCAGTCACCCCTGCTGCCCCCCCTCCTCCTTCCCCGACTCCTCGGTCACTCACCCCTGCTGTCTCCGGTCCCATCCAGGCCGTCTCTCCTCTGTCCTCCGATCACACACTGGCGGCGCCTCCGCCAGTGATGCAGTTTCCGGGGTCTACTGCGGTCACCCCGCACCAAGTCTCCCAGGGCCCCCGACTGGCGCGGAAGCGGAAGTGCCACCGGCGCCCCCCGCTAAAGTGCCGCCCGGTGCAAAAGGTCCGGCTGCACCCCCCTGGATACGCCCCTGCCATCACTGATTGGCAAACTATTCACAGGGTGCACAGGAAGCTGCCAATCAGTTGTGTGGGCAGGGTTATGCAGAGCTCAGCATTTAGAGAACTGGTATATCTGCATCAGAGCAAACAGTTTTTAATAAAAACTTCAGCAAGCAGCCCCTTAAGTGGCATATCACTGGAATCAGAGTCTCTGCCCCTAAATCATGCTGCTCTCAGGTGGGTTAGCAAAAACCTGATGACAAACTCCCTTTAACACTTATGAATAATCCCAGGCAGGGAGACCGGTGGGGAAGACAATAGCCAGTACAGAGGAGCAACCACTGCCCAGAAAGTTAGTACAAGGTTTCTTAATTTTCCCACTCTGGGCCCATGTACAAAATGTTTTAAAGCAGGAAAAAAACCTTTAATGTGTTTCTGTGCCCCAAGATTGGCATCTAGTATGATATTTTTCACTAAGCAACCCATAATTATTTATGAGAACAAAGAACATGTATACCATTATAAGAAGTATTTCACACGGTTGTGGACTAAAACCCAGGCAGGTGGCCAATGACTGTAAGATTAGGTAATAGCATTCTCCGCAATGTATACCATGGAAACAGCCCATCACACGATTACTAAACTCAGCCGTGCTGTTAAAGTGCTCCTAGAGAAGAACAAATAGTTACATGCCAAGCATTCTGCAAATCAACATGTTAACAAAGAATTATCGCTCCTGATTAATAGCAATATTAAACACATTTAGTAGTCTATAATGCATAAGCAGGGCTGTATTTACAGTTCCTGCCCCCTTAGCAGTGGTGTAACTTCAGAGCCGTGGGCCCCTTAGGTGAGGAGCTGGTGAGAGGTTTTGAGGAACGGGGGGGGGGGGGGGGGTGCTGGCGCGAGTACCTGTCTGCCGGCTTCTGTACAGAGGAGGAGGAGAGTAGGGGCGGGCACAGCTGTGGGAAGTGAGGCTTCTCTCACGTCCCGTCCTCCCTCCACTCCTCGTCCAGCGCGATCGCGGTCGCAGCGGGCAGCTGGTAGCACGGGGAACGGGTTTCGGCCGCGGTAGTTACGCCACTACCCCTTAGGCACTTTCAATGGCCGCGCCCCCTACTGCTCAGTCAGGCTAAGCGTATGAGCACACACAGCATTTTATTTTTTTTAGCAGACCACCCGAAAAATGCAAAATTCTAAAGGGAATGAACCCATGAACTGCAATGTAAAAATAACATGCTTTTCATATGTTCAGACTTTTGAGGTTTTTCTTCTTAACTGTGTCTCCTATCTTTTATCTGAATTCCAGTACCCAGGGGTTCACAGATGTCAGAGTGGCCATAGCCTTTAGATAGTAGTTAAAGAGGACCTGTCATCAACCCTGGTGCTTTCCAAACTGAAAGTTCCCTTGAATGTGTCTGGGGCAACAAGGGAATGGGGTACTCATGCCTCGGGCGGTCAGTTGCGGGGGATGTCACGGGTGGTCTGTGCCCGAGCCTGTGCCCTTGGGTGACAATAAAAAGGGTGTATTTACAGGGATAGGGATTGTCTGTCGTGACGCCATCTGTGGATTCCGGTGAGGGCACCAGCGCTGCTTGGGCCTCCGGGGTGATGGGAGGCAGCAAAATGGAGTGGACCTCTACAGGAGGAGCAGAGTCCCCGGGGCGTTGGAAGTAGGATTGGATCATGGAATAGGGCAGCACAATCGTTTCTGTACAGGGTGGGAATAGGGGAGCGTAGCCGGTGTGATGTAGAATGAGTGGAAGGAGAGACACACACACACATCAAAGTCTTTTGGTAATCTTTCAGGAAGAGCTCGAGTGGGGAGTGAGGAGTAGACGGCAGGACGGAAGGGGACCCTAGGGGCATCAGGTGTTGCGGTGCGCCTCAATCTGGACACGGTACGATCACCGGCCGGAGGGGTTCAGTCCTGGAATGGAGGATCACCCCCGAGTCGCCGAACCGGACGCCCGAGTATCTTCAGGGAGTTGAGGCGGACACCCGGCGCACCCAATAAAAGGCCCATATAGGATCCTGAGAGCTCAGAGAAGAGTCGCTCAGTAAGAGAGGATTCGAGGAGCTGGCTTCAGGCTCTGCATGCGGAGGCGCTGAGGAAGACAGGAGAGAGCGCAAGAAGGGACTGGAGAGGAACAGTAGGCATTCCACCGAGGGACCCAAGTGCAGCATCCTAATTCCCAGTGACTACCCAGGCCAGGCAGACCCATAAAGACTGTGTGTAAAGAACTACCAGTAAACCCGTTGCAAGTTACAAACTGTGTGGTGTATTTCATTCGCCTGTGCTTGAGGAGTCACCGAGCTGATTCACAACTCCCATCATCCACTACTGCCACGGGGATCCCACTCTACCTACGAGGAGCAAAACTAATTTGCTGCTTCACCATCGCCCCAGAGGACTGTCCCGCAGCGCCAGTACCATTACCATAACCGTAGGTGGCATCACAAAACACTATCCCTACTAACTGTTCCACTTTTCAGCGACCACAAGGGCCATGGAATTGGGCAACAGGCCCGTGACATCCCCCAAGAACTATAACGCCCAGAACCGGGTCCCCCACGGCCCAGGTCGGGTCATGTCCATGGACAGCTCTTTGCTCTTGGTCATGGTGGGGGGTTCAGAGTCCGATTGATTCAGTGTCTTTTATACAGGTAAAGAGTTCAAACAGGTGCAATTAATACAGAATATGAGTGCAGGAGGAGTTCTTAAAGAAAAACTATCAGATCTGTGAGAGACAGAATTCTTCTTGGTTGGTAGATGATCAAATGCCTTTTTCATGCAATAAAATGCAATTTAATTATATGGAACTCATACGATGTTATTCTTTGAAAAAATTTTTAGATTCTGTCTTTCTCAGTTGAAGTGTACATACGATAAAAATTACAGACCTCTCCATTCTTTGTAGGTGAGAAAACTTGCAAAATCGTCAGTGTATCAAATACTTATTTTCCACACTGTATAATAATAATCCATAATCTATACTAATTAGAACATTATTCCCAAAAAATTAAGTTATCCCGCTCTCCATAGGCAACAAGAGCACAAAGCGATCCCAAGATAAGGGATTGCAACTGCAGTACTTGGTGGTCCTATAGATAATGAATGGAGTGGAGGCCACACCATCAGGATGTGGCTCGATTCAGATCAGGGTTCCAGAGCTCTGATCTCGAGATCACTTGGTGTCCACATGTTACCTCCTGTGGAGATCTAAGGTTGTGGGTTGTATTAATCATTCCTATAGGAGACATGTTAATTCTGGGAGAGAGAGAGAAACGGGGAAGGAGAGAGAGAACAAAAAGTCTACAAGTTGCATTTTTCACCACCATGGAAAAAACGCAATTGGACATATACGTATGCTTCCACATGCCAATGCATCCACCATACGTCCCCATGTTAAACATAGGGAAGTAGAGTGGATGCATAGACGCACACACTTGTAGCGCATGCAAACGTCAGTGTGCAACTGGTCATAATGATGCAACAATTTTTTTATTTCTACCGTACACAGCCTTACAGCAACTCCAGGTAGATGGCCACAATGTGATGCCCTCAGTCTACAAAATTCCAAAACGAGCTGGCAACAGCAGTCCTTAGGACTGTTCCGCAAATCCAGATGATGGATATCACAACCGTAGCAATTGTATCCAACTCCAGTCTCTACAGTCCATCCATAGGCACCAGAACAGTCCTCTCCCCTCCACATCACAGCACCAACTGGCTAACTAAAACATATGGCTCATTGTTCCAGGAGCCCAGTCTCAGGCCCTGTCTGCCGGATTGTGTATTGGGGAAGGCTCCTGCAGAGAGGAACATAGACGCACAACCCCCCAATCACCAGATGCTGGACAATGAATCCCACTACGGGCCGGGTTACATAAGAGGACATGGAGGCCAACCATGATGGCACATTGTCACAACCCCTTCCTCCTTCCAATTGTGCACAGATTAGTGACCCCAAATTTACAAACAAGTGACTCTCCAATAATACACAATATTGATGTAACAACCGCTTTGTGCTGTTAAACGTTTGCTCTATATCCATTAATCCAATAGTCTCCAGCTCCTCACACCCACTATCTTAAACAGAGGCCAAAAATAGTTTTTGAAGGGGGTCAGGCCATTAATAATATTCTAGAATTTATAGCAGCAATTAAGATAGACTCCATATATTACCGTATGTCAAATTATCGTAAATACAATGAAGGTAAATTCAGTTTGGGACTTAGGCTAGGGTCACACTTCCCATGCGTTTTTTAAGGTGTTTTGTGGCACCCTGCGTTTTTACCTGCATTTTTGCTGATAGGTGTGGGGCACCCTTAAAAAACGCATGTAAAAACACATGTAAAAACGCATGTGCCATTTAGTGCCATATAAAAACGCATGCATTTCCCATAGGACCCCATGTTTAAAAAACGCATGCATTTTCAAAAAAAACGCACCAAAAAGCCCTGCTTGCAGTATTTTTTGCTGCGGAGCCAAAAGTGCACCCAAAAACGCATGGTACATTTAGACATACATTTTTGCTATTGGGGCATGCGTTTTTTACATGAGGGCCTATGGGTGCGTTTTTACATGCGTTTTCAGAAAACGCATGTCTCCAAAAACGCATGGAAAATCTGCAAGTGTGACCCTAGCCTTATACAGATATTTTACTACTACCGTGTTTCCTGAAAATAAGGCGCCCCTCGAAAGTAAGGCATGCTTGGGGGGGCGCCCTACCTCCTAATATAAGTCACCCCCCGATTTATAAGGCGTACCTTATACAGCTCTTCGGTAGCCCCCCGCTCTCCAATGGCTCCCCGCTCTCCGTCGGCCTCCCGCTCTCCTGATTCCCGCTGTAGTTGCTGATCTCCGCCCAGGTCAGGAGCCCTGCGCCAATTACAGCGCAGGAACCGTGAGCCAATCACAGCCCAGGAACCGCAAGTCAATCCGCGGCCAGCTGACGTCGTGCATGGCTTCTGATTGGCTCACAGTTCCTGGGCTGTGATTGGATCACGGTTCCTGTGCTGTAATTGGCGCACGGCTCCTGACCTGGGTGGAGATCGGCAGCTACAGCAGGAATCCGGAAAGCGGAGGCCAGAGCGCGGACACCGGAGGCTACCGGAGAGCGGGGAACACCGGAGAGCGCAGACACCGCAGAACGGGAAGACACTGGACCGGTGTAGTTTGTGTGTATGGGTATTTGTGTATGGTTATGTGCGTGTGTGTGTATGGGTATGTATGTGTGTGTTTGGGTATGTGTGTGTGTATGGGTGTGTATGGGTGTGTGTTTGTGTTGTGTGTGTATGGGAGGCTGCAGTGGGATGTACTGTATATAAGACCCCCCCATCCCCCGAAAATAAGACATGGTCCATCTTTGGGACCAAAAAAAAATATGAGACGGTGTCTTATTTTCGGGGAAACACGGTATCAATCAGATGGTGCAAAAAGAACTGAATCTAGTATGCCTTCGATCCATCCACAGTATAATGGACCGGTCACTTCTTTTGAAACCTAAAAAAAGGTGGAACATATGCAAACAAGTCATCTTGACATCGCTTGTATATATTGTTCATTCTTTTCTAGCATCACTTTTTAGTGATTTTTCCAGTGGATTCCTGGTGAATAAGACGTGTTCACAAAACCTAGTAGTAATATTAAAAATATTAGTGCAATACTACCAAGAAAAATGCTAGAGTTTACCCTTACCACCTTTATATTACATGTGATGGTAAAGAGTTATAAACAATTTTAAGTTTAGGAATACCCCTGTGTAACGTATACACTTCTCTGCAGTCTTTGGCAACTGCTCTGCAGTAGTTTATATGAGTTTATTTCTGTTTATAGCATAAAAGTTATGATCTGTGGCTGTAGATCTGCAGTATAAGCTGTCCATGGGCTCTGCAGAACCACCACTACTGGCCATGGACAGCTTATACTGCAGCATTAGTTAGCTGCTGCTGTG
Organism: Allobates femoralis; assembly: GCA_033576535.1. Classification (NCBI taxonomy): domain Eukaryota; kingdom Metazoa; phylum Chordata; class Amphibia; order Anura; family Aromobatidae; genus Allobates; species Allobates femoralis. The sequence goes on along the minus strand of JARQOC010000002.1, from coordinate 692,458,132 downwards.
TGTGTATGGTGATGTGTTTTCTACTCCCCCAGTCTTTAAGTAATCCTGTGACCCATTACATAGTGTCGATGAAACAGGTCATTCTCTACTCTGACTGTGAGCTGTTTGGATGCTGTGCAGTTCTGCTGAAGTCTTCCAGAAGTTTTCACCTTGGAGATAATAATCTTGTGGGGAGTTACTGTTTGTATTCCGGTCTGTGGGTGGAGGGGAGGGGGTAGCCCAGGTATGGTCAGGAGCAGGGCAAGGGTGGCGGCCCAGACATCCTCATCTTTAGATGTAATTCTGGAAACAGGGTCACCTAGGCAACCCATTGTACAGGGTCAGACTAGCTACCCAAATTACCTTTGCCCATCACTGCCATCCTGCTTCTATTCCCCTTGCTCTTTATAACTACCCCATAACACCCTGTCCCTTACTGCAATTTGTGCTGCAAAACATAAAATAATAATAATAATAATAAGTGTATTTATATATAGCGCCAACAATTGCTCTTTAATCATCCTGCTTGGGTCCAAAGTTGACACTACGCTGCTGCTCCCGCTGTCAGTTATTGTCTGCAGCGCTTTTGTCAGTAGCTTTTGCTTAGGTCATCGGCTCTGAGTGGCTGGTGCCATTAACTCGGAATAGCCGCAGAGCTCAGTTATAGAAGCATCAAGTCATGTCAGTGCTAAGATAATAACAGTCACTAGGATCAGAGGATGAGACTCAGTGCTGGACCTGCTAAATAAAACAACTGCGGCCAGTAGACATAATGTTTCCAAATCAGCAAACCTCTATTAATGTGCACCATTACATGGGCTAGTGATGTTTTTTGCCATTAGTACAAATTACGTGGCTGACATTTTTAGATTGGCCTTCTCTTTAATAAAAGGAAATGCTAAACTAGACCTTATAGTAGATAATGAGATCACCATGGACAATACTTCAATCCACTTCTCCTGTCCTATTTAATGATGCTGTTCACACAAAAGAAGTGACATGTCAGACTGAGCCGATAGCAGAGAGCAGATTGTACTTATTGTTGGACATAATCAGCTCGTCTTGCCTCTGAGCCCAATGAGTGTTACCGCTCCGAGGACCGTGGCCTGCCTTTCCTTTTATGCTCCTTATTATACTAACATCTCCAACCTGCCCATGTGCTTCCCTGTCGCCTGTCATAATATTTTCATCTCGTCTTTTCCAGGCTCGTGCTGCACTGAGCCGGCATTTCTGCAGGCAAAGTTGGCGCTGCCTGACTGATGGGTGCAATAATTTAATGTGGCAGAAGCAAGCAAGAGCAGTATGATGCCTGCAAGCTCAGTGTGAGTGTTCATATGGAATCCGGGAGCCCGCTCCTGTACAATGTGTCACATGTGGATGCAATGGAGAAAGAGTAAAGGCTCATCACATGAAAAAGATTAGATAAAATTGCACATGACACAGACACAATATCGCACCCACATGGCGAATAATAACAAAAACCAGGCGGTAAAAGATTCATAAGCTAACCATCCACTTGTTACAGATTACTGACAGTTCTCCCATCCCTAGCAATGACGATATGTAAACTGGAGTGGGGCGGTAGTCATGGGTGAGGGATTGACTCCTGATGCCCCACCATGCTACACAGGGCCGGTTTTAGACAAAGTGGGGCCCTGGGCAAAAGATTAAAGTGGGGCCCTATATGCTCATATATTGCATCATTTTACACAAATAGGTTACATGAGTTCAGACCGATAAACGAGTGTGATCAAGTACATACATTCTGATGCCCTCACTATGTACCACCAGTAGCCCATACATTCTGATGTCCTCACTATGTACCACCAGGAACCCATACATTCTGATGTCCTCACTATGTACCACCAGGAGCCCATACATTCTGATGCCCTCACTATGTACCACCAGGAGCCCATACATTCTGATGTTCTCACTATGTACCACCAGGAGCCCATACATTCTGATGTCCTCACTATGTACCACCAGGAGCCCATACATTCTGATGCCCTCACTATGTACCACCAGGAGCCCATACATTCTGATGCCCTCACTATGTACCACCAGGAGCCCATACATTCTGATGTTCTCACTATGTACCACCAGGAGCCCATACATTCTGATGTCCTCACTATGTACCACCAGGAGCCCATACATTCTGATGCCCTCACTATGTACCACCAGGAGCCCATACATTCTGATGTTCTCACTAATATATTTCAGACATGCCAGTGACACCAACAATAAATGTAGCATCCTTGGACCATTCATGTGTGGGGGCTTTTCATACACATTGGGGGATCACTCATAATACTGCCTAAGAAACCTGCCAGAGATAAACACTGGCATCTAAACCTGATCCAAAAAGACTCCCAATGATGCTGGAACAATTTAGGGATGAACAATGATAACATCCAGGATGACGGAGTCACAAGCCAAGTGTGGATTACACTGACGTTTTAGATCCATAGCTGGGAATCTCTTGGAATCTCAATCCCATTGAGAAACTGGGAAATCCTCAATGGTAGAAGGACACAAATAATCATAGAAAATCTGGGACAAGGCTGGACACACCGAGTCTGTGCAGAAAGTGGATGTTTTGTTAATTAAAGTTTTAAAGCTTATGTAGTGCTGATAAATACTTAAGCAACCATAAAAACGGTGAACTACAAGGTCCAGACATAAAAATATTACCATGCCCACACTCCTCTCCCTCCCTCCGCGTCCATAAGTTCCCTATTCACTGTACACAATAACACTGTCCCAGCGGCACCAGTTAGCAGCACTCCCAATAAAAGCCGCTTCCATTTGTATAAGTGTGAACTCTCACCTATCTCCCCGCCTCTCATAATTTCTCTCTCTTCTCCCTGACGCAGCTCCTATAGACTGGGGCACTGATGCCGGAAGGTGCAGACCCTCCTCTCAGCTGTCAATCACTGGCTGAGCCTCCTCTTACAGCCCCGCCCACCACTGTCAATCACTGGCTGAGTGGTCTCTTGCAGCCCACTGACCGCTGTCAATCACCGGCTGAGCTTCCACCCTCTCCCTCCCAGCACGCTAAGGATTATAAACCTGTCACTAACTGCCACACGATGAACGGCCAGACCCAGAAGAGGAGAAGATGCAGACTGCAGAATTGAATACACGATTACCACTATTACGGCTTCTGCCTCTGTGTGCAGATCTCCGATCATGGAGCTACTGTAATTTATAGCTCTATGATCGGAGATCTGCAGACAGAGGCAATAAATAACACAGGGTAAAGCAGCCAGTGCAGTGTCCAGCAAAAGCATCGCAGGACAAGAACAGAAGCAAAGGTGAAGTTATCTCTGCCTTTTCTCCTGCAATGCTGAGCGAAGCTCTGCCGCGGTGTGTCACATTATAACTGTATTGTGGAGCCGGAGGATCCGAGGTAGAAGTCAGGTGTGTGTGCACAGACCCGCTGTCTGCATCCTTTACTGACTGCTTGCTGGCTGCCAGTGTGCCAGTAATGAAACATCTGAATACTCCTTACATCATAGATCAGAGTGGGGGACAAACCAGGGCTTCAGGGGGCCCCTCAGTGCATGGGGGCCCTGGGCAACTGCCCAGGCTGCCCCCCCCCCCAACGCCGGCCCTGATGCTACATGAAAGCGATGGTCCTGGCTGGGTGTGTGGACTTGTGTCATGTGGGCTGTACACTTGTGTGTGTCTCATGTTTCCGTTGCCTTTGGCTGGAAAAGACCAGATGGTGACTTGCTTCGGCAAGGAGACCACCAGTTCATTTTACCACTACTCATTACTTCCATAACAACTGTCACACACTGATTTGTGCTGACTCTCTGTAGTCTATGTTGGATGCTGCTATAATTGAATGTGTGTGAATGACTTCAGGGACTGCATGATGTCATGACATAATGTCAGTTTTGCTGTGAGCTGTGCTCAGCTGCTGCATGAAGCTTAGCTGTGACTTACCTGGAATCTCCTCCCCCTGACCTTTAATTAGTCTTCCCTTTCCTCTATCAGATGCCATTGTTAGAGTTAGGATGGGAACACACTGTCTAAATGACATGAATTACTTGCATGAGTCTTGGATCATTCACTTGGGATGGCCTACCCCTCTCTGGATGGGAGCAATGGAGCTACATAGAACATACCACTGACAGTATCCTGACCAAAGAGGCAGGGGTCGTATCGGGTGAATGATCCGAGACTCATGCGAGTAACTCGCATTTCACTCGGGACGGTCTGTTTCCAGCCTTAGACTCTTCGGGTACCTTTACACGCCGCTACTGGAGGATGGATACAACCCGCTACTTCACGTGCACGAGCACGCTCAAACGGTTACAAACGGTAAACGCACCTCCTTTACACGCCGCCACAAGGTGCGCTACGCTACGCTACGCAACATCTATAGCTAGATACATCGCCGGGTGTCTCAAGTAGCCATCTGTAGCTCATCTTAGCTCATTTACACACCGCTACAACCAGCTACTATGGGCGTACCTGGTGCAGCAGGGACAGCACATAGGCGTGCCACAATTGTGGATTACGAGACGTCCGTACGCTGATAGGACAAAGCAATAATACCATGATTGGGCAGGCATCGCAGGAGGCTGATTAATACATGACGCTCGAGCAATTGTGTAGTGTGACTCGTCAGCTCCTTAAATATGCCGCCCTGTGCGGCGACAACCAATCGCAACGCAGGAGCTTCCTCCAATGATCGCTGAAGGGGGCGCGGAAACCCGGAGCCTGTGTCACGCCCCAGCTACATAGCATGGTGTAGAAACAACCCTTCTGTTCCTTCTTTACACGCCGATACAGCTCGCTACAATCGGCTTTGTAGCCATCTGTTTTCGAGCAGTGCTCGGAAACAGATGTATCTGTTGCCGGCTGTCACGTCCCGTCTTCACACGCCGCTACTACGGGCTATATTGACGGAACAAGCTACATTTGTAGCCTGTAGCGGGTTGTATCCATCCTCCAGTAGCGGCGTGTAAAGGTACCCTTCCTGATCACTGAGCTGTGAAGACGCATGTGCTGTTGTGCTGAAGTTCTTCCTGTTGTTTCCTTTCCTTGGGAGTGTGGTGCCCTGTGCCAGGTAAGCCACAGAACCAACTAGTTCACTAAGGGATTTCCACATCTGGTACTCACATACACCCAACACCTTCCACTCCAGGCCTGTAGGAGGAGCTCCACTGGTGATGTCAAGCCAGATCCCCTATAAAAACAGGTGCTGGGGGCAGAGGAGAGAAACACTACAGTGGGGGCAGAGGAGCAATCCCGGCTCACCCAGGAGAACACCGGTCACTGGAGTCTGAGTCTGGAAGGGAAAGAGATCAGCCCAGCAGAGAATCCCAGTACACCATGCAGGCTTAGCATCCCGGACACCTGCAGCACCCACATTTGAGAGCCAGGAGCCGCAGGAGAGATAGCGGTAGCCAAGCGAGAGCCCTCAGTGCAGCAACACAGGTGTGAGAGAACAGGAAAGGTCAGGCCTGGTTTCATACATGCCAGACTCAAGACAAGGGAGCAGGACAAGGAGGCCTATACTTCACTCGGTGTGGAAATCCCAAAGTGCACCTTTCAAACCTGGATGTGTACCTGAGGAACCATCAGTAAAAGGTACAGAAAAAGACTTTATTGTGTGCCTGTCCCTTCTTCAACCTGTCCCACACCACAATGACTACGCTGCCCCAATCCTACCGTGCTGCCCTATTTCACCATCATACCCTACAGCTCCAGGGAACCTGCTCTTCCTGTAGAGAGCTACAACACCTTGCTGCCACCCATCACTCCGGAGGTCCCAGCAGCGCCAGGTGCCATCACCGGACCTACAGGTGGCGTCATGACTGACAATAACTTTAATTCCTGTAAATATACCCCTTTTTATTTTGCCACCAGGAGAACGGACATGGGCACCGACCACTCGTGACATACCTGTACCAGTACGCCCGAGATTCGCGTACCCCAATGTCAGATTATCTAAATCCCTTCGCCTACCTCACCATCTTTTTTCCTGTTTAGGCATTATGTCTCAGACATCCTCTGCTGTTGTCTTTTCACAACAGATGCAGATCATCACTGCTGAGCTGCAGCAGCATGTGGGGTATCTGGCCTCGGCTCACGCCCAGGCTGTATCGGAACCCAAGATATCTCTTCCAGATAGGTTTTTTTGGGAGAAGGGATAAGTTCTTGGGGTTCAAAGAGGCCTGTAAGCTTTATTTCAGGCTTTGGCCCCGTTCATCTGGGAGTGAGGAACAGCGCTTAGGGATTATGATCTCCCGTCCTAAGGGGATCCTCAGACCTGGGCCTTCTCCCTCCAGACCGATTCTCCATCCTTGCGGTCGGTGGACAGGTTTTTTGCTTCCTTGGCTCAAGTGTATGGTGAACCCGATAGGATGACTCTTGCTGAGTCAAATCTCCCTAAACTCAAGCAGGAATCACGAGCAGTGGAGAAGTACTGCTTGGAGTTTCGGAGATGGACAATTGACACCTAGTAGAACAACCCAGCTCTCAGGAGTCAGTTCTGCTTGGGTCTGTCAACTAGACTGCAAGACACTCTGGCTCAGTACACTGCACCTGAGTCACTGGAGGATGCTATGTCCCTAGCCATCAGGGTAGACATATGTCTGAGGGAGAGACCGAGGCCAACTTTGTCCCCTGTGGCTATCCCTGTTGTGGTGGAGGCTCCATGTGATGAACCTATGCAGTTGGAGGCAGTAGGCCCTTGTGTTAAACTCCTTATGGCTGCAGTTCATCAAGTGGGTGGAGCTTGTTTCTATTGTGGACCAACTGATCATTTTATTAAGGTTTGTCCACATCGCTCCGGGACGAATATGCAGTCTCATACACAGTGCACCTTGGGTTGTACAAAAGGAAATGACCAGAGGGTTTATATTTCCTTCTTTTCTAAGTCTCCGTTTACTCTGTCTGCCAAGGTGCTGGTTGATGTAAAAACTGAGACTGTACTGGTGCTACTTGATAGCGGAGCAGGAATCGATATTATGGATTCTCGCTTTGTGCAGACTCATGGCCTCGTTTGTAGCGTATTAGTGAGACCCATTCCCATCTCTGCCATTGACTCAGTTCCGCTCAGCCAGAAGGTGATATCTCAAATGTTACATTATGTGAACTTGAGTATAGGAACTCATCACCTGGAGTTCCTCTCTTGTCAGATCTTGAAGAATTTACCCACCTCCATTGTCTTGGGCCTTCCTTAGCTGAGAAAGCATAACTCGGTAATTGACTGGCGGACCTGGGAGGTGGTTTGCTGGGATACTGCCTGTGAGGATAATTGCCGGGGTACTTCCATCTCTGTTGTGCTGGTGACATCTACACCTACGTTTCTGCCCAAGGAGGTTAGGAGTTTGCCAGAGGGTGGGGGTGGAGTACAAACCACGTTCTGGACTAATGGTGCCTCTAGGCATCATCCTAGGAAGAGGGGCCGGGGAAGGGCGGTTGTTTCTATTGTACACCCTAAGGGAAGGAGCCCTGGGGTCCAGAGAGACGCCTGTTACTTGTCTTTCTAAGACTGTATCCTCTGACTGTGACAGCAAGTGTGGAAATAAACATACAGATCCAGACCTGAGTGTGAACGAGTATGTGTAGGTGTTGTCCAAGCCCGTCAGGTGGAAGTGTGCTGCTGGGACTCATAGGTCCAGGGAAATAGGACCGTTACGGATATTGGATATTTGTAATCCTGTACTGTACTGACTTGAACTAGCCCCAGTATTGGTGACCTGCAACATCTTTCTTATCTTGTCACTCAGTAGATGTGGACTTTTTCCTGACATGTCCATTTTCGAGTCCAGAGGCCTCTCTTAAAAGAGGGGGTACTGTCACGCACTGATTTGCGTTGACTCTCTGTAATCTATGTTGGACGCTGTAATTGAATGTGTGATTTACTTGAAGAACTGCATGAGTTAATGTCAGTTTTGCTGTGAGCTGCTCTCAGCTGCTGCATGATGTGAAGCTTAGGTGTGATTCACCTGGAATCTCCCCCCCTTGCCTTTAAATAGCCTTCCCTTTCCTTTATTAGATGCCATTGTTAGAGTTAGACTCTTTCTGGTGACTGGGCTGTGAAGACGCATATGCTGCTGTGCTGAAGTCCTTCCTTGTGTTTCCTTTCCTTTGGAGAAGCAATGATTCCTGACCCATGGGTGGAGGTGGTGGCTCTCAGCCTAAGGCATTTTATGAGCTTAAGAAAGAGGGTGGCAACTAGGACCTCCTTACATTTAGAGGTACCTCCGAGAGCAGGGCAAGCCAGCAACCCCCAGTATAATGGTCAGATTAGCTCCCCCTGAATCCCTATGCCTACCTCTCCATCTGGTTTCCTGGTTCCTCACCATGTAAGTGTGACAACAACTTGGCACACAAGATTGCGGGCTCATAACTTTCAGGTCATTCCAGTTTTACAGAACATATTCAGACAGACACATACTCAGCCCCCTATGGGTTGTTCCCGATTTTACTAGTACTGAGAGACTCTGCATAACCCAGCCCAGCACAACAATCCAAACCATGCCAATCACTTTCCCTTTCTCGCGGCTCCCCATCTATTGTTCACATAGAGGAGGGCCTACAGGTGCTCTGATCACTATGTGAATTGAAGAAATCTCCAGCGCCACTTTTTGGATCCAAATTTCCTTTATTCAAATCTTATAAAAACATTACAGATGCTAGACGTGTTTCGATGCAGCACCTCTTAGTTGTTAGCATAGTTTTACATAGGGGGCACATCTGTAATGTTTTTATAGTGTTTGAATAAAGGAAATTTGGCTCCAAAAAGTGGTGCTGGAGATTCCTTCAATTCACTATTGCTAGGTCAAAGCCAACCATCGTACCAGCTGCCTGGGAGTCTTGTAAGTCATTGTGGTGCGCTGCTATCCCCTTCCCCCTCCTAATCTGATACTCTGATCACTATGAGGAGAGTAGAGCCGTGCGCATCCGTATCCACATCTCTTCTCCTTGTAGACCGGGGGGAAGGGTGTGCCAGTTGTGTCAGAGAAGAGACTTGTGCTCTCAAATGTTTAGGAAGACTCTGCCCAGAGAAGTCAACTCCAGTAGCGTAGCTAGCGGGGGGGCAGGGGGGGCGAGCGCCCCGGGCCCCCCCGACATCAGGGGCCCATTGTCCGCCCCCTGGGGGGCCACCGTGCCCCGTGCTGCCAGCCGGCTGCCGTGCCGGCCGGAGAGGAGGGAGGACGCAGACGGGACTTCCTGTCTTGCAGTCTGCCCGCCCCTCCTCACCTCCTCCTTACAGCAGACGCACACGGCAGCCGCGGTAAGTCTGCAACGCCCCCCCAAGAGGTGTGTGAGAGAGGGGTGCTGAGGGTGTCAGGCTGTGCAAGGGTGATGAAGGATACAGGGAGGCTGGAGGATGGGATCTGCAGGGGGACAGAGGATGGGATCTGCAGGGGGACAGAGGATGGGATCTGCAGGGGGACAGAGGATGGGATCTGCAGGGGGACAGAGGATGGGATCTGCAGGGGGACAGAGGATGGGATCTGCAGGGGACAGAGGATGGGATCTGCAGGGGGACAGAGGATGGGATCTGCAGGGGGACAGAGGATGGGATCTCCAGGGGGACAGAGGATGGGATCTGCAGGGGGACAGAGGATGGGATCTGCAGGGGGACAGAGGATGGGATCTGCAGGGGGACAGAGGATGGGATCTGCAGGGGGACAGAGGATGGGATCTGCAGGGGATAGAGGATGGAAACTGCAGGGGATAGAGGATGGACACTGCAGGGAATAGAGGATGGAGAGCGCAGGAGGATGAAGAGCGCAGGAGGATGGAGGATAGAGAGCGTAGGAGGATGGAGAGCGCAGGAGGATGGAGAGCGCAGAAGAATGGGGACTGCAGGAGGATGGGGAGTGCAGGAGGATGGAGGACAGGGAATGCAAGAGAGGATGGAGGATGGAGAGCGCAGGTGGATGGAGCGTGCAGGAGGATGGAGGGTGCTGCAGGATGGTGGATGGGGAGTGCAGGAGGATGGAGAGCGCAGAAGGATGCAGCGTGCAGGAGGATGGAGGATAGAGAGCGCAGGAGGACAGAGAGCGCAAGAGGATGAAGAGCGCAGGAGGATGGAGCACACAGAAGGATGGCAGGAGGACAGAGAGCGCAAGAGGATGAAGAGTGCAGGAGGATGGAGCACACAGAAGGATGGCAGGAGGACAGAGAGCGCAAGAGGATGAAGAGTGCAGGAGGATGGAGCACACAGAAGGATGGAGCGCGCAGGTGGATGGGGAGCGCAGGAGGATGGTGAGTGCAGGAGGATGGAGAGCGCTGAAGGATGGAGAGCGCTGAAGGATGGAGGGTGCTGGAGGATGGAGGGTGCAGGAGGATGGAGGGTGCAGGAAGATAGAGCATGGGGAGTGCAGAAGGATGGAGAGTTCAGGAGGAGAGTGGCCATTTGGCCCAATTCTTAGGGGCGGCAGCTGCGGCAAATTTTTCCACCGCCCAGGGCGCCACAAACACTTGCTACGCCACTTGGGGTGGCACGAGAATTCTCTGACAGCACCCCCCCCCCCCCGCTCTTCACATGGGGGCCCTGGGTGCAGATCTCGCCCCCGGGCCCAGAGCAGGCTAGCTACGCCACTGGTCAACTCCATTCATGTACCAGTCTGTTTTGACCCGTTACCTATAAAGCTTGGGTCCTTGACACTAAAGTCTCATCTTCCAGACACTTCTGCCTGGGGCCACTTTGTTGGAAGATCAGTTTCTAGCTTCAGCATTGTCTTGTGCTCTGTGTTTCAGTCCAAACTTCGGAATCGTGCTATCCCAATTTAGTCTCCTCTCTGCTTCTTTGCTGCCATTGGTCACCAACTACATGAGGCCTTGATGAACTTTCAGACTGTAAATCAGCTGTAGCCACAAGCGGGGCCATATCTGATGTTCTAGAAGGAAACTGTCTCTTTTCCTGTGAGCTAACCCCTCCCACTGTGGGCTAGTCCCAACACCTAACTACCTCTGACACTGCTCACTGTCTATTGCTGGGCAGAACTCAGTCTTATTACAGTACAGTACATAAGAACACAATATTATACAGATAAACTGTGCAATCTACATCACAATAACACAATATATATTACACTTCACGTAGCACATTACCCTCAAAAATCACATTATACTTTACATCTTTTACAAAGATGCAGGACACAATTCACATGACATTACAACAATATCTATTGGTGTCTTAAAGGAAAGGAATGTGACAGCAATTAGTCCACCTGTGCGCCCTGTGATAAACATTACAGCAAAAGGCTGATTGATTGTGTCCTGTGATTAACAGATCTTTTCTAGAGGGCCCGTTACACGCTACAATATCGTTAACGATATTGTTTATACGTCACGGCTTTTTGGGTGGAGCAACGACGTTGTAACTACGTCGTTGCGTGTAACAAGTAGAAACAATCAATAATAAGTCGGCTGATCGTTGATCGGAGGTTTTTGTACCGGACCTAAAACCAGACGATGATCGTCCGTCCAACCTGCAGCATCGGGTGTGTGACACCTTGATAATGATGTCGTTAACGACTTTGCCTATTCAGAACTGAAGGACGTAGGCAATCATACGACCACACGTATCGTTTGCTTGTCATGGAATCGTTGCTGCATCGTTCATGATATCTGTACGTGTGACATTTCACTAGTGATCATTGAAAGACATTCAAGCGATCTAGGTCAAGTCGGATCATTGGTTGGCTCGCTCGACCATTGAAGCGTGTAACAAGGCCTAATGGCGGGTTTACACGTCGCGATATGGCAGTACAATTTCAATCAAAAGTCACGTGGTTCGCTCGTTGGACCCGATATCGTTCCTGCGTTGTATGGTGTGAACGTCCAATACGATGCAGGAACGATGTCAATGCGATATCGGGGATCGAATGAGCGTGCTATTCAATGCCCCGATATTGCATAGCGATTGAAGCCGGATCGTGCTGTGTAAACGCCCAATTACGATGCGATTTCATACGTCACCCATTCACTCCCATGTTAACTATGAGATCCTGGGTTGGGAGGCGGTGACATCGCACGGACGTTGTAATACGATATCGCAGCGTGTAAACATTCAATGCGATGCGGGAGGAACGTGCACTAATTGCGCGCTCCCGCGCCATTGAGTTGCGATATCGAAACGATATCGCGGCGTGTAAACCCACCATTAGGACACAGAATGGAAGAGATCTGTTGATCACAGGGTACAGTGTGGAAAGAGTCTGGCAGCTAAGGTTACTTTCACATCAGCATTTCTTTTTAGTTCCAGCAGATCATGCAAACCTGAACATTTGAACTTCAGGTTTGCCTGATCTGCTCTTTTGCAAACCCGGCAGAACCCCACCATTTTTGCAAAAAATAGATCTGTCACACTTCTGTCACACTTGCGGCAAGATTACGTTCTGTCTAATGCTCTCTGTATTGGAGTTCCGGACATGTGCGGAACTTGCATTTTCATACAGATTCAGCACTTCAAACGCCGGACAAAAAACACCGCTAACTGTGGTTTTAAGACAAGGCGCAAGTGCCAGAATTGCCATATCCAGATGAAAACACAAGTGTCTGCATATGTCTGGAACTCTAATACAAAATGCATTAGACAGAACACAATATTGCCGCAAGTGTGAAGGATCCAATTTTGCAAAAAAAGCTGAATTCTGCCGGATTTGCAAAAATGCAGATGTGAAAGGAACAGTGGTTTAATGTGATTGTATGTTACAAAAAACACAGCTGCTTGCATTTAGCAACAGAACTACTTCTGTTCACAGGTTGTGTATGGTTTATTGAAGTGAATGCAGATTGGTGGGAGACTCAGTGCTGAGACCCCCACTTGTTAGTAAAGACTCTGCTGGGCAGTGCACTGCCCGGCAGACAGATGGCATGGGCTCGTGCTTGACCATATGTCACGCGCTTAGATGGCGCTGACATTGCTAGATGCTGCTGTGTATGTTGTTTGTCTTTAAGAGCTGCATGGTTGATAGTTGTGAAGGCCCTTGCCTCCTGTGTTGTGCTCCAGAGCTACTTTCAATATTATGTTCAGTTGCTGGTTGAGTGGCTGAAGTGTGACTCACCTGGAATCCCTTCCCCCTGGCTTTAAATAGCCTTCCCTCTCCTCTGTCAGATGCCGTTTATAGAGTTAGTTTACTCTTGGTCATTGAGCTGAGAAGTCTTGCTGCTGTGCTGAAGTCTCTCCTGGAGTTCTATTGCCGTGGGAGAAGCTGTGATCCCTGACCTGTGGGTGGAGGTAGGGGTCCTCAGCCTAGGGCTAATCAGGAGTTTTATTGTACAGGGTGGAACTACTCACCATCAGAGGTACCTCCGAAATCAGGGCGAGCCAGCTACCCCAGCATCAGGGTCAGATTAGGCTCTCCTGACCCCTTTGCCCATCACACCATCTAGTTACCTGATTCCCTCATCTCCCAAGCGTGACACCATATGCACAGAGTAGTGTACAGGCTCATAGACTTTCTATTGAAGTCCTACACCACTGTGTGCACATGCTAATGCAGGAGCTCAGTGCTTCTACCTGCTGAGCATTGCGGTTCAGAGCAGTGTCAGGCACCCCACGATTAACAGGGAAATGTAACAAAGGCAATAGATATTAACTTAATAGGTATGTACGCTTTAAATACTCAAACGTTTTTCCAGCAATTGTATTTACGAGTAATTTAATACCTTTTTGCAACATTTCCTCACAAATCATTTTAGCCTGAATTTCCTTTTATTTTTCATTCACATACAATTTACACCGAATGGCTAATATTTCTCACTATTTGAAAAAAAAAAATCTGCGAGTATAAAGTTGAACCTGCAGTAATATGTGTAAATGTATTCCTGAGAATATGAGATCTTATATAAGAGAAATTCCGAGCATTCCTCTCAGCCTGGAAAAACAGTGCCTATAATCTCATATGGCAATGTTACTTTTAAGAGCATGTTATATCCATTATCAATTATGCTCAGCGTCATCTGATGAGGGCGGAAGGGTGGGGTGTGCTTTATATGTGTCCGCTGAGAACTCACAGGTTCCTCATTCCTGTTGTAGAATTTCTTATGCCAGGAGGAATATAATGTATCGTACTAAGGTTATTCTGAAGCTCCCAAGCCTTAACACACATTCTGTACCTCCAACTATTACATGCCATTTAGTACTGTTGTCTTCTTATTTGGCCCCTTTGATGCAGGGCCTGGGTTGATGCCAGCTCAGCGCCCTTTATAAGTTGTCGTATTTTTCTCTTTACAAGACGCACCTGATTATAAGACGCACACCCAAATTTCATAAAGGAAAAGAAAAATTAATTTAATGTTAAATGGGGTTCATCTTATAATGTCAGTGTCCATCTTACAATCAGTATATATGTCTCTCATCCATGTACACTGTGTGCAGAATTATTAGGCAAGATGTATTTTAGAGGATTATTTTTATTGATCAACCACTATGTTCTCAATCAACCCAAAAGACTCATAAATATCAAAGCTTAATATTTTTTTGGGAAGTTGAAGTGTTTTTTTTTCAGATTTGGCTATCTTAGGCTGGGGTCACACACACAGATATCTGGGCAGATATTGTTCACAGATCTCTGGTTGCAGTTAAATCATGGACACATGGTTCCATTTTGTGGCTGTGTACAAATGGAGCAATCTGTCCATGATTTCACTGCAACCAGAGATCTGTGAACAATATCTGCCCAGATATATGTGTGTGACCCCAGCCTTAGGAGGATATCTGTTTGTGCAGGTAACTATTACTGTGCAGAATTGTTAGACAACTTAATAAAAACCAAATATATTCCATCTCACTTGTTTATTTTCACCAGGTAAACCAATATGACTGCACAAAATTTAAAAATAAACATTTCTGACATGCAAAAACAAAACCCAAAAAATGAGTGACCAATATAGCCACCTTTCTTTATGATGACACTCAACAGCCTCCATCCATAGATTCTGTCAGTTGCTTGATCTCTTTACGAACAACATTGCGTGCAGCAGCCACCACAGCCTCCCAGACACTGTTCCCAGAGGTGTACTGTTTTCCCTCCCTGTAGAGCTCACATTTTAGGAGGGACCACAGGTTCTCTATGGGGTTCAGATCAGGTGAATAAGGGGGCCATGTCATTATTTTTTTCTTCTTTTAGACCTTTACTAGCCAGCCACGCTGTGGAGTAGTTGGATGCATGTGATGGAGCATTGTCCTGCATGAAAATCATGTTTTTCTTGAACGATACCGACTTCTTCCTGTACCACTGCTTGAAGAAGTTGTCTTCCAGATACTGGCAGTAGGGACAATGTAAGAAAGAGATTGGCGGTTTTGGGGCGCTCAAGAGGAGACAATGGAGGGATAGTAATACTTTCCTTTATTTAGCATGAACAAGGGGTCTTCACAACGCGTTTCGGCGGTAGCTCCGCCTTCATCAGGTGATGACCTTACATAGCATACCAGGCCTTTATAGGGCACAATTTCAATGACATCATCATTAACTATAAGGCCTGGTATGCTATGTAAGGTCATCACCTGATGAAGGTGGAGCTACCGCAGAAACGCGTTGTGAAGACCCCTTGTTCATGCTAAATAAAGGAAAGTATTACTATCCCTCCATTGTCTCCTCTTGAGCGCCCCAAAACCGCCAATCTCTTTCTTACATTGTCCCTTAGCCCTATGGCGAGCGGTGGGTGCTGCACATAGAGAAGACTTTTAATTTTCCTGAACACTGGAGAGCTGGAGGACCTGTGGTGACGTCACCCCATGTGACCGCACCACGTGACCGTAACTTCTAAACTGGTCGGATCCCCGGTGCCTGCCAGCCCCCTCTACACAGTGCTTCTCCACGGTGTTATGCCTGGTGCATAACCCTCTGAGGTGAGCGTAATTCAACCCAGCCTGTCCCTGCACCTGTCAGGCTTTCACTAGGAGCGCCCCTCCGCTCTTTCTCTTTTCTGTTTTTAGATACTGGCAGTAGGTCCGGGAGTTGCGCTTCACTCCATCCTCAACCCAAGAAGGTCCCACAAGTTCATCTTTGATACCAGCCCATACCAGTACCCTACCTCCACCTTGCTGGCGTCTGAGTTGGAGTGGAGCTCTCTGTCCTTTACTGATCCAGCCTCTGGCCCATCCATCTGGCCCATCAAGAGTCACTCTCATTGTATCAGTCCATAAAACCTTTGAAAAATCAGTCATAAAATATTTCTTGGCCTAGTCTTGACGTTTTGTCTTATGTTTCTTGTTCAAAGGTGGTCATTTTTCAGCCTTCCTTACCTAGGCCATGTCCCTGAGTATAGCATACCTTGTGCTTTTTTGATACTCCAGTAACGTTGCAGCTCTGAAATATAACAAAACTGGTGGCAAATGGCATCTTGGCAGCTTCACGCTTGATTTTCCTCAATCCATGGGCAGTTATTTTGTGCCTTTTTTTTACCCAAACGCTTCTTGTTGGCTATTTGCCATGAAACACTTGATTGTTCGGTGGTCACGCTTCAAAAGTTTGGCAATTTCAAAACTGCTGCATCCCTCTGCAAGACATCTCACAATTTTGGAATTTTCAGAGCCCATCAAACATCTCTTCTGACCCATTTTGTCTAAGGAAAGGCATTTGCCTAAAAATTAAGCACACCTTATATAGGGTGTTGATGTCATTACACCACACCCCTCCTCATTACAGAGATGCACATACAGGACTTCGGATCTTCCGATGACATTTTGTGTATTCTTGCCCTTTTCCAAGATGGTGTTGTCTGCCTCACTCCTCTCCATGTGTTTTTTGTCTCCCAGACTTTATAAACCCCAGTCCATCAATTAGTCCTCCCCCAGAGTATTCTGCCAAGAATCCAGCTTAATTGCATCTCAAGTTTTCTTCTCCCTTTCCTGCAAATCCTGTTTGGTTCTGTGTCTGCTCAGCAGAGTCTCAGCTACCCACACCTGTTGCCAGTTCCATTTTGGTTTGCAAAGCTGCTAGTATATTTCTTTTGCTTTTGTATCTGCCTGCCTGCCAAGGCTCACATAAGCTTGTTTTCTGTACAAACTGTCTATAGTTTCTGCTTGTTTATTATGTATGCAGTTGCAGTGTCTGGGATTTTTGCAGGACTTTAGGTTTAAACTGCACTGTAAAGAGAACTGGACTTTAATTTCAGAGACATCCATACCCAAGCCTTCTGGGTGTGATCTGTGCCCATTAACTGTTACAGCATTCCTCAGTGTGAACTTTGCCGATAGACTTTACTACTAACAGCATCCCCTGTGTTTCAGAGCTCACAGACTGTTTTGTTACTTGACATCTACCTGAGTGATTATTTCAGAGACTTTTCTATTAAGGCTTCTCCTAACAATATTATTGTGTGTTTATGTACTTATGTACAAGTATGTCAATACAAGACTTTTCAGACGTTAAACTTGTTCAGTTGCGTAATTGTCTCACGCCAAAAGATTCCTGAGTTTCCCATTATAGATATTACACTGTTCTTACACAGAAGTCCTCTGCTATCTGTGCTTACCCTTGGTAACAGCATGCTACTACCTTATATGTACCATATATAATGAGGTTTTCACAGTATCTTTGCGCTCCCTCAATCTGCAGTGCTGATGTATGACCGTTTTCTCTGCACTATTTAGCTTTTAGCTACAGATTGTAGGTTCATAAGAAAACACAAGTATTATTTGGGCATCATTTCTGGGCACTTGACAACTTTTTTCTCCAAGGCTATGTGGTCTCTGATTGGATTATAAGTTTCCTTTTTTTCCTGCCCAAGTCAGCCCATACTGTAATGATGACTTCTTCCATCCATGTCTCTACACACTGTAACATACAGACAGTTTTATCTTATTGCTTTTGCTGCATCCTCCTTACTTTTACTGTCCTTGACACAAACTCATGCTAAAATCATAAATAGTGCCATAGACAGCAATAATGCCCCACCTGTGATAGTGCTCTCACTCTGCATTCATATAGAAATAGTGCAGCCCTGTGTGTCCATATGGTAGTAAGGCCAGGTGGTATTGCTTTTTTGCCCAGTAGTAGCATGTATTTTTTAATGGATATACAATAAAATCGTTATAGATTTTAAAGAATCTTGGGAATCTACCCCTCCTTCAAAGTACATGGTAATAATGCCCTCATTCCCTCGTGTCTGGAAAACTTGTTCCATCCATGCACAGCTCATATTTAATCATTGTGTGCTCTATCATGCAGTATAACACAATATTTAATTTGCATCAGATAGTGTTTGTCAAGTTTTCTTTAACAATGCCACATGATAATTATGCAGATCAAGGAAAATCATCAAGGCATATGTGATGAGAAAGCTACATTATAGGTAATGTCAAAAGAAGTTGAGGCGGTCAAATTAGGAGCGCTAAGGCAGATGGGCAAAAAATTTAGATAAAAAATTGGAAAAGTGGTTAACAAAGCTTTATTTGCCATCTACATCCCACAACATGTTTCAACAGTGAATGTCTTCATCAGGTGGAGTTAATTACCTTTAGGTGGTGTCATGATTTTCCATGGCTTTTTGCACCTTTCTTCATGTGGTCAATACTTTTCCCTGTGTTATTTCTCATTGTGACACATAACTTATTTATGTACATCTATGGTTTGATTTATTTGCCTATGTGGATTGGATGGGTTGTCACCAACATCTGGTGAGAATTTCATGTCAATAGCACCTCTAGGAATACATTTGCTTAGAAAATTGGCGATGTATTCAATTTTTATTTTTATATGGAAGATGTGGTGATAGGTTCCCTGTAATTTCAGTATTTCTGTTAAGTTGTAAACAGTTGCTTCCATTTGGTTCTGACCTACCATATTGGATTTAATCACTCAGCTGCTTCCAGTGGTCAACAACTAGTCCACAGAGGAAAGGCCAGATCTCTAAATCGGAGAAAAATAGGGAGCGCCTAGATCTGACTAGTGCCGAGGATCATTGTGGAAGACTGGAATGTTACAACATCTGAAAGCTACAAAGTGTAAGAGTATAATTATGGGTAATTTGTACAATATTAAAACAATAACTCACATTTAATATCAAGTGTCAGTATTGTTTGTTTCATTCCAGGCAGATCTCATATGAAAACTTCACCCTGTGGCCATTAGCTCCCATGAGACGATGGTGCTTTGCATGCAGCATGTAAATGAGGGTGTCTTGTATATATTATCATGGTTCTTAGCACTGGTATGCATCCATACATAAGCAATCTCAGGGGTGGAGGTAAGCGGGTGAGCTGCACCCTCTATAAGGCAGATCTCTTTCTTAGGCCAAGCTAAATAAACAGGGAGGACATTTGTAATTGTTGACTAATCCCTTTATGTTACATTTAGAAATCCTCGCTGTGGAGTTCTGTATATATAGGAACATATTCCCAACATGATACAAATTGCCTATGTAAACACCAATAGGCGTGTGCTTAATAGAACATATACATACACGTCTATGTGTCAAATAAGTTGGAGATTTTACAGGCGGAGTGAGCGGTCTTTTATATTTTTTACGAAGCAAAGAAGACCCATAGTTTTTTACAATTTAGATAATCAAGTACAAAATATTTTTATTAAAGGGAACCTGTCAGGTCCTCCGTGCACCCAGAACCATGAGCGGTTCTGTGCACATACCGATAATGCTTAATACTCCCTCTATGTCGTAGTATCCATAAACCTATCTTTAGAAAAAGTATTCCTAGGGACTGTTTATGAGATGTTAATTAAGGCTTTGACTAGTTGAGGGGATGCTATTTCTCTGACTACAACCCCTGGCAAAAATTATGGAATCGCCTGGCTCGGAGGATGTTCATTCAGTTGTTTAATGTTGTAGAAAAAAAGCAGATCACAGATATGGCACAAAACTAAAGTCATTTCAAATGGCAACTCTCTGCCTTGAAGAAACACTAAAAGAAATCAAGATAAAAAATCAAGATAAATTCACCATGGGGCACCCTTCTTCCACAAACTCCTCTATAATCATTATTTTCTCAGATGTTTCTAGTCCATAGTTCTTCACCCAGCCTGGCATCATGGTTTCTCATGTAAGAGTCATTTAGTCCCTGTCGGCTTGTGGTGCTCCAATTTGGCATCCCTACGGGACGGTTGCCACAGGAACACCTGGTGCAGGGAGGGATTTCCATATCAGGTAAACTTACATGCAACACCTTCCACCTCAGACCTGAAGGGGGTGCTCTACATGCCGACTTCAGACAAGATCCCCTATAAATTTGGGCCCGGGTGAGGAGTTAGGCAGTTCAGTACGGAGCAGTAGAAGACATACTGGTGAACGAAGCCGCGCTAGGCCGGTGCAAATGAGGGAGCCTAGCCAGTGAAAGGGACCCAATAGTGAGGGTCAGAGGCAATCCGTACCAGAGACAGAGTGGGGGCAGGGGAACCATACCAGTTCACCCCGGGAATGCAACCGAAGCAATCCAGAGTTCGAGTCTGCACGGGACCAGTTAGCCCAGCAGAAAACACCGGTGGACCAGGGAGACTTCAGTCTCCTGGTAGCACTTGCAGCACAGCTACTAACAGAGCCAGGGACTGCAGAGGAGTAGCAGTACCCATTGGAAGGTTCTCACAGCCTGCTATACAAGTGAGGGACATAGAAGAGCTCAGAGCCATGTTTCAGACAGGCCAGGACTTAAGTACGCACACACAGAGCAAGGAGGACTCATAATTCATCGGATGTGAAAATCCTGAACTGCTACCTGACCACCTGGATGTTACCCGAATTGTTATCATCAGTAAAAGGTTCAGAAACAACTTCCAGAGTGTGTGTGTCTGTTATTATGCCCCCTGATCCTGCCCTTAAGACAGACTGCCTGACAGCATCTCCACCTGATGAGCTACCTTTCACTGCAGCACCAGTGACAAGGCTGTGTGGAGAGCTGCCACCCTGTGTAAGTCCCTATTCATCCCATCACTGCCCCGGGGACCAACTACGGGGAGCATTACTAACTAGCTGCCTCACCATCATCCCCGGAGGTCTGCAGCAGCGCCGGTATCATTACCAGATACCGTGGGTGGCGTCACAATCTTTTATTTTTATTTTTAAAACCCCTTTTTAGTGACCCTGGGGTTGGTTAGCTTTTGACGTCACAAACAGGATCCCATGCCCGGTAATACCGGGTACTGGGTGCCATGTATTGACTGTGTTTTGAACTGTTACATCGGGGGCCGCCATTACTGCGCCACAGAGCGGAAAGAAAGTGGGCATAATGGCCGAAAGGGCACGAAGACAAGCTCTGCCCCGCACTCTGCTGAGAACTGACGAAGTGCAGCTGCCCGATCCAAAAATACCCAAAGTGCTCAACCTCCCACCTGAGAGACTGGCTAAAGTTAACTAGTGGGGAGTGAGGATGGATGCGCAGAGGGGCAACATTGCAGCAGTTCCTAGCCCAAATCTTGCTTGCCATGAAACACCAGCTAGGACCTCAGCCGGCAGAGCAGTCGCAGCACCTGGAGCTGTAATATATTCAGAATCACTGCAACGGAATATTTGCTTATAGATGAGAGTTTATTTATAGTGGAGTATGACCTCATATGACGTTTCAGCCTAATTACAGGCCTTGATCACATAGTCGCTGAAAAAATCAAAGATATATACAATTAGAATTTCTGAATGTTTTACATCTTATTTACAATATATATACAGGACATATATACAAGTAAACGTTTCACAATATATACAGGACATATATACAAGTAAACTTTGGACCCTTTGGTTCCTTTCACCTGCACCGTGATCCCCTAACCAAACTGAGTGCTAGCCATTCTTCTGCACCTGGAGCTGTGGCGCCGATCATGCCAATCTCCCTGCCGTATGTCCTGGAGCGGCGTGGTTACCACAGTACCATGGCAAACCAAATGCCCTGACTGGATTCAAGAAAAAGATTTGCAATGTACTTGATATGTATGCAATGACTGGCAAGCAGAGAGTGTCTGTTGTACTAGGACAATTAACAGGTGCAGCAGAGCTTGAGGTTGAATCCTGCACTGATGCAGATTGTGAGTTAGTAGCTAAAATTTTTGATAATCTGAAAATTGCTTTTGAAACCCACACTGAGGCTGAATTTAGGATGAGGTTCTATAACTGCAGACAAAGGCAGCAGGACAGTATTAGAGAATATGCCTTACGGCTTCAGGAGGGGCTGCAGAGCCTGAAGCAGATAGATCCTGCTAGTGCGCTGGATAAAAACAAAATGCTGGTTGAGCAGTTCATCCAAATGTTGCAATCCTCCAGTGACCTTAACTGCGCTTGTGGGCCCTAGAACACCCGGATGCAGACTTTGTTGTCTTAAAGGAACGGGCCATAAAAGTCCTGCAACCCCCTACACCTGCAGACTCTACATCTAAGCCATGGCAGGTCAGTGCCTCACCCTTGAAGGTGGCGACCGCCTCCTCACCCTCCGTTAAGACTGATATACAGGATGTGACACCTGGTGATTTTGATGATCTACGCCAGTGTGGAGCCCACTGGGACGGGGTACTCGGTGCCGGACCGGTGTACTGCTGGGGGATGTCGCGGCTGTCCTGGTCCGGACCGTGTCCCGGGCCCGCACAATAAAATGGGGGTTATTTACAGGGGATTTGTCACTCGTGACGCCACCCACTATATGCGGCCAGTAATGGGGCCGCCGCTGCTGCAGAACCTCCGGGGATGATGGGATAGCAGCTTGGATAGAATAGTTCCTGTGGGCAGAACTGGGTTCCCCGGGGCAGTGGTAGTAGTAGTTAAAGTCTGTGAGGATAGTTATTGATGCTGCAGGAGAGTAGGGGTAGCAGTAGAGATGATGAGAGTAGAGGTAATCGCAGTATATGAGGGCAAGTGGGGCTTCAGTATAAGGATCACACACACTCACGGTTTCTGTTGTTTTCCAAGTCTTTACTTGCAGATGGTATAACACAGTATTGTCCACGGAGTCTGTACCGGGTTGCTCTCACCCTGACCGGGTCCTTGGCTTCCTACTTAAGCGCTGTGTGTGGCCCTGCTGCTGCTTGTAGCTGAACTGCTGGCCCTGTCTCTGCTCACGGGTACGAATCTGCTAGGCAACTTGAGTCCTCTGTGTCACCGACCCCTCCGTGTTGCTTTGCTATGGTAGAGTGAAGATGGTGGACCTTCACTATGCCGGTGTTTACTGTCCTGTCTGTCTCAGGCACAGCCTCGGATCCGGTATCCGTCTTAAGCGCCTCTCCGGGGTTAAGTTTGGTGTAACTCTTTATCCCGGGGATGTTCCTCTGTTACTCTGTCTCCTTTCCTCAGACCTCTCAGGACCTCCACTTCTACTTGACTCTGCTCCTGCTCCAGACTCAAACCCAGACTAGACTGAACTAACTGTCACTCCTGCTCTGTGGTAAACAACTTTAGCTCCTCCCACTAGTGCAGGTGCCACCTAAGCTCCTCCCACAGTGTAGTGTTGAGGGGAGTAAACCTGTGTTGATGTTTCTGTGGCACTTTAACCCTTGGGGTGCCACATTCCCCCTTAGTTAAAGACAGTACTCCGGGACTGTGGAACAATAAAGAACAAACAATTAATACAATTAATATTTACAAAGACTTAAAAGTAAAAATCACAAAAATCACTAAAGTTCAAAAACAGTCCAAAAATTAAAAAAACAGTCCTTCCGGGGGTTTAGTCTTTTGCCTCCGGGCTGATGAATATATAAGAAAGTTTATACCACAACCAGTCCGTGGCAGTATGGTCCATAAAAAATAAAATAAAAGGAAAAAGTTTGAAGAATATGCAAGAAGTTCATACAGGATAGTCTCTGTAGGTACTGGGCTTTTTAACGTTGCATTAACTATGTACATTTGTTTACCGGGTTCAATTTATATTTACACAAATATATTTATATTTTACAGTTAACTTGACCTTGTAATCCCTGTACCTAGCTGGTAACTGACCTCTGGTACTACGCTCGGATCTGCGTAACACGGGTATACTACTTGCATGTAGCCTATTGGTGCTGGTAGGCATGTACCTATTTGTAGTGTTTGGTACTATGTTAGATGAAGATCTGACTGTAGGACTGGCAAGCTCACTGGGACCAGGAATTTGTTCTTCCTCTTCGGATTCTACTTCCAGTTCTTCAGGTCTTGGGACTTCTTCAGGTAACACGGGTTCTGGTGTTGGTTCCACCATTGAAGGGAATGCAATCATTGGTACGACAACTGCTCCATGGTAATTTGGCCATGTTTTAGGGAAATCTCCTAGTACCGTGTGGAATACTTCTTCTTTTTCTTTAATAGGTTGGACCTGTACGGGTTCTGTTACTTCAGGTGTCTTAGGTGTTTCAGGACACTATTTTAGCTGATCACGAGATACGACTTGTGACGTTTTTCCTTCATCTTTGCTTATCAAACAGGTTTTAACATTGTCTAAGTTAGATGGTAAGACTGTGTATGGGGCAGTTTCCCACTGATTATCCAGTTTGTCAGTGCGTCTCTTTCTCTTGAGAACTTGAACACCTTCTTGTAATGGCATTGCTTGAGCATGTTTGTTAAAAGTTTTCTCCTGTCTTGCTCTTGCTTGCTGAAGATTTCTCTCTACACATTCTTGAACTTGTTGATACTGTTTCTGACATTGGGTATCCCAATCTGATTCTTCTTCTACTTCTGTATCTGGTTTTACGATTCCCATTTCTAGATCAATTGGTAATTTACCGGGTCTTGCACGCATAAGATACGCTGGAGTGCAGTTTGTAGAACTTACGGGTACATGGTTGTATAGGTCTACCAAGTCAGGTAATTTATCTGGCCACTGGTTTTTCTGATTCTGGTATGGTCTTTAACAGTTCAATTACAATATGATTCATCTTCTCGCATAAACCATTTGTTTGTGGATGATACGTTGTTGTGCGAATCTTCTTACAACCGTACATATTGCAGAATTCCTTGAATAGTTCTGATTCAAAAGCTGGACCTTGGTCTTCAAGGACTTGTTCTGGGTAACCATGTGGTCTACAGAAATGCGTCTGGAATGCTTTTGCTGCCGTCTTCGCTGTCAGATCTTTGACTGGTACCACCACTAAGAAGCGTGGGTAATGGTCCACGATGGTTAAGGCATAGACATAGCCTGACCGGCTTGGTGATAACTTGATGTGATCTAATGCGACTAGCTCGAGTGGCTGCTTGGTTACTATTGGTTGAAGTGGAGCTTTCTGTGGATCCTTCCTTCTGAGGTTGCATGCGGCACATCTTCTGCACCATAGTTCAATGGATTTTCTCATGCCAACCCAATAAAATCTTTCTCTCAGGATCGCTTCTAACTTCTTCCATCCAAAATGACCTGCACCGTCATGATAAGCTTCTAAGACCATTTGAGTGGCTCTCTTGGGCACGATAATCTGCCAGACTAGTTCATGCGTTTTAGGAATGGTATACGTTCTGCAGAGCTTCCCTTGATGTAGAAACAACTTGCCTCTATCTTTCCATAGCTGTATAGCTTCAGCTGGGGCGTTCTGATCAGGGTATGCGCGTTGTTGCGTAAGCAGTTCTTTCACTAGCTTCACGGCTGGATCATTATCTTGGGCTTCGGCCCATCCGTACTGTCTTAACAGGTTAAGATTTACTTCCTGCTTTCTTTGGTAGGCGCCGGGTTGATAATCTTGTACCTTTGAATGATGAAAGGCCGGTAGTTCAATCTCTTCCAACCCTTCCGGTTCCTCTTCCACGTCTTTCAGGTGCGGCATCCGTGACAAGGCATCTGCGTTCTCGTTCTTGCGACCTGCTCTGTATTCGATGACAAAGTTGTAATTAGATAGCCGGGCTATCCATCGCTGCTCCAGAGCTCCTAGTTTCGCTGTATCCAGGTGAGTCGTGTAGATGGTGAATTCTGCACCTGCCAAGTAATGTTTAAAACGTTCAGTCACAGCCCAAACTACGGCCAGTAGCTCTAACTTGAAGGAGCTGTAGTTCTCGGGATTTCTTTCTGTAGATCGGAGCTTCCTACTTGCAAAGGCAATAACTCTTTCTTTGCCTCCTTGCATCTGTGATAATACTGCTCCCAGTCCAACGTTGATGGCATCCGTGTATAGAATGAAGGGTTGATGGTAATCAGGGTATGCCAGGATCTCTTCTCCAGTCAGTGCACTTTTCAGCTTATTGAAGGAATCTTCTCTTTCCTCATCCCACCGTGTCAGGAAATTACAGGATGAAGTCTTCTTTGATCGTCCTACTAGAATGTCTTGCAGAGGAGCTGCTAGCTTTGTGAATCCTCTGATAAATCTTCTATAATAGCCTACCAGGCCCAGGAATTGCCTCAATTCTGTCACGTTTGTAGGTCTTGGCCAATCCCTTATCACTGTGACTTTATCAGGATCCGGTGCTACTCCCTCTGAACTCACGACATGTCCCAGGTACTGTACCTTTGGTTTGAGAAGGCGACACTTGGATGGCTTGATCTTCATGCCATATTTGGACAAAGCTTCGAACACTTCTGCCAGGTCTTGTAGATGTTGCTCATACGTCTTGGAATAGACTATGACGTCATCTAAGTACAGGAGGACAGTTTCAAAGTTCTTGTGTCCTAAGCAGCTCTCCATCAGACGTTGGAAGGTCCCGGGTGCGTTGCAGAGTCCGAACGGCATACAATTGAACTCACAAAGGCCCATCGGCGTAGTAAGCGCTGTCTTCTCCTTGTCGGCCTCGGCCACAGGAACCTGCCAGTACCCACTAGTCAGATCAAGGGTGGAAAAGTAGTTAGATTTTAATGCAGCTAATGACTCCTCAATCCTAGGTAATGGGTATGCGTCCTTATGTGTGATGCGATTAATCTGCTGATAATCTACGCACATTCTCATGGTCCCATCCTTCTTTTTAACCAACACTAGAGGTGCTGCCCAGGGGCTACAACTGTCTCTTATTACCCCTGCAGATTTCATCTCTCTGAGCATGTCTTTGGTAGTTTGGTAGTGAGCTGGTGGTAAAGGTTTATACCTCTCTTTTATAGGCTGATGGTTACCTGTGGGTATAGTGTGCTCTATCCCTTTAATCTGCCCAAAGTCTAACGGGTGTTTACTGAATATTTGTTCATATTCCTTCACTACCCGGTATACTCCATGCTTATGACGGGGAGGTGTAGAACTGGTACCTACATGCAACTTTTGGCACCAATCCTCCAGCTTCTCCTCTGAGCCATTGTCATCCGCCTGACATGACGGGTTCAAGGGCTCGGCGGCTGTGATGTTATTGTTATCAACTGTGTACAACTTAACCATGGTAGCATACTTGGGTAATGTGACCTCATCTTCTCCGTAGTTTAATAGGCGTAATGGCACTCTTCCCCTGTGTACGTCAACTACTCCTCTCGCTGTGAGTATGGTGGGTCTGCTGTCTGAGTACACGGGTTCTACCAGGGCTTGATAGTCTTGCCCCTTAATGCCTATTGCGGCTCTACATCAGACCAACATTTCAGTTTTGGGAGGAATTATAATGGTTATTGGATCACTTACTCGTACACTGCCGATCTCACCTCCGGAGATTTCTACCTGTTGCTTCAACATCAGAGCTTTGATCTCTTTGTGCAGAAGCCTCTGTTGTCCAGTTCCAGCAGTCTCGGCGATTTGCTGCAAAACACTTAACACTTAGGAATGAATGTAATTGAGAAATGTTTTTCCGATCAGCATCACGGGTTCACGTTCTCGCTGGTTAACATCGATGATTATAACAC
The DNA here is from genome assembly GCA_033576535.1 of Allobates femoralis. Taxonomy (NCBI): domain Eukaryota; kingdom Metazoa; phylum Chordata; class Amphibia; order Anura; family Aromobatidae; genus Allobates; species Allobates femoralis. Next base: position 692,430,531 of record JARQOC010000002.1, on the reverse strand, counting down.
CCTGGTTCTGCAATTCTACCTTCCCAACCTGAATATTCATCTCTCTAAATCCAACCTTTGGTATTACCTGTCCATTACTAGCCCATACCTCAAAGTTAAAGTCATCTGGCGCATTAGTAATGTCTGAATCAGCCCAGTACCTTTTATAAAGAACATGTGGGATTGATGTTATCTGGGACCCGGTATCCAGCAGGGCACTGAAGGGAATGCCATCCAACACAATAGGGATCACCGGCTTTCCTCCCACGAATTTGTCATACCAGGCTGAGGGGCCTTGAGTGTTCATTCCTGGGGAGCGGCCCGCCTGCCCAGGGAATCATTGTTTAAAGGACACTCACGAGCAAGATGGCCTGGTTTCTGGCAACGACGGCAAATGGGCTGTTCATCTGGTTGGTAGCGATCGCTGGGTCGTCCTCTTGCTGCTGGGTATCTTCTGGGCCTCATCCACGGGACATCCTCTCTGCTGGTCGCCAACTCGATCTTGGGTGCAGGCTTTGACTCTCGCAGTTCCTTGATGACCTTGGCCATAGAGATCACGGTGTCTGTCAGGGCATCTAGCTTTTGATTGATTGCGGCATTAGAAATTAGTTCTCCAGTCTCAGCAGCAGTTGCTGACATGGCAGATGTCGCTGGCGCTGCCGGCTGCTGAGGTGCTGCTGCAATGTCCAGGACAGTGGGTAGCTCCCGTGGCTCTTCCAGCTTCTGCAAACGAATAGCTCTATCTTTCAGCTCAGTAAATGTCATGTCAGGGTTCTGCAGCAGTATCATGGAGGCCCTCCATGAATTGGTCAAATAGTATTTTATCAGCTCCCGGGGCTAAAGCAGGTTCTGCAAGTTTAAGGGCTCTGAGTGCTTCCTGCAGGTTCAAGGCAAAGTCTCTGGCACTCTGTTTAGGTTTCTGGTGGCATGCAAAGAACCTCATCTTAGCCTGGGTATCAGCAGCAGATTCAAACGTAGCTTTCAGTCTGGCAGCTAGATGCTCTACAGTGTCCTTATCTGTGTCCAGCCAGGACGCAACCTCACGCCGTGCATTGCCCGTTAACTGTCCCATTATCATTCCTACACGCTGGGCTTCAGTGAGGGGATACATCACATAATATTCCTTTATCTTTAGCATAAAGTCAGTTAATGTATTAGGCTCACCGGAGTATTGGGGCAGCCACATTGCCCCTGGAGTATACGGCATCAGGAATGGCATTATTGGTGCTGTTCCTTGTGCCGCTGCACCGCCGGGTACTATTGCTGGGTCCAGCGCTGCAGCTCCACCGGCTGCTCCGTTGCCGCCTTCTGCATTGGGCTGCGACATCTTAGGCCTCCTTAATTAATATCCTCCCTCCGTCTTCTGCTTCCGTCCGGATGTCTAACAAAGGTTCCGCTGCGCACCAGGGATTCTCTTCCCTTCCCGATGACGTCAGAGCCGTGAGCGGTCTTTATTCCCGCGCGTCGCGCGCTCTGCAATGGCGGATTCTGAAATTTACAGTATCTGTGGCGCAGTTACAATTCAGCTTGCTGCGCGCCCAGCAATGGCGGCAGATGGCGGCAGATATAAAACAGTCACTAATCACGGCACACAATGCCCAGTACCGGGCACGGTAGATCCTGTTCGTGACGCCAGGTTGTGGAGCCCACTGGGACGGGGTACTCGGTGCCGGACCGGTGTACTGCTGGGGGATGTCACGGCGGTCCTGGTCCGGACCGTGTCCCGGGCCCGCACAATAAAATGGGGGTTATTTACAGGGGATTTGTCACTCATGACGCCACCCACTATATGCGCCCAGCAATGGGGCCGCCGCTGCTGCAGAACCTCCGGGGATGATGGGATAGCAGCTTGGATAGAATAGTTCCTGTGGGCAGAACTGGGTTCCCCGGGGCAGTGGTAGTAGTAGTTAAAGTCTGTGAGGATAGTTATTGATGCTGCAGGAGAGTAGGGGTAGCAGTAGAGATGATGAGAGTAGAGGTAATCGCAGTATATGAGGGCAAGTGGGGCTTCAGTATAAGGATCACACACACTCACGGTTTCTGTTGTTTTCCAAGTCTTTACTTGCAGATGGTATAACACAGTATTGTCCACGGAGTCTGTACCGGGTTGCTCTCACCCTGACCGGGTCCTTGGCTTCCTACTAAAGCGCTGTGTGTGGCCCTGCTGCTGCTTGTAGCTGTACTGCTGGCCCTGTCTCTGCTCACGGGTACCAATCTGCTGGGCAACTTGAGTCCTCTGTGTCACTGACCCCCTCCGTGTTGCTTTGCTATGGTACAGTGAAGATGATGGACCTTCACTATGCCGGTGTTTACTGTCCTGTCTGTCTCAGGCACAGCCTCGGATCCGGTATCCGTCTTAAGCGCCTCTCCGGGGTTAAGTTTGGGGTAACTCTTTATCCCGGGGATGTTCCTCTGTTACTCTGTCTCCTTTCCTCAGACCTCTCAGGACCTCCACTTCTACTTGACTCTGCTCCTGCTCCAGACTCAAACCCAGACTAGACTGAACTAACTGAACAAAAGCAAGAACAGCGCCTCACCAGCCGGTATAATTCAAATTTGCGTGATTTATTCCGTCATCTCAGCACGACGTTTCGGTCTGACGACCTTTTTCAAGTGCATATATCCCATTATAACACAGTGCCATTTATATCATCAAAACTCCACCCACCATATCAATCAACCAACCAATGTACAATATATGGTAAACAAAGATAAAAGGTACAGTTCACCATCCTGGCGCCATGTCAGGGGCTGGCGGCGTTACATCGATGACATTTTCTTTGTGTGGGACGGTGGCAGGGATGAACTGGAAGTGTTTTTCACTACATTGAATAATGTACATCCTGGTTTGGGGTTCACCATGTCCTGCTCCCTTGAAAAAATGCAATTTTTGGACACGATGGTCTATAAGAAAGATGGACTACTAATTACTGATCTATACGTGAAAGGTACGGATAGGAATAGCACATTGCATTTTTCGAGTGAGCATCCGAGGGGAATGGTAGAATCCCTACCTTGGAGTCAGATGCTGAGAGTCCGTAGGATTGTTGCTGATGACTCAATAATTGACAAAAGATTACAGGAAATGGTCAATAGGTTCCTTAGAAGAGGCTATCCTAAGTCGGATCTTTTAGGATATAAAGTTAAAGCGTTAAATATCTGCCAAAGTGAACTATTGGTCTCTAAACCAAAAGTAGTGTCTGCTAAGAGAGTACCGTTTGTAACCACTTATTGTGGGGCGAGCAGAAAAATCACGGATGTGATTAAAAGACATTGGCCACTTCTTGGGAAGGGTCATAGTAATGTGGAGGACTTCAAGTTGTTTCCCCTAATGTCTTACAGAAGGGGACGCAACTTGAAAGATGACCTAGTTCGCTCAGACATAGGGAGTTCTAAAAAGCATATCCAAACTACTTTTGCACCCCCCAGCCTTGGGAATTTCCCTTGTCTGGGATGTGCGTGCTGCGGTAATTTATTAAAGGGTAGGTCTTTCAGCCATCCCCGTTCTGGAAAAAAGTATAACATCAATAGGAGATACACGTGCAATAGTAGTTTCGTTGTATATACTATTGTCTGTCCATGCGGCCTCCTCTATGTCGGAGAGACGACGATGGAAATAAAAACAAGAATAGGGAAACACAAGAGCACGATCATAACGGGGATGACTGAGTTGCCGGTCCCGAGACATTTCCACGACATGGGCCACACGGTCAACCAACTTCGATTTAGGGTCATTGATGATGTCCCCCCACCCAGGAGGGGTGGCGACCGTGTGGCCATGTTGAGGAAAAAAGAATTAAAATGGATATTCGAACTGGACACCCTGGTCCCGAAAGGTATGAATGTTGATTACGATCAACGGGGTTGTTTATTAGGATCATGTTGATATCTATCTAGCTTTCTCATCTGTTGTAGGTTGTTTTTATCATTTTAACTATGTCATATTTTTGATCTAGATGGAAAGAATCACAGCTCTATGGGAATACAGTATTCTATGTGCAGTAAATATGCACCATGACTATGCTATGGAAATTGTTTGGTAATTTTTTTTAAAAAAACAGACTTTTTCTTTTTGGGGGTAAGACAGAAGTATGGAGTAAATAATGTACTGTAGCACCTGCTTAATGTAGGAAGCAAAGGGAAGGATCATATGATCCTCAATTGAATATTGGGTTTGGTGCATAATGTAGTTGGATGTATGGTGATGGGTTATGTCAAAACATATGCACCAAGAAATGCTTCTTTAGGTATAATATACTGTTTGGTGTGCAGTTATTTATGACTATTATGCTACCTCCATTAAGATTATGGTGTATGAAATAATAATGTTGTGGATTCCCGGGAGCTCTCCATTATCTGATATGCATTTGTGAACTGACTAATGGGTATTAACCTTTTTAGTTTTATATACAATACAGAAGATACTTCTCTCCTTAGTAAACACAGAGGGTCATTTTTATACAACTTTGCCGAAGATCCATTAATGCTGTAACATATATGGACATTTTGCTGATTCGATATATCATGGTCCCTATGAACGCTGGAGACAGGAAGTATGTCATCGCGCTGTCTCATTCTAATCCGTGAGTGACAGCTAGAGCGGCGAATCAACGAAAGACGCCGACGCATGCGCATAGGACCCATATGGACTTCCGGGGACACGGAGCATAACGAGTCGCCGATTGGTGGAGGTGATCTGACTACACGGTTACCATGCCAACAGAGTGATGCACGCTAGTGATTGGGAGACATCCGTGAATGGAGGGGAAAGTATGATTTGGACTTCTGTAGATATGGATAACGGCGATGAGAGTTCTTTAGGGACTGGGAGACTGTACTGCATGTTTACTCTTCAGGTAGTATACTGCTAGTTGATTTCTGTCTAGTTTATATGACCTTTTATCTTTGTTTACCATATATTGTACATTGGTTGGTTGATTGATATGGTGGGTGGAGTTTTGATGATATAAATGGCACTGTGTTATAATGGGATATATGCACTTGAGGTCGTCAGACCGAAACGTCGTGCTGAGATGACGGAATAAATCACGCAAATTTGAATTATACCGGCTGGTGAGGCGCTGTTCTTGCTTTTGTTCATTATATACCTGTGCCAGGTGGAACTCCCTGGCTGTGGACGTGCGCCTACATTGGGAACACATTTGGTTCCGAGTGGCACGGGGTGCTGTGGTATTTATGCATATGTTATTGTAGACTGAACTAACTGTCACTCCTGCTCTGTGGTAAACAACTTTAGCTCCTCCCACTAGTGCAGGTGCCACCTAAGCTCCTCCCACTTTCTAGTGTAGTGTTGTGTGGGGAGTAAACCTGTGTTGATGTTTCTGTGGCACTTTAACCCTTGGGGTGCCACACCAGAGGTTCCCAACTCCAGTTCTCAAGGCACACCAACAGTGCAGGTTTTCAGGATTTCCTTAGAAATTGGAATCATCCCCAGTGCAGGTGATTCAATTATCACCTGTGCAATACTAAGGAAATCCTGAAAACCTGCACTGTTGGTGTGCCTTGAGGACTGGAGTTGGGAACCTCTGATCTACGCGCAGAGGTGCAACAGCTATGCAAAGATATGGCCATGATCCTAAAGGCCTTGCAGCTAAAACCAGATTCAAAGTCTTCAGAAAATATCCAGCTAGCCGACAGCTCCGAGGATGTCCCGTTGATGAGAGTAAGGAAGCAGTGCCGGGACAAGGCATTTTGGTGCCCTAGGCAGGTAAGGCAAACGGCGCCCCCCCCCCCCCGAAATATGTCTGGGAATAAAAATGTCAGCATACTTTGAAAGTAAATTTAATTTAACGGGGACCTATAAAAGGTTCGTCCAAGCACACTACAGTGACATACTGATAGGTTGTTTACATTGTGAGCCCCAATGGGGACAGTGTTCATGATGTATGTAAAGTGCTGTGAAGTTCATAGTGTAATATAAATGCAAAAAGTATTATTCTTAATATTATGTCACAATACCAGGATCTGAGGATCTTCTATTTCGAGGTCAGGGACTCTCTGATGCCATGTTGCTGCTTGTCTCGCTGTTGTCCTCTTTTGAAACTGCAGTGCGGTGGACAAGAGAGCATTAACTGGTTAATAACAAGAAGTATGGAGTGTGTACTGAGCCACAAACCCTCCCCTTACCATGAAGTATGGAGTGTGTACTGAGCCATAAACCTCCTCATACCATGTCCAGCAGACATTGTAGGATTACTACCCATATATACTCGTGTATAACCCGACCTGTGTATAAGCCGACCCCCCTACTTTTGCCCCCAAAACCTGGGAAAACCTATTGACTCGTGTATAAGCCGAGGTGGACCCCAGCACAGGTATACAGACCCCAGGGGTAATACAGCAGCCCCAGGGGTAATACAGCAGCCCCAGGGGTAATACAGCAGCCCCAGGGGTAATACAGCAGCCCCAGGGGTTATACAGCAGCCCCAGGGGTAATACAGCAGCCCCAGGGGTATATACAGCAGCCCCAGGGGTATATACAGCAGCCCCAGGGGTATATACAGCAGCCCCAGTGGTATATACAGGCCCCAGCAGTATATACAGCAGCCCCAGTGGTATATACAGGCCCCAGCAGTATATACAGCAGGCCCAGTGGTGGTGTATACAGGGCCCAGTGGTGGTGTATACAAGACCCAGTGGTGTATACAGGGCCCAGTGGTGTATACAGGGCCCAGTATGCGGGGGCCGGGGGGGGGAAGCGCGCCTTTGCACATTCACCGCGGCCGCCGTCACCGTGCGTCTGCTGTAAGGCTGCTTTCACACTGCGTTCTTCTGTTATCCGTGGCTGTCCGTTGTAAAACGGACAGCCACGGATCAGATTTTGGCCCCATGTTATCCTATGGGCATGGATCACATCGGATTTGGCCTTATTGGCATCCGATTTTTGTCGGATCCGATTCTGGCCGATTTTTTGCTGTGCCCAAAATCGCAGCCTGCTTCGATTTTTGGCACAGCGGGTCAAATCGGACCGAATTGGATCCGACCTGATCCGTGCCAAATAAGGCTGCTTTCACACAGCGTTTTTGTGCTGTCCGAGGGGATCAGACTTTTTGCAGCACCCCTCGGACAGCAACTGATCCAAACTGATGACTGCAATCGGATGCCAAATAGGCATCCGATCCCGATGTTTTGCAGCATCAGTTTGGATCCTCTCCCTGCTCCTCCTGTCACCTTGTCCCCCTCCTGTCACCCTCCTGTCACCCTTCTCCCCTCTGTCTGCCCTCTGTCTCCCCTCTTTGTCCCCTCTGTCCCCCCACTTTGCAGCCCCTCTTTGCAGCCCTCTTTGCCCCCCTCTTTGCAGCCCTCTTTGCCCCCCTCTTTGCAGCCCCTCTTTGCAGCCCCTCTTTGCAGCCCCTCTTTGCAGCCCCTCTTTGCAGACCCTCTTTGCAGACCCTCTTTGGACACCCTCTTTGCTCCCCTCTCTGCCCCCCTCTTTGCCCCCTCTTTGCAGCCCCTCTTTGCAGCCCCTCTTTGGACCCCCTCTTTGCTCCCCTCTTTGCAGACCCTCTTTGCCCCCTCTTTGCAGACCCTCTTTGCCCCCCTCTTTGCTCCCCTCTTTGCAGACCCTCTTTGGACCCCCTCTTTGCAGCCCCTCTTTGGACCCCCTCTTTGCTCCCCTCTTTGCAGACCCTCTTTGCCCCCTCTTTGCTCCCCTCTCTGCAGACCCTCTTTGCCCCCTCTTTGCTCCCCTCTTTGCAGACCCTCTTTGCAGCCCCTCTTTGGACCCCCTCTTTGGACCCCCTCTTTGCAGACCCCCTTTGCCCCCCTCTTTGCTCCCCTCTCTGCAGACCCTCTTTGCCCCCCTCTTTGCTCCCCTCTTTGCAGACCCTCTTTGCAGCCCCTCTTTGGACCCCCTCTTTGCTCCCCTCTTTGCAGACCCTCTTTGCCCCCCTCTTTGCAGACCCTCTTTGCCCCCCTCTTTGTCCTCCTTCTGCAGAGCTTAAAAAATAAAAAAAAATCTTCATTCTCACCTCTCCACGACACCCGCGCTGCTTCCAGCTTCTCTTCTTCTGATGCACAGGACCTGGCGTGATGTCACAGTCACATGACCGGTTACCGCGGTAACCGGTCATGTGACTGCACTGTGACGTCAGGCCAGGTCCTGGAAGCACAGAGCCGAGCGCAGGAGGCATCGCTGGATCGTGGAGAGGTGAGGATAATGATTTTTTTTATTTTTAACCCTTTCATTTCACAGGATATCACTTCTGCAATGTATGAATATACATTGCAGAAGTGATATTATGGCACAGAGCGATTTTAGTGTACTGAGCATGCTCAGTACACTAACATCGGGTCCGAGGAACTCAGCTGTTTCCTCGGATCCGCACTCCATAGGCCTCATGTTGGAGGAGAGGAGGGGCGGGCACCGGGCAGAGCTGCAGGACAGGAAGTCCCCTCCTCCCTCCTCTCTGGCCGGCGCGGCCGCCGGCGGTCAGTACGGGGCCCTCCAGGGGAGGGCAATGCGCCCTCCACAAGATGGCGCCCTAGGCGATCGCCTAGGGTCGCCTACCTATCGTCCCGGCCCTGTAAGGAAGAGTATGTCACTCCGGGGGAGGACCAACGACCGCTACAACTTATCAGGACAACCCATCTGCTGCTGCTGCAAGGAAGTGGGCCACTTCGCCAAGTCTTGCTTTTAAATCAGCAATCCCTTGGGCCTAGGGCCAACCCCCAGAAATAGGATGACCAAGCATGTCTGACTGGCATGATACATATGTGGGAGGACGACCAATCTTGTCTATCACGCTGGCCGGTATCCCCACATCTACACTATTGGACACCAGGTCACAGGTGACCACCATACCACATATCCTTTACAAAAGGTTTTGTGCCAATTTTGAACTTGCTCCTCCAGATCCTAACCTCACTATTTATGCAGTAAATAGGTTACCAGTGAACCGAGTAGGATTTAGAGAGGTAACAATATAAGTGGGGAGGGTGGAGCTAAAGGGCCAAGGAATTATTATGGTAGAAACAGACCCTAATGAAAAGAATCAGTAGATGATAATTGGTTCAAATGTAATTGAAAATTGTCTGGGAAAAGTGTTGTTTTTACACCAACAAATTGCAGAAACTGCCAGCATCGGGCATAAGAGGGTCCTACAGAAGGAGATTAGTGCCCTCCTGCGAAGACAACAGGTAACCTAGTCTGATGGTGAAATTGGTGGTGTACGGGTGACAGACCCTATCCCCGTTGTGTTACCCCCAAGAAGTGAAATGATGATATGGCGTCGGGCAGCAATAGGCCTCACAGGGCAGGATTACCAGGCAGTGGTGGAGCCCATGTACTCAGAGTAGTTACTTGGGGATGGAGGGCAGCGTGATCAAGGTTTAGGTTGGGGCCAGTGCTGTCACACACATTGGCACCTATGGCTGGGTATGAGACAAAATATGTGTGGGTGGCCATGAGCTATGTGAAGGTATTTTGGTCAACAGTCTATGTGACAAATGTGTGTACATAACCCTTATGGTTTGGTGCAGGCAGAGGGTCACCTGGACACAAAACATTGATGCAGCACATAATATTTTCTGTCAGGTGGGTTTAAGTCAGTAGTGCAGCACATATGCAGACACACATCATGTACATGTGGCATGTGAGCTGCTCAAGGCCATTGACATCTGTTACCACATATGCGATCTGCATTGGGGCTCTATTCACACATTTCTATCCAGACGCACACATAGGCCAACACTTTAAAAAACGCACTGACTGTGTGCTGTAACCGGCTCCTGTGTGATACGTAAGCGTCCCCTAGCCGAATATCGGCACACTCCGCCATGTCACAAGTGCCTATTCCCTGTGACGATGCAAACACTTCTACTACACACATAGCCCAACACTTAGGTTTTAATAGGCACAGAGTGTGTGACTGTAAACCGCTCCTGTGTGATGCATAAGCATCCCCTAGCTGAATATCGCCACACTCGGCCATGTCACAAGCGCTTATTCCGTGTGACAATACAAACGCTACTACGTCACGTCTCCGCCATCCGCCCTTCGCGGCGTGCCCAATCAGAGCACTATTGTGTTGGCCAATGGTTGTCGTTTGGGCGCGGCGTGACGGACTGTGGCACGCCTATGTGTTGTCCCTGCTGCCCCAGGTCCGCCCATATTCCCTTGTGGTAGCGGCGTGTAAATGAGGGAAGGTAACCTGCGGCACCCGTCGGCACTTCCGGGGAACGAAAATACCTTCTGTGGAGCACCTTGTGGCGGTATTTGCGGTATCAGGTACCGTTAGCAACCGTTGAAACCGCGCGCGTGCACGAGTGGTGCCTACCTGTTGCTACCCTCGGTAGCGGCGTGTAAAGGTACCATTAAGTATTGTTTGCCCTACAGTCAGTAGCTGAACAAGCCTCCTATCTTATCAAACACTTACCTAACATTAGTATACTTTAGATCTATTAATACATTGCCATTCTCTACATAAAATCCCATACCTATACTATTCCTATCTTAAATGCTATGCAATGCATTACCTTAAATTAACATTGCTACAACTATTCATTACTCTACACTATATACATATAAACAACACATTACATTGCTGTACACTTCATTTACATAGACGCATGACAATTCACATTATGACATAACAAGGCTGTTGGTGTCTTCAGGGGCAGGAACATACCACCGTAAGTCACCCTATTACACTAGCACAGGGGTCTCAAACATGTGGCCCACAGGCCACATGTGACCCCTGAGTCTGCTTCATGCGGTCTGCAGGCACCATACACTGCTTGAGGATCACAGCCCAGTTCCAATGTCACCAACACCAGTGCTTTATTTCAGTTGTATCACCAGGGACTAACGCTGGTCAGTTATACCAATGGCAGTCGGTGACCAATAAGAGGCCAGCAGCTGGCATTGGAGATTTGCAGGGATCTTGTCTCTGCATTCGCTGGCAATACAAATGAAGTTAAGCATGAGTATCAGTACCACTATCCTCAAGGGGTCTACGGTGCCTACGGGCCACATATACCAAGGAAACCGAGGACAGGTGCAAAGAATCTGTGTTTGTGTCTGTGTGTGTATGTATCTTTATGTGTGTGTGTGTGTGTGTGTGTGTGTCTAGTTGTGTATGTAAGTGTATCTCTGTGTGTTTGTGTGGGTATGTGTGTCACAATGGGGGTCATTATTACAAGATGGGGACCAGGATGGGCACATTACTACAATATGGGGACCAGGATGGGCACATTACTACAATATGGGGACCAGGATGGGCACATTACTACAATATGGGGACCAGGATGGGCACATTACTACAATATGGGGACCAGGATGGGCACATTACTACAATATGGGGACCAGGATGGGCACATTACTACAATATGGGGACAAGGATGGGGACATTGCTACAAGAGAGGGACCAGGATGGGGACATTACTACAATATGGGGACCAGGATGGGCACATTACTACAATATGGGGACCAGGATGGGCACATTACTACAATATGGGGACCAGGATGGGCACATTACTACAATATGGGGACCAGGATGGGCACATTACTACAATATGGGGACCAGGATGGGCACATTACTACAATATGGGGACCAGGATGGGCACATTACTACAATATGGGGACCAGGATGGGCACATTACTACAATAGGGGGACCAGGATGGGCACATTACTACAATAGGGGGACCAGGATGGGCACATTACTACAATAGGGGGACCAGGATGGGCACATTACTACAATAGGGGGACCGCGATGGGCACATTACTACAATAGGGGGACCGCGATGGGGATATTACTATGAAAGGAAGGTGGGGATAAGGCATTACTACAAGATGGGGTCCAGAATGGGAACAATACTACAATATTAGCACAAGATAAGAACCAGTCTGGGAACAATACTACAAGAAGGGAAACCAGTATGGGGGATATTACTACAAGAAGGGGATTAGTGCACATAAAAAAATAAAGCTACCAGACGATAATCAAAAATATGCCTATTAATAGTGATGAATATAATTAGTGACAAAAGTCAGCAACAAATTCAGGCTTATTTCACACTCATGTGCTTTTACAGGCCTGAATCAAGTTCTGAATTAAGCCTGTAGCAGTGCAGGAGCATGAAACAGCCGTCACCTGTATTCCTTAACACATTGCACCTTGCAAATTCTCCCCTGCTGCCTTGGACCTTATCTTTAAAATGGCTATGTATTATACTTATCTGGATTACAGTTTGTTTACACTGGAGACGAGTGCCGCTGGAACTTCTTTTCTTCTGATTCATGCTTCCTGTGGTTTGGGCAACATGGATCAGATGATAGGTTCCCTTTAAAACAACTGTCAGGTCATTTTTCAGTATGATACTAATATTGCCCTTGAATACTGCCTAGGCAGACCTTTTACAGACATGTAAAATCATTATTGTATCATTTGTAGTTTCCTTGCTATAAGCATTTTCAGACCCTGCAGGGAGCTGGTACATTAGTCCTATCCATTACTTTTACAGAGGATTAGTCCGGCTGCTGTATAAGCATTATTTAAATATCCACACCCACCTAAGCTGGTGTTCTGTCCCTGCCCTCTGTGCAGGAAGGGGGGAGGTGTTTTGTCCTGCACTGTGTAAGAGAGTTCTATTATAAGAACATTGGTTTTCCTGCATACATGTAATGTGTGTATCTGCTAAGCAAATGATCAAATGTTCTTATAATCACATAGAAATAGCTCAGACTGCACACACTACACATATGTTTCATTCCCGCAATGACATGAAGAGGTCAGCGCTTCAGCTAAGCACACACCTCCACCCCCCTCCCTTCTCCTCTGTTTGCAATGAGTCACAAAACATACAGATCAGAGGAGAGGGCAGGACAGTGTAATGATGCAATAATATTCATTCTTTGGTGAGTGGGCAGCAGAGAGCTCACTGTGATTGACAGATGGAATTAATCTTTTATTTTAAAGTTTACAGAGGGTAGGAGGGAAGCATAAATAATAGAAATATATGAATAGAGAGAACATAGAGAAAAGAATTAGAAAATTATAGCAGTTACATATGGATTTTTGACCTGACATATTTCCTGGAAACCTCCTAAAGCCTATGCGTACATGTAAGGCCAGCTTAAATCTTTGTGCGTATTCAGGACCTGACAAAGATCTGTCAGTAGTTCCTGATTTACTTGTTTTTGAGCCAAAACACAGAATTCAATGATGTGTCACTAACCTCCTCCTGTGCTGATATTTGCTTAAACTGAGTATTTTATGACCAGGACATTATCATTGCCATGACTAGCTGGCTAATGCCATGTTTTCCAACTCCCCCCCCCTCCCCTCTTGTGATTAGCAGATTAGCCTTGTGTGGGTGGGGGACACTCTCTCAGCTCTGCTGCATGACTATATATAAAACTTCTAATTGTGTGAGATCTGCTGTGCCCAGTAATCTTAGGGATACATCGTTGCATTCATGGCCTCTTTGCCTACATCATGCTGCTCTCGAATTAGGAAGCAAAAGTCTTCTGACAGATTCCCTTTAGAGGGAACCTGATACCATCTCACTGGCCAGAAATACAAAGTTACATCACAAGCTCCCACTTCATCTCTATGAGAGACAGAATAAAGCTCTCATAGAGTTGTTGTCATGAGTCATTAGTCTAGTGCAAACTCTGGGCTTTTTTTAATTTGAATGTGATTAATCTATATTGTGACAGCAAGGGTAAATGTCAGTTTTTTCTTGCTGGCAGCTCCAGGCCAGTTCATCTCAGTTTTCAACCAGGTTGGTGACGACACCTTCATCCCTATAGGCAGTCATGTGACCTATTACCTGAGGCCGGTAAGAGAGCTTTATTTGTGTGCTGACCATCGTGATGTGTGGAGGTCTCTTGCAGTTGCTGGGGTTATTTGCTGCTGGTGTTTTGTCAGGATCTGCACCTTTCAAGTGTGTTGTATACTTTCTGTCTATGTTCCCTGTCTGTCTACCTCCCTCATGATTTATCACAGCAGAGATGACATCTACTGAACTCACCAGCCTTGCCACTAGCCAAGGTTATTAGACGTGACAGCTGAGGGATTATTCATATGATGATGGCAGGGGAACAGACCCACATAGAGTGGTAGGGCAGCTCTGGGACAGACACAAGATAGTGTCAGGAGATGTCCCATCCCCCACTACCTACCGTTAGGGCTTTCCTCTCCACATAATATCCAATTGCACGCTTTAGGTTGTGCCATGCGCCGGACATACCCCCTGTCTAACCGTGACAGTTGTATTGAGTTGTGACCTTCAGCGCACTACATGAAACACTGGAGCTGCTGGCAGGTCACAAATTGCTCAAGACCGACTGGAGCGGTGGAAAAAGAAGATGAAGCCGACAGAAGTTGATTATAAGACAGAGGGCTGCGGAATTAGAGTTCAAGCACCGCTTCATCAGTGCAGTAAGCAAAACTGCTGTAGTGGTGCTTTAACTGTAAGACCTGTTAACATTTATATATATGGTTAAAGGACTGTTTTGTGGATTCTTCCTTGTGTTATACTGCCACCTGCTGCCAAAAAGGAAAAGATAGCAGAGATAAACCTCCCTGCTGCTGAGAGTGACATGGAACAGTCCAGGAGATGGATGGGTGGGGTCTCCAGAAGGAGAAGAGAGACAACTTCCATGTGTGTTGCAGAGAGAGACACAGACCTAAAGAGACTGGATGTGGAGTGAGGTGCCAGACTGCACGATCAAGGCAGAGATCCCAGACAAGGACTGCACTCGAGAGACGCCTGTCAGCGAATTACGGGCCCCAACGGCAACGAGGTACCTCGCAGTAAAACTCGCAGTAAAGTGTGCACACTGTTTTAGTTAGGGACAGATAGGAAAAGACTCTGCAGTTCGATATACAAGTTATAGAAAGAAAATGAACACTGCGTCTCGCTCGATAAAGACTTTGCATTTCTTTATTTAAAGACATTCAGAGACCTTGCACTCTCGGCAAACTAGTCACAGTGGTTATATATATTGTATTTACTTTTGCACACCTTCCCGCTCCTTCCCCTTCTTTCCCGCACTTTTCCCTCAGTTGCATTAATAGTGCATTTGTTTAACACTCTGTGTTCCGTGCAGTCCTTGCGTACCCCATCACCTGTGGGCTATTACATAACCACCAGAGCTACTATTAGCTAATCGGTGAGGATGCCTGCTGTCAGACCATCTCGAATCCTAATTGATAATCTGTTTTAAGAAAAGAAAAGTTCATCAATATCAAATGCCTGAAGAACCATTAATACTCTTTGACCTTAATGACAAATCTGCAATAAGGCCCCCCACTTATAATACTGGTGGCTCCCTAGATGCCAAAGGGGTTTTCAGCTCCCTCAGGCATCAGATGTAAATGCTACGTCTGCACCCCCTACAGCAATACTTCTGAATATACATCCATTGAAGAAGTATCAGAATACTGCCCTGTAGTTTATTATAATAGACTAACAAATGTTAATATCCCCTAAAACGACTGAAGATACCTGACAATTTGTTTCCACTAATGAAATGTCCAAATTGACACATTCCACAGGGAGAGGCTTGCTGTTTTATTCTAAAATAGCTCACGTGTCACTTAATAACTTACATAAATCAGATGTTTCACGGCAATTAACTAGGTCAATGCTAGGAACAAAGTCAAGTCTAAATTAGGAAGTGGACAGAAGTCACCATTGGCCCAGAATAGGACAGATTGACCTCGCTACTGACGTAAATGGAAAACATAGCCTCAGAATATTGCATAAACATGTTGAAAATGTAAAGGGAAGTTCTAGTTTTCTTCAACTTCATAAATAGCAATTCCAAAATGTTATAATCAGGCTCACTGTTCTAAATAGTGATGAGCCAACACCTAAATGTTTAAATTTGATTCGCCGAAACGGGATGTGTTTGATGAATTATTCGTTGAACACTGTCGAACCCTATTGGAATCAATGGCAGGCAACAGCAAACACATAGAAAACACCTTCAAAAGGTGTACAAAATCTGCCAAACTACTCAGAATAGACAACAAACACCTAGAAAAGTGACAACAATCTACCCACAGTACCATGGGTGCACGAGACACGGTCTGTGCCAGCCTGCACACTCTTCCAAAGCACTTCAAAATAGAAGGTGGTTAACATTCACCTAAAATCTCAGGGTGAGTGAAACTGACTTTAAATTGACAAATGGATGAGTTACAGGGGAAAAGTGGCAATAGTTTTCTATATTAAGGAAAAAGAGGTGGAGGAATAAAAGGAGGATAAGACACAGGTATGGGCATGTCACGCCCTGCTCAAATGATGTACCACATAGCAAGGGGACCCCAACAAAAGTCCTCACTCTTCCCAAAGGGTCAGACCACAGCAAAATGGCATCAATTGTCCCAGACCAAAAATTGCTAAATGGCCCAGCCTGCCTGCATGGCACAGGGTCTGGAACAGGACCTGGCCTAGCATTTCAAGGTTAAACATTGCTCAGCAACTATTAGTTTTGTGGAGTATTACAGGAAAAGCTAGAGAGGTAAGTCAGTGACCTGTTTAGGCCTAGTGGGCTGGATAAACTCAAAGCTCATGTAAGTGCTCCCATCAATGTTATGTCCTGCCACACACAGATAGGACAACTATAGGTTTTGTGGAGTATTACAGGAAATAATAGGTAGGTCAGTGACCTGTTTAGGCCTAGTGGGCCAGATAAACTCAAAGCTCATGCAAGTGCTCCCATCAATGTTATGCCCTGCCACACACAGGTGGGACAACTATAAGTTTTGTGTAGTACTACAGGAAAAAATAGTCAGGTAGGTCAGTGACCTGTTTAGGGCTAGAGGACAGGGGAGATTGACCAAACAATCCTTTTAAGGGCCCAAAAACTGTTCATGTGTATATAGCACATTTTCCAAAACCAGTTTACGCAAACATTAAAGGCCCCGCTACACTATGTGTCAGACTTGTTCTCTCTTCTGGCATTGCAAAGGATGGTCTAAGAAAATGGTGAAACGATTCTACAAAATTGCTGTTACCACATACACTGTTACTGTAATGGCCACTTTACACGCGGCTACATTTCTAGCTTATCCACAGGTAACTTACTGGCTGCAGTGAAATCATGGAGACATTGTTCTATCTTGTTGCTGTGTACAAATGGAATAATGTCTCCATGATTTCACTGCAGCCAGTAAGTTACCTGTGGATAAGCTAGAAATGTAGCCGCGTGTAAAGTGGCCATTAACGTTTGAGTGATGACAACTCGACGTCCCCCGGGTTGGAAAGGTAGAACTGCGATATTCACTATGTGCACCACTGGTGTTTTGGGGAAAAGCAGTACTAAGATTGTGTAAAAGCTTCTGTTGATACTCCTGCATGCCTGCGTTCCTTTCCAGGGCAGGAAGCATTTGACCAAATTTACTCTTGTACCGGGGATCTAACAGTGTGGCAACCCAGTAGTCGGCATTACTTCGAATTCTAACAATCCGAGGATCATGTTGCAGGTAGTGCAGCAAGAAGGCACTCATGTGTCTTGCTCATCCAAGAGGCCCAAGTCCTTGTTGTGTTGGTGGCGGCGAGGTAACATTCACGCTTGCTTCCTCTGCCCTCTCCCCCAACCTCGCACAACAGAAGTGTGATCAAGATTTCCCTCATCTGCTGAGTCTTCCATGCCCATCACCTGTTCGTCCTCCATTTCTTCCTTGGCTCCTGCACCTTCATCAACAGTTTGGCTGCTACCATGTGCCCTCGTTGTTCCCTCTCCCCCACCCTCCCATGCCAGCCGCCTAGGTGCAGCCGACCATCGGGACCTTTGAGATCTTGTTATCCCTTCCGCATATGCCTCTTACTCTACTTCCTCCCCTTTCACTCGGCCCACCACCTGACTCCCAATACTGGTTAAAGTGTGCTCCAGCATGTAGATGACCGGAACAGTCTGCGCTAAACATCTTTTAGCCATTTCAAAACTGCAGAAGGGTGCAGAGGTCCTTGATCTGAGACCACTCCAGCAGTGTGATTTGCCCCACCTCTGGATCGCATTGGCCCAGGCTGTATGTCATAACATATTGCACCAGGACTCGTCACTGCTGCCACAGTCGCTGCAACATGTTCAGAGTGGAATTCCATTGTGTCGGCACATTTCAGGCGATGAACTGGCAGGCCAAAAGACTTCTGTAGCGATGCAAGTTGTTGAGCTGCAGGATGTGAACGGCGGAAGTGAGCACACAGCGACCGGGCTCTCTGCAGAAGTACATCTAGGCCTGGATAGTTGGCTAGAAATTGCTGGACGGCAAGGTTCAAGAATGAGCCATACAAGACACGTGTGTCACCGTGCCCCGGCTAAGGGCCGCATCCAGGTTTGCAGGATTGCCGCACATGGCCTTACCTGGCTGCAGGTTCAGTGGAGACAACCATTGTTAAACTCCATCTCCAGTACCCCTTATGGCGATCAGACCAGTGGGGCGCCACATTACCTCTGTACCCCTGCCAGCTTTTTTCTTCAGCCCTATTTTAAGCAAATACATTTTTAGTTCTAATAGTAACACATCATAGAAATTGTAATTATTATTACAAGCAATTCTAAAACATAATGTGACCTGATAATATCGTATCTGTGGCGGAGGCCAGGAGTCTGCATGGGAAGTGCATTTCTGAGCTTGGTTAAACACTTCACATTATTGAAATAATAGACGGCTACAAACCCCCCATCCCGACTGCACCATATGGTACGTTGCCTGAAGCTAATCTAAACATAAAATGCTAATTACTGACCTAGCAATTAAAATTCATGGTGATTAAATATCAATATCCGGAAGGCTTTAATATTTTGAGTGCGTCCATTCTGGAACAATCAGATTCATATTGCGCTGACGATGATGTACAATGGATTTGCTTCTCTTGTGAGGTGAAATCCTAATTTGTAATTGATAACAGATCCCGCTGTTGTAGTAAGGCGAGGCAGCGAGACATTTCATGGAATCACTTCTCCTAATCTAATAAACAGTGATTGCTAAAAGCTAAGTGGTTGTTTTGCTTTTGTTAAGTCACTTATTAAAATATGCCTGCCATTTACATCACTTCTAATTTGGACTTACATAAGAAAGTTGTACAAAGCTTTCCGTCTATAGAACAACATAGAAAAGAAAACTGCAAAGAATCCAGCAAGGTGCGTGCTAAGCCAAAATAGATGTAAACCCTCATGTGCAAGGATGTATTTTACAGTAGCTTTGTAGTGCACAAAGGCTTAAAAGGGTAAACACAAGGGGTCCTGGCTGTACATCTATATACTGCAAATCTGGGCAGCATGGTGGTTCAATGGATAGCAGTGTATGGTGGCTCAGTGGTTAGCACTGAGTCTTGAAGAACTGTGGTCCTGGGTTCTAATCCCACCAGGGACAACATCTGTAAGGAGTTTGTATGTTAAATAAAAAAGCCAAGAAGCGAGCGCTGCCTAGCACGCAGTATAAAAAGTACATGTGCACATATTCATTTCTAACTGTACTTTTAAACTGAGACATTTGGCAAAATATTGATCATTTCTTTGAGCTACCCCACCTCGTCACGGCATTCTCAGATGGGCAGTCCTACTCTACATTTTTATGTACTGTGCCATTACGGCCTCCTGAATACATTGAAAGCAAGACTATATTAAATTATATATATATATATATAATATATATATATATATATATATATATATATATATATATATATATATATATATATATATATATACAGTATTATGTTCCAACCTCATCCATGGTTGCTGGTCTGGCAGTGTGGAAGTCAGATCTGATAGTGTCCGGATGTCATGTCCGGAACTGGTTTGCCTTTATCTGCGCTTGCCCTTCTGTCACCGTGGGAGTGGTTCAGAAATGCTTCAGGTACGTGTCCACTCAATGTGATCTTGCTTTTAATGCATTCAGGAGGCCGTAATAGCAGAGCATATATAAAAAACGTAGAGTAGGACTGACCCATCTGAGAATCCCAGAAGTAGCGGGGTGGCTCAAAGAATTGATCAATTTTTTACTAAATGTCTATGTTTTACTGTTCAGTTAGAAATTAATATGTGCGTACCCACTGTTTGTACTGCATGCTAACCACAGGCAGCGCTGGCTTCATGGCTTTTTATATTTGTTATGAGTTTATATCTTCTTCTCATGTTTGCGTGGGTTTCCTCCGAGCACTCCGGTTTCCTCTCACATTTTTCAAAGACATACTGATAGGAGGTTTAGATTGTAAGCCCCAATAGGGACAATGTTGCAAATGTATGCAAAGTGCTATGGAATTAATAGCACTATATGAATGAATAAATATTATTATTATCTGATGCAAAGACGTTATTTTTTTGCTGTAATCTGTGGAAGAACACTGCAGTAATTGCTCAAGTTCCCTCTAGTGCCACTACAGGGAAAATTATGTATTACACAATTCTCACTGAAGTCAAAGTAACCTTTTTACTCATCCATCGTAGCTTTGTAACTATTCTCTACTGTAATATAATATGATTTGTCCTGAAGAAAAAGCTCATGGGGACTTGAAACACGTTGTCTAATAAATTGTTTTCTTTATATCATTTGGCTCATCCAATTCTTTGACAGCAATACAGTTTACACCCTCTTCATATTTTTCCGTGTATTAAAGATGAGAGCCCTGCATGAATGACTGCCCTTTGTTTACTCAGAAATCCCTAATACTACATTGTCTACAGTGTCTTGAAAAAGTATTCAGAAACTAGGGATGAGTGAACCTGAACTGAACACGGAGTAAAAAAAAAACGTTGTGTCTGAGTTCATTGTTCAGGTATTGTTCGGATGTTGATAAAATTTGCTGAAAGGCTGAAGAACACTCAATCAACAAAATTTATTGCGGAACATAACTGTACACTGCTGTGAAGAAAAAAGATTTAAAAAAGGGCGTGGGCTACTGCCTGTTTTTGATGACCAGCACAGGTTAAACAAGTTGTCTGCTTTACCTTGGCTGGTTATCAAAAAAAAGAGGGCATCCAACTCAACTTTTTTAATTTTTTATTTAAATATATTATTAAAGAAAATGATGTGGTCTCTGACCCATTTTAGTTAACCATTTAAGGTGAAGCAGACAGCTGGAGGCCGGTATTATTAGGGTGGAAAGGGCCATTGTTATTTGGCCCTTCCAAACCTAACTATACTAACCTGAAACCACCCCAGAACAGGCGTATCACATTAGATGCGCCAATTCTGGGACTTTACCCAGCTTTTCCTAATTGCCCTGGTGTGCCGGCTCTCAGGGTAATATGTTAATGGGGTTGATGTCAGCTGTGAATTGACAGCTGGCATCATGCCCTGGTGTTAATAATGGAGAGGAGTCTATCAGACACCTCCATTACTAACCTGGCTAGTATAGAGTTAAAAAAAACACAGACACAGGAAAAAAAAAAGCTTATTTAAATATAGACTCACCACTTTATGACTTCAAAATAAATCCTGGAAGTTCCAGCGTAATCCATAGAGTAATATCCCATGACACCCATCAATTCATAAGGAGCTTCGCGTTCATAGAAAAGTTCTCAGAACAAGGCTCCAGAGGTCACTCCCGGTCAGCGGGATGTACAGAATTTCTCACATCGGCTTTTTTTGAGTTGGAGATGTTCAACAGTTGGAGAGCCATATTTTAGAGATCACGCATCTATCGTAATCAATGACAAAGACATAAGGTCATAAGAGCTCATGGGTATGCGGAAAACATTAGCAAGTAGTCAAGAACCATCTGCATATAGCTAAAATTAATTTGGACAAATACAATTGGGAAAAGACTATGCAGTCTCCTACTACTGAAGCAATACTTCCCTATTATTCTCAATATATAAATGAAATATATATAAATGAATAAATATTATTATATTTTTATTACTATTGTGTTACCAAATGGTGTGAGTTTCTTAAACATATTGCTCTTTGAAGAAAATGTGTTCTTTAAAAAACAACAACCAGGGGAGTCCATCATGGGTCCATCATGATGGCCTTGTATTGACCCAGTATGGACAGTGGTTGCCTTGCTGAAACAACCCCTTCAAGCCTACAGTTTTTAGCAATGTCATATGCTAATATTGCTAAATATTCATACAGAAAAATTAGAATATAGCCCTTAACTTGGGATAACTGGGATCCCACTCCAAACATCAATCCTATTTAACATTTATCCACAATGCATTTTCTCAAGAAACCCAATATAATCCAGCACGTAACTCCCATCAAATAGATGAACATAAAACATTTCATTCATGTCTGAACAGCATCATTACCACATTGTATTATTTTACAATCCTCTCATCCTGCACATTAGTTAAATCCACCTGAAAATAAACTGTCCATAGCTCCAAGATAAATAGCCAAGGTCAGAACCTCCTTTATAAAAATTAATTTCGACATTTACAGAACACAGCGATGTCTTTTGTTGCTAAAAACAAAAATATTTGTTATGATTAAAAACTGAATGTAAAACAAAATTAGTTGTTCCTATCATCTGATTGATAGTGCTCCATGCTCTGAGAGCCTTCGGATTTTTATAAAGAAGGGTCATCTAGCTTTCTATTGTGCAGAGGATTTCGGCACAGTCCCATGCACATTAACAGGTCTTAGGTATAGTGGGTATAGAAAGTATTCAGACCCCTTTACATTTTTCACTCTTTGTTTCTTTTCAGCCATTTGGTAAATTCCAAAAAGTTCATTTTTTTCTCATTAATGTACACTCTGCACCCCATCTTGACTGAAAAAATCTGAAATGTAAATATTTATGCAAATTTATTAAAAAAGAAAAACTGAAATATCACATGGTCATAAGTATTCAGACCCTTTGCTCAGTATTGAGTATTTGCACCTTTTGAGCTAGTACAGGTATGAATTTTCCTGGGAGTGATGAAACAAGTTTTTCCCTCCTGGATTTGGGGATCCTCTGCTATTCTTCCTTGCAGATCCTCTCCAGTTCCGTCAGGTTGGATGGTGAACGTTGGTGGAGCCATTTTCAGGTCTCTCCAGAGATGCTCAATTAGGTTTAGGTCATGGCTCTGGCTGGGCCAGACAAGAATGGTCACAGAGATGTTGTGAAGCCGCTCCTTTGTTATTTTAGCTGTGGCTTTTGGTCATTGTTTTGTTGGAAGGTGAATCTTCAGCCAGGTCTGAGGTCCAGAACACTCTGGAAGAGGTTATCATCCAGGATATCTCTGTACTTGGCCGCATTCATGTTTCCTTCAATTGCAACCAGTCATCCTGTCCCCGCAGCTGAACAACACCCCCAGAGCATGATGCTGCCACCTCCATGTTTCACTGTAGGGATTGTATTAGGCAGGTGATGAGCAGTGCCTGGTTTTCTCCACACATACAGCGTAGAATTATCCCCAAAAAGTTCTTTCTTCGTCTCATCAGACCAGAGAATCTTATTTCTCATAGTCTGGGAGTCCTTCGTGCGTTTTTTTGCAAACACTATGCAGGCTGTCATATGCCTTGTACTGAGGAGAGACTTTTGTCGGACCACTCTGCAATAAAGACCCGACTGATGGTGGGGCTGCAGTGAAAGCTGACTTTGAGAAACTTTCTCCCATCTCCTTACAGCATCTCTAGAGCTTAGCCATAGTGATCTTGGGTTTCTTCTTTACCTCTCTCACCAAGGCTTTCGTCTCACACGATTGCTAGATTTGACTAGATGGCCAGGTCTAGGAAGAATTCTGGTTGTCCCAAACTTCTGTTTGCGGAGGCGACTGTGCTCTTAGGAACATTAAGTACTGCAGCAATTCTTTTGTAACCTAGGCCAGATCTGTGCCTTGCCACAATTCTGTCTCTGAGCTCCTTGGGTAGTTCCTTTAACCTCATCATTCTCATTTGGTCTGACATGTACTGTGAGCTGCGGGGTCTTAGATAGTGTGCCTTTCCAAATCAAGTCAAGGAGTAGAACCATCTCAAGGAGGATCACAAGGAAATGGACAGCATGTGACTTAAACATGAGTGTCTGAGCGAAGGGTTTTAATACTTATGACCATGTGGTATTTCAGTTTTTTCTTTTTATATAAATTTGCAAAAATATCTTTAATTCAGTTTTTTGTTCAGTCAAGATGGGGTGCAGTGTGTACATTAATGAGAAAAAAATGATTTTTTTTAATTTTCCAAATGGCTGCAATGAAACAAAGAGTGAAAAATATAAAGGGGTCTGAATACTTTCTGTACCTCCTGTACATTAAACCAGGCCATAAAATGAGCTGAATAATCTATTACAAATCTGCCTCCAAATCTGAATTTGTAATATGCAAATTTCTAGTGAAATTTGGCAAAGTTTTGCCACATATTTTACCCTATGCATTGCAAAGGATCAAATCTGCAGCATGGATTGACCTACTGTGGACTTAAAGTATAATTGTACTTCTATGTAAGTTTCCAGAATAACATGCCATTGCATATACAAAAGGCTGTTACTGAGGTGTCCAGGTACCAGTGCTGAGCATTGCTAGTCAGTGAAGTGTCTTCTCCTATAAAGTCGTCTGCCTGAATCATTTAAAGCCAGCTCATGCAGCAAGATGCTGCTTTAGTATTCAGGTAGTTGGCTTTCCAGTCCTACATAATTCTGCTGCTATTCAGAGTTCTGTGTCTCCATCAGTAATTATTGTGACAGCTCCACTACATAAGTTATCACTGTTTCAGCAGTCACATCAATCACCACTGTGCCAGCTCTACAACATTAGCCCTTGGCATGCCAACTCAGATCCCTCACTGCAGACAGATTTATAGACAGATTTGAGCATTTGTTTTGGGCATAATCAGTGCATAAGACAAAAAGTAACTGATAAATGGGGAAAAAGGATTTTTTCTCTTATGAGATATATTATAAAGTTTCTTACCTTCACTTGTACTAGTGATTTCAGGAAAAAAATGTAATTCTGTAGCAGAGGTCTAAATGTGTTATGCAATGCGTCAATGAGATTTGGTACAATTCCATCCATTTTTATAGATTTAACACTGTAAAATCAATATGAGAAGTCTACAGAATATCAACCCATGTGAGTGAACACTTCTAGCTCCATGCCCAGAAGGTGAGCATGACTACGACTGTTTAAGGACTGAAACTGGCGCTATGGTCTTTCAATTCTAAGTATAGTGAGCGCTATGGAAGTCAGACCACAACCATCAGTAAGTGATAATGCACCCTAGTAATATAACACCATCACATACTTTAGAGGGAAATCCATTTTAAAGAGGTTATCCTAGACTATTTAATTTGTTTTCTATGGGCCTAAGAACTAACAGGCAGATTGTTGTTAACTACCTGCCTGTTGTGCTCTTCGCCGATCACAGACTTTCTGCTGATGTCACATCGGCAGATCTGCGGCTTCTTTTCCACCTTGCTTTGTTCATGGGGTTTGACTGACAATGTCATGTTGACTGACGGCTGGCTCCCCGCTGCCTAACTGCGGGGAGGAAGAGGAAGAGCTGCTCTGATGACATGAGCGGATGAATTATCGGCAGAAGCAGTCAGTGACTACTCGAAGTCCAAAAAAAAAAAAGAGCTCACCATAAAACCTATGGATCCTCAGATGCATGGAGATAAGAGTCCAGTTTCCACTTGGATAAAGATCAATTTAAATGATGTCATCCAGCACTCCAATCTTCCATAGAATATAACATTTTATTGAAATCAATAGTTAAAAAAAGCACATTGAAAACACATGGATTGCTCCAGGGCTAAAGTGCCCCCGCCTTACACGTTTCGGAAGAGAAGTTCCTTATTCATACGCATGCGCATGTTTACTGAGCAATGTTCAAATAGTACTAGAGATCCCAATTTCAGGTGTAATTAATCAAGGTTCTGATCACATTCATATTGTTGGTTCCACATGGAATCTAAGTTCAGATTCTGCAATCTAAATGGTTAATTATAAATTCTGCAATCTAAATGGTTCATTGACAATGAACCATTTAGATAGCAGAATTTGAGCCTAGATTCCATGGATAACCAACAATATACAGTAAATGGTTAATTATGTGATCAGAACCTGGAATTGGGATCACTAGTATATTTGAATGTTGCTCAGTATACATCAGCATGAGCCCGACTAAGGAGCTTCTGTTCCGAAACATGAAAGGGTGGCTTCACACTAGAGTTTTTCTGCCTTGCGTCGTTACCCATTGAAATCCTGATGCATCCTAATCAGGTATGCATCCCTATACTTAACATGGGGCCACAGGGCCATTAAGTGGCATCAGGTTTTTGACAATAAGTGCTTCGTTTTGTCCTCGCCCCCGGACGCATCATGTTGCACTTTAGGGGGTGCTTGAAAAATCTTGATGCGTCCGAATGTGGCGCAATACGACAAAACAACACATTGAACTTAATGAGGTCGTATCTGGCTGTTGGTTTATGCGGCCAAGACAAATCAGTATTTCACTCTGAGCATGCCCAGAATAGTTCCTGCATGCCTGGAGATCATTGTCTCTCTTTCTCTCTCTCTCTCTTTCTCTGTTTTTTTAACTGTTGATCTCAATAAAATGTAAGGGCCGCTTTACACGTCGCGATATCGCAACACAACATTGATAAAAAGTCACGTGGTACGGCCGTTGCAGTTGATATTGTTCGTGCGTTGTGTCGTGTAAATGGGCAATGCGACGCGAAAACAACCTAACTATGATATTGCAAGAAGATTGTGCAAGCCCTTCAACCGTACGATATTGTATATGCGATGTGGCAGGATCGTGCTGTGTGACGGAGCAACTACGATTTGGAGCGCAACTTCCACTATTCACTCCAATGTTAAATGGTCGTTTCCTGGGTTGCTCATACCCAGCACAGAGAAGGGCGTACACCATCGTAGTTGCGTTGCCTGACGATATCTCCCTGTGTGACATCTACTATGCGATCTTGGACAAGTGCCAAAAACATGCGCGCTCCCGTGAGATCGTATGCAATATCGGAACGATATTGCGACGTGTAAAGCGGCCATAACAATTTACAGAAGATTGGAGTACTAGATGACACCCTTTGAAGTGGCTGCTCTAAGGCGGCACCGGGTAGAGCAGGCAGGTTGTTAGAAACTACCTGCCAGTTAGATTATAGTCCTGGACAACTCCATTAATTATAATATTCCCAAACTATATGCAAGTCAGTGCTAGGACACAATCTGGTTTATATAAAATATACTACAACAATCCTATTAAAACAAGCAGCTTGTGCTGTGAGATCTCTGAAAAATGACAGGTTAATATATGTGTTTATGACTCGATGAGCAGATGAGAACAATGCCTGCGCTGAAGCTATGGGGAGAGATCTTATCATGAAGGTCATGAGACTCGACCTCAGTGACTTCAGATCTGAGAGGTTTCTGTAGAACCTTTGGTAAAGACAGTTACATAATACATGATGGTAACCATATGAGGAACATATTCACTAAAAGCCAGGATGAAATATCACTTAAATTCCCAATTAATGACTAACTATTTTAACTAGTAACAAATGGATATACAGGGCCATATGTATAAAGGATGGTAAATACTTTACTTTTTAACCTTTTTTTTATGAAACTGGAATAAAATGGGAGATTCTATGGAGATTGGGACGTGAGGTGAACAGAATGAAGATACACTTTATACACCCAGCATCCACCTACCCTTTACATACTAGTAATGAAACAAAAATAATGTCTGTCAAGCTCACACTTCTTAAAGAGCCATTTCCAAGATTGCAAGTTATCACCTATCCTGTGGCAACTTCCTGATTGTTGGGACCCACAATAATAAAGCTCTGAAATGCTCCATCAGAAAGAAGCCATGGCCTAGGGTGCAAAGCCACTGGTCAATAAGTTGTCTCTTGACCGGTCACAGTAATGGGTGTGAATAGGTGATAATTTGAAAATCGGCGCCGCTACGGTCCCACGGCACCATCTTGTGACCACAACTTCTGGCAGGCAGAAGTCAGAAATTACATCACAAGAACTCAATACAAGCGTATGAGAGCTAGAATAAGGCCAGTACAAGGCTTTCATAGACATATTGAAAAGAGACCTTAGGCTCACTCCATAAATCACTGGAGAGATCCAGTAGGTCACAAACTGCTTGAGACCAAAAGGAGCATAGTTGATAAAAAGTGAAAATGCTGAACAGTTCACATAAGATTGGGGTCAGGGGACTTAGATTAAAAACACCATTACAGTGGTTAAAAAACATGCAGATTTCTTGCCTAAAAGACAACACCCTTGGAAGAAGGAAGAAGTCTTGGCGAGACGCACGTCGGTCACTAATTGGTAATATACACTTTAATTACACAATTTTATTATTTGAGGTTCTTTAACTGTTACGAGTCGCACAATTAGCATGACCATCAACACAGGAATGATTAAACTGCTTTACCCCTCACCTGTCTTATGCTGCCAGCAGTTTTGAGGGGACAATGCTGCCGACAAAGACCCACTTTAAAGAGGTTGTCCACTACTTTCACATCGATGACCTATTCGTATGATAGATCATCAAATTCTGATCAGCTGGGTCCTACATCCAGCACCGCTACTGATCAGCTGGATGTCGGACTTGGCTGTCAGAAATTGATTATTTATCTGATTTATCATACGGATAGATAATCGATGTGAAAGTAGTGGACAACCTCTTTAAAGTGGGTCTTTGTTCTGGCAGGTGGCTGGAAATGCTCACTTCTGGAGCTTACCTGTCTTTTGATAGTGGCTGGCGTCAGGTACTCTACATCAACCTCCTATTCAAATCAATAGGAGGCAGATGTGTAGCACCTGGATACAGCCAGTATTAGAAGACAGAGCAGCTCCGGAAGGGAGCATTTCCGATCACTTGCTGCCACCACCGGCACCAAGAACAGCTGATTGGTAGGGGTGCCTGCCTGGTGTCCATCCTCAGATGATCAGACATTGATGATCAATCTAGCGGATAGGTCATCAATGCATAAATAGTGGACAACCTGTATAAAAAAAAAATCACACATACACTTTGTAAAGTACCGTATATACTCGCGTATAAGCCGAGTTTTTCAGCCCAAAAATTGGGCTGAAAAGTTACCCCCTCGGCTTATACGCGAGTCACTATACGGGCGCCCCCCCCCCAGAGGTATACAGGCCCCCCATCAGTATACAGGCCCCCCCCATGGTCCGTAAACCTGTAAAGGAAGATGATTATACTTATCGCTGTCACGGTGCCGTCCCCGCTCTGCATCGCGATCCTCCATCTGCATCGCGCTCCTCCATCTTCCGGCTTCCTGTCGACGCCGACAATGATGTCATTCGGCGCAGAACACAGGAAGTCGGAAGCCGGTGAATGAAGATGGAGGATCGCGATGCAGATGGAGGATCGCGATGCAGAGCGGGGACGGCAGCGGGACAGCAATAAGTATAATCATCTTCCTTTACAGGTTTACAGACCATGGGGGGGGCCTGTATACTGATGGGGGGCCTGTATACCTCGGGCTGCTGTATATACCCTGGGGCTGCTGCTGTATGTACCCTGGGGCTGCTGCTGTATGTACCCTGGGGCTGCAGCTGTATGTACCATGGGGCTGCTGCTGTATATACCATGGGGCTGCTGCTCTATATACCATGGGGCTGCTGCTCTATATACCCTGGGGCTGCTGCTCTATATACCATGGGGCTGCTGCTCTATATACCCTGGGGCTGCTGCTGTATATACCATGGGGCTTCTGCTGTATATACCATGGGGCTGCTGCTGTATATACCCTGGGGCTGCTGCTGTATATACCCTGGGGCTGCTGCTGTATATACCATGGGGCTGCTGCTGTATATACCCTTGGGCTGCTGCTGTATATACCCTGGGGCTGCTGCTGTATATACCATGGGGCTGCTGCTGTATATACCATGGGGCTGCTGCTGTATATATCCTGGGGCTGCTGCTGTATATACCCTGGGGCTGCTGCTGTATATACCCTGGGAAGGCTGCTGTAACACTGCTGGGGCCTGTATATACCACTGGGGAGGCTGCTGTATACCACACTGCTGAGGGCTGTATACTACCACTGGGGAGGCCTGTATACCATCGGGTGGGCCTGTATACCACACTGCTGGGGGCTGTATACCTGTGCTGGGGTCCACCCTCGGCTTATACACGAGTCAATAGTTTTTCACAGATTTTGGGGACAAAAGTAGGGGGGGGTCGGCTTATACACGGGTCGGCTTATACACGAGTATATACGGTAGTCCCGAACATTCAACTGAAGTTCAATATACTCCTTTTTTACATTGTGGAAAATACTATATTTAGAAGGCTTTGTTCTAACTTTGGGAGGAGGGTATTTTTCGCTAATAAACATTGATTCGGTCTTCTACTAATATAAATCACTCACAATACACAATACGCCTGCAATGCATTAAAGTTTACTAATAGATGTAATACTTCCATAGAATGCGGAAACACTAACAAATACAAATGTTCTCTGCCAATATGTATAGGTTACAGTAATTTATTCAAGGAAAACATCATCATTTACAGTTAATTTGTTTACCAGCACAATGTTCGGGAGATCGTGTCTTCATGTTTTGTGCCAGCATCTGTTTATCAGGCAATATTGAGATTCACTGTTAAAAATGATTGAGTGACCTACAGATGTGAAATACAGATCTAACAGATCAGATAAAAAGAACCTCATATGTGAATTAAACATGGTAAAACATCCTAAAATGGTTCATTGATGGTGCATTCTGAGCCCAGGTGGACTCTATATACAGCAAAAGACTGACCGCCAACACCTATGTGTAAAGGTGCTAGCTAAAAAAACACATTTACAATAAAGTATATACTGCTGTACACTGAACCACAAAAGAAGGGACAACATGATCTAGCATAACGGATATGAGAATACTTGGCAAGGCAAATACATAAAGCTAATGAACATTTGAATGACAAAAAGAAACATAACAAACTGCTTAAGAATATACAGTTCCTTGTAAAAGTATTTGGTCCCCTTGAACTTTTCAACCTTTTGCAAACATTTCAGGCTTCAAACATAAAGATATAAATTCTAAATTTTTTGAAGAAGAATCAACAAGTGGGACACAATCGTGAAGTGGAACACAATTTATTGGATATTTTAAACTTTTTTTTAACATATAAAAACCTGAAAAGTGGGGCGTGCAATATTATTCGGCCCCTTTACTGTCAGTGTAGCAAACTCACTCCAGAAGTTCAGTGCGGATCTCTGAATGATCCAATGTTGTCCTAAATGACTAGCAATGATAAATAGAATCCACCTGGGTGTAATCAAGTCTCGGTATAAATGCACCTGCTCTGTGATAGTCTCAGGGTTCTGTTTCAAGTACAAAGAGCATCATGAAGACCAAGGAACACACCAGGCAGGTCCGAGATACTGTTGTGGCGAAGTTTAAAGCCGAATTTGGATACAAAAAGATTTCCCAAGTTTAAAACATCTCAAGGAGCACTGTGCAAGCGATCATATTGAAATGGAAGGAGTATCAGACCACTGCAAACCTACCAAGACCCGGCCGTCCCTCTAAAAGTTCATCTCGAACAAGGAGAAGATTGATCAGAGATGCAGCCAAAAGGCCCATGATCACTCTGGATGAACTGCAGAGATCTACAGCTGAGGTGGGAGAGTCAGTCCATAGGACAGCAATCAGTCGTGCACTGCCCAAATCTGGCTTTTATGGAAGAGTGGCAAGAAGAAAGCCATTTCTCAAAGATATCTATAAAAAGTCTTGTATGAGGTTTGCCACAAGCCACCTGGGAGACGCCAAACATGTGGAATAAGGTGCTCTGGTCAGATGAAACCAAAATCAAACTTTTTGGGCACAATGCAAAACGATATGTTTGGCGTAAAAGCAACACAGCTCATCACCCTCAAAACACCATCCCCACTGTCAAACATGGTGGTGGCCTTTTCTTCAGCAGGGACAGGGAAGATGGTTAAAATTGATGGGAAGATGGTTGATGCCAAATACAGGACCATTCTGGAAGAAAACCTATTGGAGTCTGCAAAAGAACCTGAGACTGGGATGTAGATTTATCTTACAACAAGACAATGATCCTAAACATAAAGCAAAATCTACAATGGAATGGTTAAAAAATAAACGTATCCAGGTGTTAGAATGGCCAAGTCACAGTCCAGACCTGAATCCAATCGAGAATCTGTGGAAAGAGCTGAAAACTGCTGTTCACAAACGCTCTCCATCCAACCTCACTGAGCTCCAGCTGTTTTGCAAGGAAGAATGGGCAAGAATTTTTAGTCTTTTGATGTGCAAAACTGATAGAGACATACCCCAAGCGACTTGCAGCTGTAATCACAGCAAAAGGTGGTGCTACAAAGTATTAACTCAAGGGGGCCGAATAATACTGCACGCCCCACTTTTCAGTTTTTTATTTGGTAAAAAAGTTTAAAATATCCAATAAATTTCGTTCCACTTCACGATTGTGTACCGCTTGTTGTGTTGATTTTTCACATAAAAAAGTAGAATTTACATCTTTATGTTTGAAGCCTGAAATATGGCAAAAGGTTGAAAAGTTCAAGGGGGCCGAATACTTTCACAAGGCACTGTATGAGAATTAATGGAGAAATTTAGCTGATGTATTGGCCAATTCATGAGAGCCCAATAGCCCACATTAAGGTCTTCTTCTTAATTGGGTACCTATGTCTCTTTTCCTCAAATTTGAGGGACCCGTAGGATAGGGTCTGAGGAAGTGGAGAAGCAGGTCTGGGGAGTGGAGCCAGTTTCCGGGCTCAGCCCAATGCAGAGAGCCAGAAGCGGACACCAGAGTTCGAGGTTGTGAGGGACTCTAGGCCCAGCAGCCAATACCGGATGGCAGGAGATTCCAAGTCACTTGTCCACCACGAGGCCCAGGAGGCACAGCAGCGCCAGAGAGCTCAGGGAGAGCAGCCAGAGGAGAGTAACACAGAAAGGGCTCGAGCTGCCTGTCATACGGGCAAGAGACAGTACGTAAGAGAGAGAGAGGGTCGCAGCGTAGCTACAGGCAGCCTGGACCCGCCAAGAGTAGTGCAACAGGGAGGCCTCAGAACTCGCTGGGTGAGGAGAACCCCAACTTGCTTCCAGGCCCCAGATTCCCAACATCTCTTGTCGATAATACCCTGGACAAACATGCTACTTCTACCACTAAAGGTAACGGAGACTTCAATCCTTGTGTCTGTCGATTATTCCGCATCTTCAGTCCTGCACCCCAAGGGCCTACCACCGCCATAGACTATACAGGTTGCCCTGGGGACCTGCTCCACCCATGGGGAGCGAAGCCATCACTGCTGCCAGCCCATCGTCCCCGGAGGTCCCGCACCGCCCCTAATAGCCGCATACCAGGGGTGGCGTCACAACAGCCATCCATAAACTACTAGGCCAAAAACCTCCCTTTTTAAACCCAACCCCCAGGACCATGAGACCGGGCCTTGACCACTCCTGACTTCCTCGCGCCAGCAGCAGAAGCAGTGGGCCTGGCATCGAGTAACCCCCACGGCGTGACAGGTGCATAGGCATAAAGCTGCCAATCAGTGGTGGAGGCAGGGCTAAGCAGAGCTCATAAATATGGAGGATGAAATAGCAGAAGCTATTCTCTGAAAAGACTAGCAGAGTTGCTGCAGATAAAACAGTGATTTTTATCAAAACTGCATCATGAAACCTGGTAAGTGACTCAATGCTGGAACCAGTGTCTCAGCTCTTACTTTATGCTTATAGGCATGACCTTGCTGATCGATAATCCT
>JARQOC010000002.1:692308315-692396791 GCA_033576535.1 Allobates femoralis | reverse complement strand
CGTTGTGGGGGCAGAATTCAGGGGCCCCCGAGGGTGAGGTGTGGGGCAGCGCAGGGCCCCCAAGGGTGCGGTGTGGGGAGCACTCGGGGCAAAATACACCAGGGGCAAAATACACCAGCGGGGGAGACAGGTACAGGGATGAGACACAGCGTACTGGGGAAGGGACAGGCACAGGGGGAAGACAGGCGCGCAGGGGGAGATAGGTGCGCAGGGGGGACACAGCGCACAGGAAAGAGACAGGCAAAGGGGGAGACAAGTGTAGGGGAGAGACATAGTGCACAGGGAGGGGAACAAGCAC
Organism: Allobates femoralis; assembly: GCA_033576535.1. Taxonomy (NCBI): domain Eukaryota; kingdom Metazoa; phylum Chordata; class Amphibia; order Anura; family Aromobatidae; genus Allobates; species Allobates femoralis. Next base: position 692,396,493 of record JARQOC010000002.1, on the reverse strand, counting down.
AGGTAAGAGACAGGCTCAAGGGAGACACAGCGCACAGGGGAGAGAGACTGCACATAGAGAGGAGAGACCGCACAAGGGGAGAGATATGCACTGGATCGGAGCGACAGCATGGTAGGGAATACATTTGCAAGGGATATATTTATATATACATATATATAGGTTGCGGACTACATATATATATATATATATATATATATATATATATATATATATATATATATATATATATATATTATACATACATGATGCAGCAGTATGTACTAAAGGGGGCCCACTGAGACTCTTTCGCCCGGGGCCCGCAGAAACCTGGAGCCGGCCCAGCCCCCAGCAGCAAAATGTCTCCACCAGCAACAGCATAAAGTGTGCCCCCCAGCAGCAGCAATATGTGTGCCCCCCCAGCAGCAGCAAAATGTGTGCCCCCCAGCAGCAGCAATATGTGTGCTCCCCCAACAGCATAAGCAATATGTGTGTCCCCCAGCAGCAGCAATCAGTGTGTCCCCCAGCAGCAATATGTGTGCCCCCCAACAGTAACAGTATGTTTGTGCTCCCCCACCCCCAGCAGTAGCAGTATGTCTGTGACCCTCCATAGCAGCAGGGTGTTTTTGCCCCCCATAGCCTGGTGCCGGAGACCAGGAGCTGCAGAGGAAGAGGCTGCCGGGTGCCTGGTGCCGGGTTCCTGGTGCCAGTGAGTGGGAGACTGAGAGCCGCAGAGGAAGAAGCTGCCTGGTGCCGGCAAGCGGGAGACTGAGAGTCACAGAGGAAGAAGCTGCCTGGTGCTGAAGATCGGGAGCTGCAGAGGAAGAAGCTGCCTGGTGCCGGGTTCCTGGTGCCGGTGACCGAGAGACCGAGCGTTGCAGAGGAAGAAGCTGCTGGGATCCGGGATCAGAAACGTGGCATCAGGTAAGGCGCTGTTACAGCCAAAGATAGTAGCCTGGGGGGGACAGAGTGGGATAGATGGATGGATAGATGGATAGTGTGGCCTGGAAGAGGGGGCAGAATGGGATGGATGTGTGGGGGGCATTATGGAAAAGGGGAGAGAACGTGATGGATGGATAGGGGGGCGGCATAGAAAAGGGGGGAGAACGGGATGGATGAATGGATAGGGGCGGCATAGAAAGGGGGGAGTAGCTGGATGGATGGGGGCCAGCATGGAAAGAGGGGGAGAAAATGGATGGATGGGGGAGAAGGTACATGGATGGAGGGGGGATGGGGAGAAGGTACATGGATGGTTTGGTGGATGGGGGAGAAGGTACATGGATGGATGGGGGATGGGGTAGAAGCTACATGGAATGTGGGTGAGAAGCTACATGGAACATGGGAGAGGGGAGAAGCTACATGGATGAGGGATGCGGGAGAGGCTGCATGGAACAAGGGATATGAGAGGCTGCGTGGTGCATAGGAGGGGAGAGGCTGCGTGGAACATGGGAGGTGAGAGGCTGCGTGTAACCTGGAAGGGGGATGGCGGGGAAGGATGAGCTGCGTGAGACATATTGGGGGAGGATAAGCAACATGGGATTCAGGGGAATGGGGGTGAGGATGAGCTGTATGCAACATATGGATGTAAGATGAGCTGCATGGGAAACATCGGGGGTGAACAGTATGGGACATGTGGGAGGAGGATGAGCAGTATGGGACATGTGGAAGGAGTATGAGCAGTATGGGACATTTAATCTGCATACACATTTGTATAGGGAACGTACTGTTCTGGTGATGTAGTGACGTTGGTTCTGATTATGTATTATTGCATTGCTGATGGTTCTGGTGATGTATTGATTGTTTTTGGTGATGTATTACTGTATTGACAATGGTTCTGGTGATAAACTGACAGTAGTTCTGGTGAGGTATTATTGTATTGACAATGGTTCTAGTGATATGTAATTGTATTGACGGTGGTTCTGGTGATGTAGTCATGTGGATGCTGTAATCTTTAAAGGGAACCTGACCCCTAAAAATCACCCCCCATCCTATTAATACCTGTCCCTGCACCATCATTATGCTATTCTACCTATACCTTTGTGTAAAAATTGTGTAGTTTGAAACTTTCAAAAAGTGACTTTGATACCTCTACAACTACGGCTTCTTGTCTCCTGAGAAGTCGCACAGGGCGTTCCCTGTGACTTCTTTTCGCCGTCTTTAGTGCTTGTATTCATGCCCCGATGGGCATGATAAACCATTTGAATCCTCCTCGCCCTCCCCCAAGGGCGGATCAGCCGATATGACGCTAATCGCGTCATTTCAGGCGCTGCTGACGTCGATACACCCTTTCTGTGTATCAACAGTCCTCAAGCTGCGTATTGCGCATGCGTGAGGTATACTTTACGCCAGCTCATGTGATGAGCTGCGGTAAAGTACACCTCACGCATGCGCAATACTTACATCATTACCAGCCGCTGCATTTTAAAGGCCTTTCCCACGAACAAGGTTAATTTAAAGTTCATCTTAATAATAAGTAGACCCTGTAATGATAATATTTTCCACAATTGGATGTGTTTAAAAGAAAATGTTCTCGATACAGGAACATTATATTTAAACACCTCAAATTATGGAAATTATTATTCCAAAATCTATTGATTAAAATGAACTTTAAAATTAATTTTGTTCATGTGAAAACCCCTTTAATAATTGGGATATAAGTCCCACATTCTTCTGATGATACGGTTTCCACAGGTCGGATTCCACCAATAAATAAGTGATCACCTATTGAACCTGTGGATCACTGATAACTTGTTTTCACCAAAGAATCTCTTTAATATAAAGTACAATAATTGTACATCGCAGTTCTGCTGAGCGCAGAGTGATGTGCAGGAGCTGCCAATATAATGGGTATAGCTGTTATACGTATGAGAGCTAGACTGAGGCCAGTACAAGGCCTTCATAGACATATTGAAAAGAGACCTTAGGCTCACTCCATAAATCACTGGAGAGATCCAGTAGGTCACAAACTGCTTGAGACCAAAAGAAGCATAGCTGCTAAAAAGTGAAAATGCTGGACAGTTCATATAACCCCTATCCCGTTGTAGATTGTAAGCTCTTTTGAGCAGGGTCACCTTCATTTCTTGCTTTATTTCTTGTATTTTCTTTTTTACATTGATTCTATGCCTATTGTTTTGTATCCAATTATTGTACTGTTGTTCTCTACTGTAATTACTTACTGTATTATATTTTCTGTACTCTAACCCCTACATTGTAAAGCGCTGCGGAATATGTTGGCGCTATATAAATAAAGCTTTATTATTATTATATTATTATTTTTGTGGTCAGGGGACTTAGATTAAAAACACCATTACAGTGGTTAAAAAACATGCAGATTTCTTGCCTAAAAGACAACACCCTTGGAAGAAGGAAGAAGTCTTGGCGAGACGTGCGTCGGGCACTAATTGGTAATATACACTTTATTTAATTACTCAAGTTTATTATTTGAGGTTCTTAAACTGTTATGAGTCACGCAATTAGCATGATCATCAACACAGGAATGATTAAACTGCTTTACCCCTCACCTATCTTATGCTGCCAGCAGTTTTGAGGGGACAATGCTGCCGACAAAGACCCACTTTAAAGAGGTTATCCACACCTTTCACATCGATGACCTGTCCGTGTGATAGATCATCAAATTCTGATAAGCTGGGTCTGACATCCAGCACCCCCAATGATCAGCTGGATGTCGGACCTGGCTGTCAAAAATTGATGATTTACCTGATTTATCATACAGATAGATGATCGATGTGAAAGTTGTGGACAACCTCTTTAAAGTGGGTCTTTGTTCTGGCAGGTGGCCGGAAATGCTCACTTCTGGAGTTTTGATAGTGGCTGACGTCAGGTACTCTACATCAACCTCCTATTCAAATCAATAGGAGGCAGATGTGTAGCACCTGGATACGACCAGTATTAGAAGACAGAGCAGCTCCGGAAGGGAGCATTTCCGACCACCTGCTGCCACCACCGGAACCAAGAACAGCTTATTGGTGGGGTGCCTGCCTGGTGTCCGACCTCAGATGATCAGACATTGATGATCTATCCTGCGGATAGGTCATCAATGCATAAATAGTGGACAATCTGTATAAAAAAAAAATCACACATACACTTTGTGAAGTAGTCCCGAACATTCAACTGAAGTTCAATATACTCCTTTTTTACATTGCGGAAAATACTATATTTAGAAGGCTTTGCTCTAACTTTGGGAGGAGAGTATTTTTCGCTAATAGACATTGATTCGGTCTCCTAATATAAATCACTCACAATACACCTGCAATGCATTAATGTTTACTAATAGATGTAATACCGCCATAGAATGCTGAAACACTAACAAATACAAAGGTTCTCTGCCAATATGTATAGGTTACAGTAATTTATTCAAGGAAAACATCATCATTTACAATTAATTTGTTTACCAGCACAATGTTCGGGAGATCGTGTCTTCGTGTTTTGTGCCACCATCTGTTTATCAGGCAATATTGAGATTCAGTGTTAAAAATTATTATGTAAACTGAAGCTTCAAGAAGTGACCTACAGATGTGAAATACAGATCTAACAGATCAGATAAAAGGAACCTGATATGTGAATTAAACATGATAAAACATCCTAAAATGGTTAATTAATGGTGCATTCCGAGCCTAGACTCTATATATAGCAAAAGACTGACCGCCAACACCTATGTGTAAAGGTGCTAGCTGAAAAAACACATTTACAATAAAGTATATACTGCTGTACACTGAACCACAAAAGAAGGGACAACATGATCTAGCATAACGGATATGAGAATACTTGGCAAGGCAAATACATAAAGCGAATGAAAATTTGAATGACGAAAAGAAACATAACAAAAACTGCTTAAGAATACACAGTGCCTTGTAAAAGTATTCGCCCCCCTTGAAGTGTTCAACGTTTTGCCACATTTCAGGCTTCAAACATAGATATAAATTCTAAATTTTTTGAAGAAGAATCAACAAGTGGGACACAATCGTGTAGTGGAACACAATTTATTGGATATTTTAAACTTTTTTAACATATAAAAAACTGAAAAGTGGGGCGTGCAATAGTATTCGGCCCCTTTACTGTCAGTGTAGCAAACTCACTCCAGAAGTTCAGTGCGGATCTCTGAATGATCCAATGTTGTCCTAAATGACTAGCAATGATAAATAGAATCCACCTGTGTGTAATCAAGTCTCGGTATAAATGCACCTGCTCTGTGATAGTGTCAGGGTTCTGTTTCAAGTGCAAAGAGCATCATGAAGACCAAGGAACACACCAGGCAGGTCCGAGATACTGTTGTGGCGAAGTTTAAAGCCGAATTTGGATACAAAAAGATTTCCCAAGTTTAAAACATCTCAAGGAGCACTGTGCAAGCGATCATATTGAAATGGAAGGAGTATCAGACCACTGCAAACCTACCAAGACCCGGCCGTCCCTCTAAACGTTCATCTCGAACAAGGAGAAGATTGATCAGAGATGCAGCCAAAAGGCCCATGATCACTCTGGATGAACTGCAGAGATCTACAGCTGAGGTGGGAGAGTCTGTCCATAGGACAGCAATCAGTCGTGCACTGCCCAAATCTGGCCTTTATGGAAGAGTGGCAAGAAGAAAGCCATTTCTCAAAGATATCTATAAAAAGTCTTGTATGAGGTTTTCCACAAGCCACTGGGGAGACACCAAACATGTGGAATAAGGTGCTCTGGTCAGATGAAACCAAAATCAAACTTTTTGGGCACAATGCAAAACGATATGTTTGGCGTAAAAGCAACAGCTCATCACCCTCAAAACACCATCCCCACTGTCACACATGGTGGTGGCCTTTTCTTCAGCAGGGACAGGGAAGATGGTTAAAATTGATGGGAAGATGGATGGTGCCAAATACAGGACCATTCTGGAAGAAAACCTATTGGAGTCTGCAAAAGACCTGAGACTGGGATGTAGATTTATCTTCCAACAAGCCAATGATCCCAAACATAAAGCAAAATCTACAATGGAATGGTTCAAAAATAAACGTATCCAGGTGTTAGAATGGCCAAATCAAAGTCCAGACCTGAATCCAATGGAGAATCTGAGGAAAGAGCCGAAAACTGCTGTTCACAAACGCTCTCCATCCAACCTCACTGAGCTCCAGCTGTTTTGCAAGGAAGAATGGGCAAGAATTTAATCTTTTGATGTGCAAAACTGATAGAGACATACCCCAAGCGACTTGCAGCTGTAATCACAGCAAAAAGCGGTGCTACAAAGTATTAACTCAAGGGGGCCGAATAATACTGAACGCCCCACTTTTCAGTTTTTTATTTGATAAAAAAGTTTAAAATATCCAATAAATTTCGTTCCACTTCACGATTGTGTCCCACTTGTTGTGTTGATTTTTCACATAAAAAAGTAGAATTTACATCTTTATGTTTGAAGCCTGAAATGTGGCAAAAGGTTGAAAAGTTCAAGGGGGCCGAATACTTTCACAAGGCACTGTATGAGAATTAATGGAGAAACTTAGCTGATGTATTGGCCAATTCATGAGAGCCCAATAGCCCACATTAAGGTCTTCTTCTTAATTGGGTACCTATGTCTCTTTTCCTCAAATTTGAGGAACCCGTAGGAGAGGGTCTGAGGAAGTGGAGAAGCAGGTCTGGGGAGTGGAGCCGGTTTCCAGGCTCACCCCAGTGCAGAGAGCCAGAAGCGGACACCAGAGTTCGAGGTTGTGAGGGACTCTAGGCCCAGCAGCCAATACCGGATGGCAGGAGATTCCAAGTCACTCGTCCACGACGAGGCCCAGGAGGCACAGCAGCGCCAGAGAGCTCAGGGAGAGCAGCCAGAGGAGAGTAACACAGAAAGGGCTCGAGCTGCCTGTCATACGGGCAAGAGACAGTACGTAAGAGAGAGAGAGGGTCGCAGCGTAGCTACAGGCAGCCTGGACCAGCCAAGAGTAGTGCAACAGGGAGGCCTCAGAACTCGCTGGGTGAGGAGAACCCCAACTTGCTTCCAGGCCCCGGATTCCCAACATCTCTTGTCGATAATACCCTGGACAAACATGCTACTTCTACCACTAAAGGTAACGGAGACTTCAATCCTTGTGTCTGTCGATTATTCCGCATCTTCAGTCCTGCACCCCAAGGGCCTACCACCGCCATAGACTATACCGGTTGCCCTGGGGACCTGCTCCACCCATGGGGAGCGAAGCCATCACTGCTGCCAGCCCATCGTCCCCGGAGGTCCCACACCGCAGCCGCGGCCCCTAATAGCCGCATACCAGGGGTGGCGTCACAACAGCCATCCATAAACTACTAGGCCAAAAACCTCCCTTTTTAAACCCGACCCCCAGGACCACGAGACCGGGCCTTGACCACTCCTGACTTCCTCGCGCCAGCAGCAGAAGCAGTGGGCCTGGCATCGAGTAACCCCCATGGCGTGACAGGTGCATAGGCATAAAGCTGCCAATCAGTGGTGGAGGCACGGCTAAGCAGAGCACATAAATATGGAGGATGAAATAGCAGAAGCTATTCTCTGAAAAGACTAGCAGAGTTGCTGCAGATAAAACAGTGATTTTATCAAAACTGCATCATGAAACCTGGTAAGTGACTCAATGCTGGAACCAGTGTCTCAGCTCCTACTTTATGCTTATAGGCATGACCTTGCTGATAGATAATCCTTAAGTCTATTTCTATACATCTCCTTTACCTGTTTTTAATGGAATTTTTAAAATACTTTGACTTCAAAGCCAAGAACTCTGGGCAGCACATGATCTTCCCAGCCAGAAATGCTGGAATTGTTGGGATCTGTAGTACCGGGCAGTCAGGCAGAAAGGGTGTGTGTGGTCCAGCAGCACAGCAGGCATAATCAGCTCCCTGTTTTAGGGCAGCACCACACGTTGCCACTCTGCCTTTTACACGTTAAGGACTCACTGATATCTGCGTATAAATACAACAAATACAATGTGATAAAAGGTTGGATTGCACTTGCACCAATGTTATTTAATGAGGCCTTGCTGATCTGTGATTTTTTTTTTCTTCAGCTGTATTCAACCTGAGGAAAAAAATCACAGCATGCCATATGTTCACGTAAAATGGCTGAAACTCACTAATGCAGTCTCACTGCGGTCACTTCTGGGTCCTGTTCATTAACCTCATGAAATATTCACAGCATTGACCGCATGCTGAACAGCCATTCACAGACTCCCACTCTCTGTGACAACATCTGTGATTGGCTGTTGCGTCACATCCTTTGTTCCTGCAACCAATTACAGACACAATGGGTGGGGCGCAACAGCCAATGACAGACGCTGTCACAGAGAGAGGGTGTCTGTGATTGGCTGCTCAGCAGTCAATAAAGTGAATATTTCATGTGGTTAATGAGTGGGACCTGCTACCCGGAATAGACTGAAGCACCAAGACTTGTGAGAACAATGCTCTAATCTCGGACTTCTCAGTGAACTCCGCGTTCGGGGTCCATGCCTGAACACTTTAGGTGTTCAGTAGGGACCCAGAACAGGTAAATGGATCCAGCAAAAAAAAAAACCATAACGGTACAATCCAGTGCCATCCGGTTAAGGGCAAAAACTGGATCCTTGCCTGATGTGAAAGGCTACTTTCACACCAGCAGTTTAAGCGAAGTAGTGTTGATCTAGCAGCTAAACTCCATAGTCTATTGTCGATCAATATTGGTGATTTTTGCATCATTTTATTCTTCCAATACTGAAGCTATACAGAGGTTCTCCTGACTTCGATTCTCAAAGTTTCTCAAACTTATTTTGGAAAATCACAGAATGAAATACACCATTCAGACTAAAATAATTCAAGTATAAATGTCCCGACTAAGCAGATGATATACAGTTAACATTTGAATTTTATACATTCTTTTGGTTTTTCTCAGAAATGGGGCCGCTCTTATCCTTACACGGTTTCTGATATTGCAGCTTCAATTTTATCCAAACTGTTGAAAGGGAAGATTCTTATTTTTAAGTGTGTAATGATACAAATAATACTATTCTCCATTAATTTCTAACATAATAGTATATAATTAATATATTGAATACATCAGTGTATATAGAATATATTTTTCTCATATTTAGTATATATATGTAGATATAAAGATATATGATAAGGTCTGGCTGTCTGCCACACCAGGAGGGTGAGCTTGGGAACTGAACCCATCAATGTATCAGCAGTATGCAATGATCTCCTAAGCTCCCCTCGTGGTGGCTGAGGGCACACAGATTTTTTTTTTATATATAGCACTACGCTTTTCAGAATATTTTCAGCTTTGTATCTAAAAAGCAAATCACATAAAGATATTATCCGCAATTGTTTTTTACTAAGTGCCTATAAAACAAAAAACTGAGTTGGTGCCTGAGCTGCTATACATGTAAATGAGGCTCCTCTGCGGACCGGTTGCCACTAGATGGCGCAGCAGCCGGGACTGGCAAATCGGTCTCCTTACACAAAACACCCAACACACTCCCAATCCTAAATCTAGGGACTCTATGCCCAGCAACGGGATAGCGTGAGGAGCCAGGTGGTGGGTGGAAAGTTAGAGAGGAACCCGGTAAAGGGTGTTAATAAAAGGACACAGATGGACGAACACAGCAGCTAGTTCAGAGAAGTGGAGAGAGACGACAACAAGTTCAGAGAGACCCCAGACCAGTCAAGTTCAGTCAGAAGGAGAGGCGAGACCATCATACAGGACTGAGAAGATACGGACCCGGCGGCCTGTGCCACTATGGGGCTTGCCCAGGTCCAAGGCTGTAGACTGTGGCGAAAGACAGAAGGACTTTAGCGGGGACACTCAGGACTGGGCCGGAACCATAGTGCCAGCTCTGCTGAAGTAACCAGGATGCTGTATGCACCAACCACGAACCCCGGCGGGGTGTGGGGTCTTTATGTCCTGAGACCTAACCTCTGGTGCAGTGAAGAGTAAGCTGTCATACTAGTGCTAGGGGGCCTGGAAAGACACCCACTGAAAGCCTGTGACTGCTGGATCGTAGCTAGCATGCAGACAGACCAAGAGAGGCCCGAAAGAGACACGAAAGGGGGTGATGCAGACAAACCATCCCGGCTGCTTAGACCACACCGGAGCCGCTAATGAACTGTTGTTACTTTACCAACTGCTGAAAAAGAGTAAAACCCAGTTAAAGCTCTTTGCTGTCTGAGTCTGAAATTCTTGTGCGCCTGAGAGGGGATGAATTGGGCATGACAAGGATTTATTTGCAATTTTTAATTCTGCAGCATTCACTGCATATGACACCATGTTTTTTTCCCAGAGGCTAAATTGTCAATACACCCTTAAATTAATTCCCAGAGAGGTGTAATTTCCAAAACTTGATCACTTGAGGCGTTTGTGCAGTTCTGGCACTTAGGGGCTCAACAAATGGAGTCCGCAAACTATTGTAGGAAAACCTACACTCCAACAATCAAATGACGCTCCTTCCCTCCCAAGCCCTGCAGTGTGGCCAAACAGTACTGTACAGTCACTTGTGGGTTATTGCCACGTTCAGGAGCAATTGTGTAATACATTGCCATTTTTTTTACCTATTTATGTGAAAATTGGTAATCTGGGGTTAAAACAACATTTTGGTGGTAAAAATGTAATTATTTTTTGTTCACCGCTCAATGTTATAGCATTTTGTGACACACCTGTGGTGTCAATATGCTCACTGAACCTCTGGATGAATTCTTTGAGGGGTGCAGTTTGTAAAATGCGGTCAATTGTGGGTGGTTTCTACTGTTATGGCATCTCAGGGGCTCTGCCAATGTGAAGTGGCACCCTCAAACTATTCCAACTAAATCTGAACTCAAATATGGTGCTCCTTTCCTTCTTCACTTTGTACTGTGCCTCAAAATTAGTTTTTGACCACATATGGGGTATTGGTGAACTCAGGAGAAATTGCACAAAAAACTGTATGGTCCTTTATCTCTTGTTACCCTAGTGAATTTGCAAAATTTGACATTACACCAACACTTTTCTAGTTAAAAATGTATTTTTTCATGTTGACAGCTCAACGTAATAAACTTCTGTGAAGCACCTGGGAGTTCAAGGTGATCAGTAAACAGCTAGATAAATTCTGTGAGTGATCTAGTTTCAAAAATGGGATACCACTGTTTAGGCACATCATGGGCTCTCCAATCACGACATTGAGTCAGCTAACAATTCCTGCCAATTTTCTGTTCAAAAAGTCAATTGATGCTCCATGCCTTCTGAGCCCTGCCATGCTCCCTAACAGAGGTTTTCCACCATATATGGGGTGTCAGTATACTCAAGGTAAATTGCACAAGTTTTGGGGACCACTCTCTCCTGTTACCCTTGTGAAAATGAAAACATTGAGACTAAAAGAAAGTTTTTGTGGAAAAAAATGATATTTTCAACATTATAAAATTCTGTGAAGCACCTGGGGTCCAAAGTGCTTATCGCACACCTAGATAAATTCTTTTTGGAGGGCGTCTAGTTTCCAAAATGGGGTCACATTTGGGAGGTTTAAATTGTTTTAGGTGCATCAGGGGCTCTGCAAACATGACATGGTGTCAGCTAACGATTCAAGCCAATTTTCCGTTAAACAAATCAAATTTCGCTCCTTCATTTCCAAGCCGTACCATGTGCCCAAACAGTGGTTTTCAGCCACATATAAGGTACTCAAAAAAAATAGCACAACAAATTGTGTGGTGTAATTTTTTATGTTACCCTTGTGAAAATGCAATATTAGAGGCTAAATTAACATATTGGAGGAAGAAAGTAAAATTTTTATGTTTTCCTTTCACATTGCTTTAGTTCCTGTGAAACACTTCAAAAGGTTAATAATGTTCTTGAATGTGGTTTTGAGCACTTTCTGGGATACAGTTTTTAGAAAGGTGTCACTCTTGGGTATTTTCTGTCATATATGCCCTTCAAAGTCACTTCAAACATGTGGTTCCTAAAAAAAATGGGTTGAAAAATTGGTTGGAAAAATGAGAAATTGCTGATAAACTTTGAACCCTTCTAACTTCCTAATGAAAAAATTATTTTTCTTCAAAAAATATGCTGATGTAAACATGTGAGTAAACTTTTTATTAAATCTTTAATAGTTTTAAATTTGCAAAATGTTCCAAATTTTTGCCAAATTTCCAATTTTTCACAAAAAATGCAAAAATTATTATCCCATATTTACCACTAAAATAAAGAACAATATGTCATTAAAAAACAATCTCACAATCACTGGGATCCGTTAAAGCGTTAGAGAGTTATAACATCATAAAGTAACACTGGTCAGAATTGTAAAAACTGTCCAGGTCATTAAAGTGAAGACAGGCTCGGGAGTGAAGAAGTTGTGTGATGATATCCAAATCTTACTTTACTGTTTACTACATCTAAATAATATCATAAAATCTATATGTAACTAATGGACAAAAGAGGAATCCCAACAGTGGTCTATCTTTTATTTGGTAAAAATATAAAAGGGTGGGGGACAAGAGGCGCAATAGTGCCCTATCACTAGTGACACTGATGGTAATGTGGTGATGCCGAGAAGCCACTCACCTGGTGCAATTGTGATCCCCACAACTGGTTTGAAGGCGTTTAGGAAATATTATTCCAAGCTGCTGCAGGACCTCCACCGACCACTGAACAGTGGTTATAATCCAGAAAGATGATGGGAGTGTAGGTGTGCCACGGTCCGCGCTGCTCCAGGGCTTAAAAAAACTCACCAAAGAGTCAGTCAGATTTCCATCCTTTATTCTCCTCATCATACGCGTTTCGGCGCCTAGCCTGGCACCTTCATCAGGGATATTCAATCTTCTATCTTTCATTTGGGTCTGTCTTTCGCACATGTTAATACTTTATTTCAACCTTTTTTCTTTGGTACAAATAAATTTACATTCTCTAAAGTATAATAAAAAAATCTAATTCTACATTTAAAGCCTTGGATTTATGATTCTGCATTATCATTCATGTAATTTTAAGATGTAATTTAAGAATAAAAAAGCTACAAAGAAATAAAGCAAATCAAAGATAATATGTCAGATGGTTTCAATAAATGTATTAAGTACAACTTGGACAAGAGTACAAAAGAACCCTTATTCTCTGCTTTAAAGGAAAATGCAGTAAGTTGCAGAAAGTAAATACTAACAAAATACTCATATTATCATCTTGTTATATAGCCATAATTATACTATTATGAAATAACAAAACATTTATATCTACCAACAATACAGAGAAACATGTTGACAGGTATGAACTTGCTAGTGGGTGCATAGACTCATTAAGCTTGATCCATACAAACTTCGATCTAACGTCATTTTCAACAATTTTCTATAGTTATAGCCAATGAGAGAATTCTAATTAAAAAATCTAAAATTTTGCATCTTCACTTAGTGCTTTGACCAATCACATTTATTGACGCGTGTCGCTGAAGAGTGCAGCTTTGTTGGGGTAAAGTGTCAGCGACACGCGCCCGGCTCTATTGCTGAGACCCCTAAGGGTACCTTTACACGCCGCAACTTTTGGCGGCGATAGGAGGCAATCTAACATGCATGTGCACATTTTTCATGGTTGCCTCCGAACGCCGAAGGTGCTTTTACACGGTGCAATTTCGCCCTCAACCTAAGGCGACGTGTCTCCCCGGAAGTTGCCACACAAACAGCGGGAACCATCCGGTAGACTTCCGTCGCCTTCTTCACACGCCGCAATCCCCAAAGGAATGTGGGCGTTCCTGTTCAGCGCAGTGAAAACCTAGGCGTACCAAATTGTTGTACACCATGCCCCAACCACGCTCATTGGACAATGCAATAACGTTGTGATTGGCCAGCCTGCGCTGGAAGGCTGGCTAATACCTGACGCCATTTAGTGTCGGAGTTTGGCACCAATACACGCTCAAATATGGCGCGCTATCAACTGACAGCCAATGGGAACACAGTAGCCACCACCAATCATCACTGGCGGGGCGCGGACTCCAGCATGCTGTGGCACGCCTCCGGGAAATCAGTAGGTGACACAGATTCCATTCCTATCACCTGTTTACATGCCAAAACCCGGGAATTTCGCCTTCATGATTGCCTCTGATTTTGGAGCAATGCTGTGAAATCGGAACCAGGCGCAACCTTTTTTATCGTCGCCAAATTCCCAAATTACTCGCCGCAATTTGAGACAATTTGGCGATGGTGACGGGGCTACAGATTGCCGGTCAGATTTCTCACCGCGGTTGCGGCGTGTAAAGGTACTCTTAGAGGTAATATTGCTTCTTCGCCTGGACAATTTTTTTCTGTGGGTTCTCTTCCCCCTGCTTTTTATTTATACAGGGTCTGAATATTCTTGGTCCCAGGTACTATTCACTATTCTATACCTCTACCTCTTTGTATGCCAAACTCTTAAGGGACTCTCTAAATGTTGAGATAGGTTCATGGGATAATATATGTTGTCACATCCTCCTAACCTTTTCTTTTCCCTTTTTCAGAATTTATATTTTGCTTAAATGTACATTTGGTCATTTTCTCTTTGGATGGATTTGGATTATTTCATGCGGTGTTCCGCGATACCCTCGCTTGGTGTCATGGTGACTTCTGACTGTGTTCACACTATGGAGTCTGACAAACTTTCTTGTGCCTCTAAGGCTACTTTCACATAACGATTTTGAAGGGAGCCGATGCTGTCCGATAAATTCGGACAGCATCGGTTCCCTTCTGATGCCTGGAATCGGATGCCAATTAGGAATCCGATTCCGGCATTAAATCGTAGCCTCCTGTCTTAAATTTTTTTTTTTTTATGCTCACCTATTCCCGAGGCCCCCGTCGGCTCCCGGTGTCTGCAGAGGTCTTCTACTTCTGTACTGGACCTGCGGTGATGTCACAGTCACGGGGGCCTCGGGGATAGGTGAGCATAAGCTTTTTTTTTTTTAACCCCTGCCTTCCAGGTTGGAGCATTTTTACTGTAATGAGCATGCTCAGTACAGTAAAATCGGGTCCGAGGAGACATCAGATGTTTCCTCGGACCCTGCTCCATAGGGCCCCATGATAAATTGATCAGATCAAATCGGATGTGCACTAAATGCCATCCAATTTGGTCCGATCCGATTTTGTCTGATTTTATTTTCGGTGCAAAAATCAGAGCATGCTCAGATTTTTGCACCAATAAAAAAAATCGGACAGAATCGGATCGGACCAAATCGGATGCCATTTAGTGCACATCCTATTCGGTCCGATGCCCATAGGGCTGCATGGGGCCCAAAATCGGTCCGATGCTGTCCGATTTTTATCGGACAGCATCGGATTTACAAAATCCGTAATGTGAAGACAGCCGTAGCTGGTTTCACACTGCCGTTTTTTGGCATCCATTTGAATCCAGCCTAAAATGGATGCGCCCGCATCAGTTTTCGGACCCATTGACTTTCAATAAGGCCAGAGACACTTGTGGGTGCATCCAGTTGTGTACGTTCCACCCTGGATCCGAAGGATACAGGTGTCGACAGACAAGTTTTTCGAGGAGGCAAAATCTGCATCTTGTTGCGATTTGGTCTCTGTGAAAAAAAAAGTGATCCCTTGAATCCACCCAGATCCAAGGCACCATGAGTAAAATATAAATGGGGGTCTATGCCACAAGTATTCATCCAGACTCCATATCCCGGTGGATATGGATTTTCAGTCCGTGTTCTATGAATTGCGCATGTGCAGAACCACCCACCAGATCCCTGTCAAATATGCAACTGGATTTTCCCGCACAGGGTGCAGATGCATCTAGTTTCATCACTGCGGGGGAATCCAGGGGCATGTAGGCTTTTCCTGCAAGCTCCCAAATTCCAAAAATCAGTAGTGTGAAACCAGCCTGAGTTTCTCAGTCTTTGGGTGTCGACTATTTTTATGCTTAGTGGTCATCGGCCGCACAGAGGTTAATTCCCAGCTGGCTGGTGATTTGCTGCTGGAGTCACATGGGGCTGACTCCCTATCACAGCTGCCTCCACCGTTTAAGTAATAGTGGAAGTGTCTCCCATGCCAATTATAGCTTTTGCATTGCTTTAACAATACCAGTCTTGTTGCTGTTATCCAGTGTTTTGGTGAAACGTTGTATGCTTTTATAGAATACTATCAGTATAGAGTCTAATTCATGGGTGCAAGGGAACACAGGAGACACAGGCTTGATTAAAAGTTCCTGTATTACTTCATAAAATGATTGCACAAACAGGGGCAGGGTTAACACTGCTGCAGTGTAGAGGCTGAAAACACAGCAAGGCAAGATAAATTCGAAAGTCCAGTATAAGGTTATAGAATTAGGTTTTAAGTCTCTCTAAGGCCCCTTTCACATCAGCGGTTTGCGCTGATCGCGGCAGATGCGATGAAAAAAACGCATCTGCCACGATTACCGCATAACCGCGACACTTGCGGCACAGTTGCGGCAAGCCCCATGCAATGTCTATGGGGCTTGCGGTAAGTGTGCGGTAGGTGCGGCACTTGCGGCAGGTGCAGCCGCAAAAAAAAACGCGGTCAGCCGCGGTTTTTTTGCAGCCAAACCTGCCGCAAGTGTCGATACCGCACTTGCTGCACCTGCCGCAAGCCCCATAGACATTCTATGGGGCCTGCCGCAACTGTGCAGCAAGTGTCGCGGTTATGCGGTAATCGCGGCAGATGCGTTTTTTTCACCGCATCTGCCGCGATTTAAAAAAATCGCTGATGTGAAAGGGGCCTTACTTCCTTTGTAAGGTCTGTGGCAAGCAGGAGGGTTTCTGTGTACACATGGCTCCAGAGATCCAGTGGCGCCGATGTCTGCTACCACAGAGCGGTCACAGAACATCTCCTGCCAGTGATTCAGCAGCTTCAGCTGACATCACGTTAAAAGAGTGGCAACTTCTCTTTCATTCAGCTCTGTTTATGGGGCATCATTGCTAAGGTCAAGTTTAGTGATAGCAGCTCTCTGCTACCTAACTGCGGAGAGACGGCTATCAATTGTCATGATGTCGGAAATCACGCCCCGTCAACAGAGCAGCCCGGAAGAGGAGGAGCTGCTCTGTTGACATGAGACAGCAGAATGGCCAGCAGGAGCTGGGAAGAGCAGGCAGCAACAACCTGCCTGTTAGTTCTTAAGCCCATAATTAAAAATAAAATAAAAATTGTCTTCGACCACACCTTTAAGTCAACAATTTGTCAACATGATTGACTCAAACTTTAAGGCCACTTCACACACACAGATATCTGAGTCCAATATCTGAACAGATCTCTGGTTGCAGTGAAATCATGGATACATTGCTCCATGTTGTACACAGCCACAAAATGGAGCAATGTATCCATGATTTCACTGCAACCAGAGATCTGTTCAGATATTGGACTCAGATATCTGTGTGCGTGAAGTGGCCTTTAGTTTAGATGCCTGAACCTGGCCCAGGGATGGGCAGCAGCTACTCCTACTTAATGGGGCACTTTATATTACCAGATACTCATCTTATTAGACTGCTATCGTATCAAAATTCATTCATTTTTTTAAAAACACTGTTATTGACAACTTTGTATAAGGATCTGTTATTTGTGCATTGTATATTGGTAATATGAGAGCACTCTATGGCGGTATTTATTAAAGCATTGCTGTTTCGGCACACTGCAGAATAATTGTAGTTTATAGTGGTGGCTCTTGCATAGCACTGTTTATAAGTGGTAATTGACATCTCATACCATTGTAATTTGGAACCCTTTTATGGTACCTAAATTTAATGCAGCACATAGACATGGACGCTGTTCAGTCCATCATTTTTTCCACTGACGTGACTGCAATGATCAAAGCTGAACTTTGAGTATAAATTGTAAAATCAAATCACTATGTTGTATGTATATATAGCACAACAATGTAAATGAAAAAGCTCGGTCAAAAAATATCTAATTTAATCTTTCGTAATTGTGCAAACAACCGTGAGCGTGAAGTCATCTATCTAGTTACATTAGATTTCACAAAAATTACAATTTGACTATGATCATTTTTCATTGCTAATGGAAATACATACCCCGCTGATACCAAAACCATGTTTGGATGACAGATCAGATGAATAGTCGATGAATTGTTTATCCTGGAAAGAAGATGAGTCAGAGAATTAAATAAGATATGAGTGGCTCTCTGCAGCTCAAGAAGACAGAGATCACTGGGTCCCCATGAACTCGAAACCCGGCGCACTATAAATTGTCATCCTGTGTGATGTTCGCATAGGATTCACACACAGCAATGCTTTCCAGGTTGATCTATAGAAGAAGACTTGTCTTCATGGCGGACAGTTTGTATCAGTGAAAATAATCTAATTGCTAATAGAATAATATAACCTGCTGCCTTATGATATTTATACTGGGTCAATCTTTTATCTTATTATTAAATCCTATTTAGCATAACTAAATAAATGTGGATAGCAGTGCTTTTTTTGGGATACATAAAATGATTATTTCATTAATTACCCTCCTGTTCAGAATCCATTAAAGGAGTTAGGGTACCGTTACACGTCTCAACATTGCATGCAATTTCACTTGCAACTTACTGGTTGCAGTGAAATCATGGACACATTGTTCTATTTTGTTGCCGTATACAAATGTAACAATGTGTCCATGATTTCACTGCAACCAGTGAGTTGCAAGTGAAATTGCATGCAATGTCGCGACGTGTAATGGTGCCCTTAGCGCTTTTCGGAAAAGCTTTTCCTATAAGTTCCCTTAATAGTAAAAAAAATAAAAAATAATAATAATTAATCATGCTTTACTGACTCTAAAATAATATAAGAGAGTTATCTGCTGCGACACTAAACACTATGTGCACTTTAATGAGTGCCAGCAGTGGCTGGACTGCACAGCTAATACAGACACAATGTGAATAGGGGTATAGCAATCACTGCTCTAGATACAATGCAAAATGGAAGACTTAGCTTCAACAGTGGCTACTGCAGAGTGCACGGAAACCAATGCCAAGGTGCTTCCGTCTTTCCGGGTCCTAACGCTATGACTAATGGTGGTATGTAAGATGTATGGGTTTATATGCCTCTATTCTGATTAAAAATAAGAAAAGTATGTGTTAGTCTCCGACAAAATGGAGACCTCAGCTGGTCACAGGGCAGGGGAAGGGGGATAGGGAGGGAGCTCAGTGAATATTTGGTAAGTTTTTACCTCAGTATTTGTAGCCAAAACCAGGAGTGGATGATAAATACATAGTAACATAGTAACATAGTTTTTAAGGTTGAAGGAAGACTTTAAGTCCATCTAGTTCAACCCATAGCCTAACATGTTGATCCAGAGGAAGGCAAAAAAAAACCATGTGGCAACACTAAGCTCCACATTGGGGGAAAAAATTCCTTCCTGACTCCACATACAGCAATCAGACTAGTTCCCTGGATCAACGCCCTATCAAAGAATCTAGTATGTATAACTGGTAATATTATAGTTTTCAAGAAAGGCATCCAGACCCTTCTTAAATGTTAGCAGTGAGTCACTCATTACAACATCATGTGGCAGAGAGTTCCATAGTCTCACTGCTCTTACAGTAAAGAATCCGCGTCTGTGATTATAATTAAACCTTCTTTCCTCCAGACGTAGAGGATGCCCCCTTGTCCCAGTCTCAGGCCTAAGAGTAAAGAGATCATTAGAAAGGTCTCTGTACTGTCCCCTCATATATTTATACATTATTATAAGATCACCCCTAAGCCTTCCTTTTTCCAAGCTAAATAACCCAAGTTTAATAACCTGTCTTGGTATTGCAGACCCCTTAGTCCTCTAATGACTTTTGTCGCTCTTCTCTGGACCCGCTCTAGTTCAGCTATGTCTTTCTTATACACCGGAGACCAGAATTGTACACAGTATTCTAAGTGTGGCCGCACTAGTGACTTGTATAGAGGTAAAATTATGTTCTCCTCATGAGCATCTATGCCTCTTTTAATGCATCCCATTATTTTATTTGCCTTTGCAGCAGCTGCCTGACACTGGCCACTAAATGTGAATTTGTCATCTACCCATACACCCAGGTCTTTTTCAGTGACAGTTTTGCCCAGTGTTTTACAATTAAGCACATAATTTTACCTTTTGTTTCCTCTGCCCAAGTGCATGACTTTACATTTATCCCCATTAAAGCTCATTTGCCATTTAGCAGCCCAAGCTTCTAGTTTACATAAATCCTCCTGTAATATAAAATTGCCCTCCTCTGTATTGATTACCCTGCAGAGTTTAGTGTCATCCGCAAATATTGAGATTCTACTCTGTATGCCCCCTACAAGGTCATTAATAAATATATTAAATAGAAGCGGGCCCAACACTGACCCCTGTGGTACCCCACTGTTAACTGTGACCCATTCTGATTGTGTTCCATTAATAACCACCCTTTGTTTCCTATCACTAAGCCAGTTCTTAACCCACTTACACATATTTTCCCCTATCCCCATTGCCCTCATTTTATGTATCAACCTTTTGTGTGACACCGTATCAAAAGCTTTTGAAAAGTCCATATACACCACATCCACTGCATTTCCTTGGTCCAGTCCAGAACTTACTTCTTCATAGAAGCTTATTAGATTAGTTTGACAGGAACGGTCCCTCGTAAAACCATGTTCATAATGGGTCATGAGGTTATTTTTCTTCAGATACTCCAGTATAGCATCCCTTAGAAAACCCTCTAGGATTTTACCCACAGTAGAGGTTAAGCTTACTGGCCTATAATTTCCAAGTTCAGTTTTTGTCCCCTTTTTGAATATTGGCACCACATTTGCTATACGCCAGTCCTGTGGTACAGACCCTGTTATTATGGAATCTTTAAATATTAAAAATAATGGTCTGTCTATGACAGTACTTAATTCCTGCAGCACTCTGGGGTGTATCCCATCCGGGCCCAGGGATTTGTCAATTTTAGTGATTTTTAGACGATGCCGTACTTCCTCTTGGGTTAAGCAGTTGACATTTAATTGAGAATTTTTGTTATCACTGATCATATTGTCTGTCATGGGATTTTCTTGTGTACATACTGTTGAAAAAAAGTCATTTAGCATATTGGCTTTTTCCTCATCCTCATCCACCATTTCACCCAGACTATTTTTAAAGGGGCCAACACCATCAATTTTTAGTTTCTTACTATTTATGTAGTTAAAAAATATTTTGGGATTCTTTTTACTTTCTCTGGCAATGAGTCTCTCTGTCTCAATCTTTGCTGCCTTGATTTGCTTTTTACAAATGTTATTTAATTTTCTGTATTTATTTAATGCCTCATCACTACCTACTTGCTTTAATTCCCTAAATGCTTTCTTTTTGTCACATATTGCACCTCTTACTGCTTTATTTAGCCATAGTGGTTTCCTCCTATTTCTAGCATGCTTATTACCATAGGGTATATATTGTGCACAGGTCCTATTCAGGATGCTAATAAACATCTCCTATTTGTGTTGTGTACTTTTATGTCTCAGGACATCGTCCCAGTTTATTGCACTAAGATCATCTCTCAACCGTTGGAAATTTGCCTTCCTGAAGTTTAGTGTCCTTGTAGCCCCTCTACTACACGTCTTAGTAAAGGATACTTGAAAGCTTATTAAGTTATGATCACTATTACCCAAGTGACCTCTAACCCGTATATTTGATATGCGGTCCGGCCTGTTGGTTAATATTAGGTCCAGCAGTGCACCCCTTCTTGTTGGGTCCTGAACCAGTTGTGAAAGGTAATTGTCTCTCATAGTTTTCAAAAACTTATTACCCTTGCTGGAACTGCAGGTTTCTGATCCCAATGTATTTCAGGGTAGTTGAAGTCCCCCACAATAATAACTTCTCCCTGAGTCGCTGCTTCATCTATTTGCTTTATGAGGATATTCTCCTCCACTTCCATTATTGTTGGGGACTTATAACAAACCCCTATCAGTAATTTATTATTTTTCCCCCTCCCCTTATCTCCACCCACAGGACTCTACATTTCCATTAGATTCACCTATATTATCACGCAGGATGGGTTTTAAGGATGATTTTACGTATAAACATACACCTCCTCCTCGCCTATCTGTACGGTCATTTCTGAACAGACAATAGCCCTGTAAATTAACAGCCCAGTCATGGCTCTCGTCCAGCCAAGTCTTCGAAATCCCCACCATGTCATAATTATTTTCCAACAAAATCAATTCTAATTCCTCCATTTTGTTGGTGAGGCTTCTGGCATTAGTGAACATGCACTTTATGCATCTCTCTTTACCTCTATTCCTTCCTACTAGATTGACTGTTCAAACCCCCCCCCCCCCCTCATGCCACCCCCAATTTTATTACTTGTGCCCAGGTTACTATTTACACTATCTTCCCCTCCTATACAATGAATACCCTCCCCCCAATCCCTAGTTTAAACACTCCTCCAACCTTCTAGCCATTTTCTCCCCCAGCACAGCTGCACCCTCCCCATTGAGGTGCAGCCCATCCCTAGCATAGAACCTGTAGCCAACAGAGAAGTCAGCCCAGTTCTCCAGGAACCCAAACCCCTCCTTCCTACACCAATTCCTGAGCCACGTATTTATCTCCCTAATCTCCCTTTGCCTCTCTGGTGTGGCACGTGGTACAAGCAGTATTTCAGAGAATACTACCTTGGAGGTCCTTGCCTTAAGCTTGCAGCCTAATTCCCTGAAATCATCTTTAAGGACCTTCCACCTACCTCTAACTTTGTCATTTGTGCCAATGTGCACCATGACCGCTGGGTCCTCACCAGCCCCTCTCAGTAATCTGTCAACCCGATAAGCGATGTGCCGGACTCGAGTGCCAGGTAGGCAGCACACTGTTTGACGATCCCTGTCTTTGTGACAGATTGCCCTATCTATTCCCCTAATAATTGAGTCCCCCACTACCAGCACCTGTCTGGCCTGCCCTGATCGCCTGTTTTCCCCCTTACTGGAGCAGACACTCCTCTGGCTTTCAGAGGTCATGCCCTGCTGCAGCAGTGCTATCCCTGAACTCACACCCCCCCTCATCTGCCAACATAGCAAATTTATTGGGGTGTGCCAGATCAGGGCTAGCCTCCCTGGCACCCTTCCCTCTACCCCGCCTTCTAACTGTCACCCAGCTGGCTACCTCACGGTCCTGCAGCTCCATACTACCATCCTCCCCCACATCTATCCCATTGAGCAGCTGTTCAGTGAGCAGCAGACTCCTTTCCATATTGTCTATGGATCTCAGCGTTGTCAGTTGTTCATTTAGATCCAGTATCTGGGCTTCCAAATGCACAACGTACTCACATCTCACACAGCAGTATGCACCCTCGACCGGCTGGTCAAGGAATGCATACATGTGGCAAGTTGTACACTGGATGGCATTGCCAATCATGGAGCTCATTTCTTAATGGGGATTGCACCAGACAGAAATGATAAGTAAAAAGAAATGCAAAGTATTAATTAAATACAACCAGCAATTCAGTAAGTCCTCCGTTCCAAACTCCCTGAATCCAAAGTCACTGAATCCCAAGTCACACACTTACTTCTGTTGCACTTGCTCTGTCACACTCAGCTCGTTTCACACTCGCTAGAAAATCAGATTTAAATCTTTTTTTTTCTTTTTCCTTAGCAGAAAATCAGCCTACAGCTCAGTGTACTTCCAATACAGAAGTGGTGACATGTTTCTATTATACTTTTCCTCTGATTGTTCCTGGTTTTGGCTGCAAAAACTGAGGTAAAAAACTCACCAAATACTCTACGTGTGCATGTGGCCTAACTGTGCAGAAACCAGTTTCACGTTTGTTCACTCGTACCCTTTTTAACTGCAGTAAATGCTGAAAGAATTGACACGCTGCATTTTTTAAGAGTCAGTAAAACATGATTAATTATTTTTAATTTTTTTTTTACTATTAAGGGAACTTATAGGAAAAGCTTTTCTGAAAAGCGCTAACTCCTTTAATGGATTCTGAACAGGAGGGTAATTAATGAAATAATCATTTTATGTATAAAATACTGAGTGTGAGGACTTGGCCTAAGGCTAGGGTCACACTTAAGGCCACTTTACACACACCAACTTATCTGTACAACTTCTGAACAACTTACTGGTTGCAGTGAAATCATGGACACATTGTTACATTTGTACACAGCCACAAAATGGAGCAATGTGTCCATGATTTCACTGCAACCAGTAAGTTGTTCAGAAGATGGACATATAAGTTGGTGTGTGTAAAGTGGCCCTTAGAAGGCACAATCCAAGTTACTGGAGTCATTACCATATCCGGTATTGGACTGTGCCTTCATACTTCTTATAATCTGTAAAAATGCAATCCTCATTCCCGATCTGGATGCATTAATGCATCCGGTTTTGGAATGAGGATTTTTGAAATATTAAAAACCGCATCCGGAACCGGATCCGGTACCGCAAGGTACATTTATGTGCATTGCGGTACTGAATCCGGTTCGAATAGGCGCCCATGTTAAAAAAAATGGATCCGGTTTTGTAACCGCTCTGAAAAATGCAGCCTGCTTGACTTTTACCGCAGGCTGCAAAACGGGATCCGGTAACCGGATTGCCATTTGGGCAATGTGGTTTTTGTATTACAGCCTATGGGCTGCGGATCCGGATTTGAGCATTTTTAATGCTCAAAACCGGATCCGGATGTATAAAAATACCGCAAATGTGACCCTAGCCTAAGATTGAGCCCACCAAGCCAACTTAGGAGGAATGTTTAGCCATCAAAAAGGATAGCGAGGGGCTACATGGAAACATGGCTCCCTTTACAATTTTTAGGTGGTAATATAATAATAATATAATATTTATTTAATATTTATGTGGTAAGTTAGAGTAAGGAGGTTAGGCAGTCCTTTATTATTCAGTTCAGTGGAGGTTAGGATTTTTAATATCATGTTAGGCTCCTTTCACATATGCGGTAGCTGTAATTTCCGGCAGATTTCGCTGCATCTGCCGTGTCTGCTGCGTAATGGCCAACTTGCGGCACCTTTCTGGCAAGCCCTATTCGTTCTCTATGGGGCTTTTGCAGCAGGTGTGGCAAGTGCAGTTTTGCCTCGATCCGGCACTTGCGGCCGCGTAAAACAATTGCAGCTAACCGTGGTTTCTTGCCCAGCCGCAACTGCCGGATTTGCCGCACCTGCTGCAAGCCCCATAGAGAATGAATGGGGGCTTGCTGCAGGTAACACAAGTCGGCTGTTAGGCGGCAGATCTGGCAGACGCTTTAAATTTGCCGGATCTGCCGCATTCAGCGAAAAATGCTTTAATGAAAGGACCCTTACAAGTATTTTATTTTACGGGTGGTTTATCTGAGTCTTGAGGTATCCTCAGGCTCAGGTAGGTATGGGGCTAATTCCCCTAAAGTCATGGTAACAGGGTCAGGGTGGGCTATGATTGGCCACCTGACTGCTAAAGTGAGTCTTACATTGATTGGCTGTTATAAATGCTGGAAAAAGGGGTTTATAACTCCCCTCCATCATGAGTTTCTCCATCAGCTCATCTTCCTGTGACAGGAGAAGAAGATGACACCCACCCTTCCACCCCCTTTGTGTCTTGTTCTTTCTAGAGAGCGATGTGGTTATTGTTAGAGCTTTGACATGGGGCTTTTATTGAGGGGATAAATTTGTCCTAAAATTTTAGGTGGATTCTGGTTTATGGTATAATTAATGTTGGGATGGATGTTTTCCGATCAATATATGTTTATTGATATTTATGTGTTTATTTAAATTTGTATTGTAGCCTTAATTAAATTCTCACGGCCATCTTTTTTCCAAGCATTGTGTTGTTTTAGTATTTCCGTCTGTTTAGTTTAGTTTTAATTAGTAGGGCCTATGTTTCCATGTGCACACAATGTGATTGAGATACA
The DNA here is from genome assembly GCA_033576535.1 of Allobates femoralis. NCBI lineage: Eukaryota > Metazoa > Chordata > Amphibia > Anura > Aromobatidae > Allobates > Allobates femoralis. The sequence continues at coordinate 692,370,806 of JARQOC010000002.1, read as the reverse complement.
AATTTCACAGCTTTATAAAAACCCAGTTCCTCTAACCTTGTGCCAAAAAACAGTAGCCATGGGTACTTCTAGGCAGCTGCCTAGCATTCGGGAAATGAAAATTATGGAGGCTCACAAAGCAGAAGGCTATACGACGATAGCAAGGTGCCCTATCCTCAGTTTGAAATGTAATTAAGAAATGTCAGTTAACAGGAACAGTGGAGGTCAAGATAAGGTCTGGAAGACCAAGCAAAATTTCTGTGAGAGCTGCTCATAGGATTGCAAGAGAGGCAAATCAGAACTTCCGCTTGACTGCAAAAGTAATTCAGGGAGATTAAGCAGACTCTGGAGTTGTGGTGCATCATTCTACTGTTCAGAGACACTTGCACAAATATGGCCTTCAATGAAGAGTCATCAGAAGAAAACTCCTCCTTTGTCCTCGCCATAAAATTCAGCTTCGGAGGTATGCAAAAGAACATCTAAACAAGCATGATGCATTTTGGAAACAAGTCATATGGACTGATGAGGTTAAAATAGAACTCTGTGACCACCATGATCAAAGGTATGTGTGGACAAAAAATGACACAGAATTTAAGGAAAAGATCATCTCACCAAACATTAAGCATGGGGGTGGGGAAGATAAATCATGCTTTGGAAGGTTGTTGCAGCCAATGGCAGGGGGAACATTTCACAGGTAGAGGGAAGAATGTTGAAAAGGAGATGGCTTTTTCAAATGGTTAATGATCCTAAACACTCGGCAAAATCCACAATAGACTCCCTCAAAAGGTGCAGGCTGAAGGTTTCCTAATGGTCCTCATTGCCCCCTGATCTAAACATCATTGAAAATCTGTGGCTAGACCTCAAAACAGCAGTGCATGCATGATGAGCCAGGAATCTCACATAACTGGAAGGTTTTTCGAAGGAAGAATAGATGAAAATCCCTAAAAAAATGGAGGACTGTTTGCTGGCTACAAAAAGTGTTTGCAACCTGTGATACTTGCCAATGGGGGCTCTACTAGGTAGTAACCAAGAAGTGTGTCCAATGTATTGCATCAGCCCACTTACCTTTTTTGTTAATTTTAAAATGTAAAATATGTATAAAATTCAAAGGAAAGTTTCATCTTTAACTTTTAGAGATTACTTAATTTTGAACCTGCTGTACACAATAACAGTAATTTTTACCAGGGATGCCCAAACTTTTACATTCCACTATGTGTCCCCCAGGATATGCCCAAGATAAATAACATATATAACAGGATGGGGAACATATATACTAGGATGGGCCCAAGATGGGGGACATATATACTAGGATGGGTCACAATGGGGGACATATATACCAGTGTGGCGCCCCTGCGACCGGGTGGCCACAGGGTGAACTTCAGTTGGATAAGTAAGCCGGTCAACTCACAAAGACACCCACACACACACACTCTGACCCTCAGCCCAAGTCACTTCAGGTCAAGCGAGGGGTGGCGGGAGTAGCAAAGTGCTGGTGGGAAGAGAGAGAACCCGGAAAAGGAGTGGAGGAACTAAACTCCAAGTGGACCTAGGAACACTAAGTTGGGCGAGTAGATCGAGAGATTCCCTGGAGAGTGGAGGGGCAGGGAAGCCTCCCCAAGCCAAGACACCCTTGAGCTGAGTACTGACTGAGACAGACAGAGAGAACAACAGGGCCCGGCTACCTGTACCCTTAATGGCCGGCCGGGAGCCCAGGCTGGAACCCGCGGAGAAGTAGAAGGAGCCAGGTGAGCCCGTCTATTACGGGTCACTAGTGGCTAGGCCAGAGAACCAGAGCGCCGGCTCTGTAGAGGTGACTGAGAATGCTTTACGCCCCTAACCACGAGACACCTGGCGGTATTGAACCCCTTCCCTTTTCATTGCCGCACCTGGGACCACAGAGCCGGGCCACACAGCCGTGGCAACCCAGAGACAGAAAGGTCCGGCTCCGAGTACCCCAGCCCCCGGGGGTGCGACACCAGTATGGGGGGCATAAATACCTGGAAGGTACCCTGGTTAAGGGACATTAGTACAAGATGGGGGACATTTCTACATAATGGGGAGAGGGCAACACATATGTCTTTTTAGGACTTAGAAAGCTATGAGGGCCCATATATCTGACCAACATGCAGAAGAGGGGTTCCCAGATCTTGCACCGGGCTTATCAGACTCTGCTTACCCCACTGAGTAAAGCTAGATAGTATTCACCCTCCAGCACCAGCTCAATGCCCCTGTGTTATGGCTGGCGGCATGAACACAATGTAAATGGCACGAGCTCCTGAGCTCAGGGATTTTCTGCTTCAAAGATAAGAGCTGTCAATGGTGCAGCCAAAACACAGAGGATGGAGAAGCGGTGGAGAGCCGGCGCTAAGTGCAGGATGGATAAGTATTACCTTGCTTTGTTATTATACATTAAAGGAAACCTTTAGGGTCAAAATTTGTAAAAGTTTAAAACCACACTTTTCTTTTTCTCGCCTGTTTTGTCCCTTACTGCCTCCTTTCTTTTGTTTGCCAATTCTAGTGCCACCTATATTATAAAAGTGAAAGGTATATGCATATTTGATCATTATAGATTTTATCCTTATCTAATATATAAAGCTGAATGTGTGTATGTGTGTGTGTATGTGTGTGTGTATGTGTGTATATCCGGGATTGGCATCTACACCGTCGCAACTACAGCCACAAAATTTTGCACAGTCACACGTCTCGACCCCGGGAGCATCATAGGCTATGTTGTGAGGCGAAATTGTAACCCTGCGCATTCCAGTTCACCAAACAATTTTGGCCCTATCTACATAATGGGGAAAAAGTGAATGGAAAAATATTGGAGGAAAATCGACAGCTGTCAGCTATAGAGACAAAATTTTGCACAGTCACACGTCTGGACCCCAGGAGCGTCATAGGCTATATTGTGAGGCGAAATTTTAACCCCGCGCGTTCCAGTTCACCAAACAATTTTGCCCCTATCTACATAATGGGGAAAAAGGGAAAGGAAACGTGTGGGAGGAAAATCGACAGCTGCCAGCTACAGCTACAAAAATTTGCACAGTCACACATCTTGACCCCGGGAACGTCATAGTCTATGTTGTGAGCCGAAATTTTAACCCTGCGCGTTCCAGTTCACCAAAAAATGTTGCCCTATCTACATAATGGGGAAAAAGTGAATGGAAAAGAGTTGGAGGAAAATCGACAGCTGTCAGCTATAGAGACAAAATTTTGCACAGTCCCACGTCTGGACCCAGGATGTTGTGAGGCGAAATTTTAACCCCGCGCATTCCAACTCACCAAACAATTTTGCCCCTATCTACATAATGGGGAAAAGTGACAGTTACCAGTTGACAGTTGTGAATGAGAGGGGCTTAATGATAGTGCCAAAGACTAACAGCACATACCAGCATATAGTCACTAAGGTGGGGCCCCAACATGAGATATTCACCACGCACGGGGACATGTATACACACCACACGCACACAAAGAGTAACAGCAAGTGTATAGTCGCTAAGGTGCAGCCCCAACATTGGATACTCACCATGCAACCGAACAAACACACACACCACAAAGAGACACACACAACACAGAGACACACACAACACAGAGACACACACACACCCCCAAGGGGACACACACACACACTATAGCGACACATGCACTCACCCCACAGGGACACACACACACACCACAATGAGACACACATGACACAGACACACACACCACACAGACCCCCCCCACAGGGACACACACACATAGCCACCCTATAGGGACACATGCACTTACCCCACAGGGACACACACACACACCACAAAGAGACACACACAACAGAGACACACACCACACAGACCCCCCACAGGGACACACACATACACACCCCAGGGACACACACACCACACAGACAGACACAGATGTGCACAAATCACCTCACACAACTCGCCTCATACGTCTGCTATCTTTATTTTCCAAACATAAACATCTGATTAAAAACAGCCAATGTGCAACACATGTGCCATATAGGGAATTAAGGCAGATGTTAGTCACATGAGCTGTCTATTATGTGTATGTGTGAGGTAACATATACTGCCCGGCCAGGGGGAGGGTTTACTGTTGGCTGGAGATTTATTAGGCTGCCTATAGCAATCAATCACAGCTCAGCTTCTATTTTCCTACATGTCATTAATATGACATATTCAAATTCTATTTTGTTATAGCTAACAGCAGTTACTTATTAACCCGGGCGTAGCCGGGTACTACAGCTAGTATACAATAAAATTCCACTACATAATATATCATAAGACTAATGGGTGTCATTTAAAACTACAACTTGTCCAGCAAAAAAAAAGCCATCGTATGAATTTGAAGATGGAAAATATAAAAAGAATTGTGACTCTTGAAAGAAGGGACGGTAAAAGAAGAGGACAGGAACAAACATTTTCCTTGAAAGGGTTAACAAATTCTTGCGTAAATGGATGTAGATGGGAGGCAATGGAATTCCAAGTACTTATAGGCTAAAGCAGAGAGGAGAACAAACAAGGTTTTGCTAAGGGACCCCATGGTAACTTGTTGCTAGTCCTTAGCAGTGGGTTTTAAGTTTTCCACAACATAATGTATGTGTCAGATCAGTGACCTAATTCCCAATATGAATAGAGCCAGAATAAGCTAGTGACCTCCACTCAATTCTATGTCCATTAGCCTGCCAGAGGGCAAAGAGCAGTGCTTGGGTGTTTTCATAAGTACCATGAATATTAAATGGGGTGTAAGGCTAGGGTCACACTTTTGGCAGAATTTTTAAATCCTGATCCGGTTTTCAGCAGTAAAAAAGCTCAAAACCAGATCAGGAACCGCTCCCCATAGGAGCCCATTATGGTAACCGGATTGCTCTACATGCAATCCGGTTACCGGCTCCAGATCTGCAGCCTGCGGTAGAAATCATGCAGGCTGCAGTTTTCAGAGCGGTTTTGCTAACTGCAATGCGGTAACAGGATTGCTCCGGATATGTAATCTTGAGCAATGCGGTTACTGTCTACTTTGTTCATCCCTGCTGCCGCAGGGACGAACAAAGTGTTAGATGTTATTAAAACATTAAATATTAATAGTAGCTGTGGGCAACATTTTCTCTAGGAGGTGCCCACCCTCCCTTGAGACATGCTGTCCACTCCTGTGGGCATGTGAGGCGTTAATGAGGCAGTTATACTATTGCCGGCTAAATGAAGCCGCGGCACCAGACAGTACAAGATATACTGTACGTAATGTACGTATAGTATCAGCCACTGTCCTTGGTCCTGTAAGCATCAACATTAGATCTATGGCGGTGCTCTGTACTGTCAGGAGCCGCGGCTTCATTCAGAAATTTGTACAAAGCCGACAAAAGCTGGCAATAGTATAACTGCCTCATTAACCCTTCACATGCCCACAGGAGTGGACAGCATGTCTCAAGGGAGGGTGGGCACCCCCTAGAGACATGTTGCCCACAGCTATTATTAATATCTGATGTTTTAATAACATTTATCACTTTGTTCATCCCTGCGGCAGCTGGGATGAACAAAGTAGACGGTAACTGCATTGCTCCGGATTACACATCCGGAGCAATCCGGTTACCGCACTGCGGTTTACAACACACATTTTTACACAAAAATGCGTGAGAAGGCAATTGCGGTTACCGCATCCGGATCTGGATGCGATCACCACAATTACCTTCCAAAGTGTGACCCCAGCCTAAGTGTTTTTGATTGATTCACCAAGGGCACTTGAGGAGCCAGTCTTTCAACTGGTGAAGGTACCAGCAACTGCTTATGCAGAGATTATAAGAGTTCAGTATGAGAGCCCGTCACTGTTGGATAATATAGGTCTGACGCACACATTTTATTGCAAATTAACTATTCTATTTTGAGCTCTCGCTGAACCAATTACCAGTCCTGTGATTCCCTCAGGACATGGACTTGGTTTAGATAACACAGAACATTTTTTCTCAAGATGCTTTTTTTTGTGAAAACTCATGTGTAGCTGTCTAATCAACACTTTGCATTTCCGCTCTAAATCCCACGTTTATTAGAGAGCATGTAACATATGGCGCAGAGTAAATATTTCTTCTGATGTTTATTTTTATTTAAGATTAAATTGAGTTTAAATCTATACATTTAACCTAGAATTATGAAGAATTGGTAGGCAATGCTTTCAAGATAGCATTAACATGCACTTATAATAAATAATAATGTATCATTTTCTTGTTCTCAGCATAATTCGCTATTCGAGGTTGGTGGTCTACACAATTTGTTCTGGCCTAAAAAATACATGAAACTTAATTCACCTCACAACTCAATAGCATCTATTAAAACATTAATCTATCATAGCTCTCAGGTATCCATTATGAACGGAAGTCATGATGACAATGTAAGCAATCAAGGGAATGTCTCTAAATTATTACTACTGACACTTACAGTATAGCTGTAAGACGTCACACACAAATTAACTGTAAAGTGTATTAGGGGCATGTCATGGCTCTCTAATTGGCAGATATCAATTTTGTCATTCTACGACCTATACAAATGTAAACCTTTTACCAGGTGTGTTCCTTAGGATACAGTGAAGCATTGGACAGAAGAACCAATTCCGAAACCAGTTCACTCTACCAGTGATATCAACAAGTAAGTGGAGACATTTGAAACTCTACACGCACACTCAACCGGGAGACTGAGATCATTATGCTGACCAGAGTGGCACTCCAACAACATGCATTTAAAATCACTCTTTAAATTTACCTACCAGCGCACTTGTCTAAACTGTCTGCCTGTTACCTGATAACACCCTTGAAATAGGAAAAATTATGTGTCACAGATGTATCATGAGACAAGGACGAGGCTGTTGTGGCAAGTCGCAGAAGGTCGTAGTGTCTGGCCAAATGCCGAAATCCTGAATTCTGGTTCTGTCCCTTTTAATAGGTATTTCTATGCCTGGTGATACCTGGAGGTCACTAGGACTCAGTTGGTCTCCTACCTACCTTCCTTTCTCTATATAGATAGAGATATAAATAGCGTGTCTTGAGTTAGGTGTTGCTCCCTAGCAAAGCAGTGCATCTGGGAGTTCCTGTGTTGTTAGCAGTCTAAAACCTCCTTTCAGCTGAATGGTCAGACTCCACTCAGCAGGCTCCCTGAAGATATGCTGTGCTATGGCATCCATCCTCTGTCAACCCAATCTCTCTCAGCCCTTTATTATTAAGGCGGATGCATCCGGGTGGGGGCAGTGTTGTCACAAGGGCTGTCCCTCAGTAAATGGTTGCCATGTGCCTTTTTCTCAAAGAAGATATTGTGGGCTGAAAGAAATTATAACGTCGGCAACAGGGAACTTTTGGCTATTAAGTTGGCCTTCGAGTAATGGTGTCACTGGTTGGAGGGGCTGTGCATCCCATTACTGTTATCACTGACTATAAGAACTTATCTTACCTTGAATCCACCAAGCATCTCAACCACAGGCAGGCGATATGCTCCATGTTTTTTACAAGATTTAACTTCACCGTCACATACCATCTAGGGGGTTGAAAATGTTAAGGCAGATGCATTGTCACTAGGGATGAGCGAGTCTACTCGTTACTACTCGGTACTCGCCGAATAGTATAGTACTCGCTCTGCTTGTTACTCTGCGAGTATCCTTGCGATTACTCGCAGAGTAACGAGTCCGATGTAAATCAATGGGGAATGCAATTCCTCTGCTGCTGGACCCTATAAAGAGGTCTTGCAGCAGAGGAAAAACCTGCAATTCCCCATTTCATTGTTTAAAAGCCAGCGGTAAAAAGCCGCCGGCTTTTAAACAATGCTCACAGCTGCTGACAGCTTCCCTGCCGCCTGACAGCAGGATCCTCCGCTTCCCCCACCGCCTCCCCACCCTATCCTAACTTAGGATCGGTGGGGAGGCTGCGAGCGGAGTGGAGGATCCTGCTGTCAGCAGTGGCTGGCACTATTATTCGGGAGCGGGGGGGATGAGCCGGCTCACTTACCGTCCTCCGTGGCCCACCGTCTTCTTCTCTGCGCCTTTGCGTCAGCAGCCGCATAGAACAGCGGCGGCCGCAAAGCACAGCCGCTATCACTGCATTAAGTGAAAACTGGATTCTCCCGGATTGCCCCGGTCCGGAGCAATCTGGGACCATAGAACCACATGTTATGGGGTGCCGGATTGCACCTAATGGGTACATTCCAGGCGAATCCGGCCGTGCTTTGCGGCCGCCGCCGTTCTATGCGGCTGCTGACGCAAAGACGCAGAGAAGAAGACGGCGGGCCACGGAGGACGGTGAGAGAAGCAGCCGCCCCCCCTTTCCACTCCCGAACAATAGTGCCAGCCACTGCTGACAGCAGTATCCTCCGCCTTCCCCCGCAGCCTCCCCACCTGATCCTAAGTTAGGATAGGGTGGGGAGGCGGTGGGGGGAGCGGAGGATCCTGCTGTCAGGCGGCAGGGAAGCTGTCAGCGGCTGTCTGAATTGTTTAAAAGCCAGCGGCTTTTTACCGCTGGCTTTTAAACAATGAAATGGGGAATTGCAGGTTTTTCCTCTGCTGCAAGACCTCTTTATAGGGTCCAGCAGCAGAGGAATTACTCGCAATTACTCGCTTCCCCATTGACTTACATTGGACTCGCTAGACTCGCAACGAGTACCGAGTATCGGGACCTACTCGTTACGAGTCTAGAGAGTCCGAGTATTTTAGTACTCGCTCATCCCTAATTATCACGTAGTTTCCCGAGTGGTGGTAATCAAGAGAGTCCCGTTCCCATTTCACAGAAGTGTTGGTTGTTTTGGCACTTTACCCAAGTGGCTCCAGGAGGAAGAGTGAGTCCCAGAGGCACGGGAAGTGAGCAATCCACCTGTGGGTCCCACACACTGCACTGATGAAGGGCAGTCACCCCGAAATGCAACGTCTGCAGTTTGGGGTTCTGAGCTGGCACCAATCCTAAGTCATATTAAAGGCTTGTTAAAGAGTCGATTATGGCTTTGAGAATTGCTACCTTTATTGGGTGGCACTAGTGTTCGTCCATTTCCTCACTGAAGTGACAATTTGCATATTTCCCAGAGGAGCATTATGGCTATAACTCTCCTTATCAGTCTCCTTATGCTGGCAGGCAGATTCCTCTCCATAAGGAGAATACCTATATTAAAATAGTAATTTGGTTTATGCGTGTCAGGTGCTTGGGCATTCCCACATAATAATATTTGTTGAATATTATATCAATAAATAGTAAAACAATCTATCTCTCTCTCTAAACATTTTTTTTTATTTGTTACCTGGTGAAAGGCTGAAATGCGTAATATGTACTGTACTTTTGGTTATTCAAAATCCTTAAAAAAGCAATAACAGGGTCTTCTGGTGTCGCCACCGCCTAGTAGACTGGGATTAATTCGTCCACTGTCTTCCCTGCTGAAGATTACAATTTACGGCAGTGCCCTGGGTGAGCTGCAGACCAACCCCGTGGAGCGAATAATACGATCAAGACACGCAACTATATTTGTTTGATTAATCTGCAGTATACAGCAGCTCTTATAGGTGTCGCTCCTGTCTCCTTTCTCGTGGTACCCGACAGCGATTTGTGCTGACCGGAGGGCGAGTATGAGAGTAGGGGCAGAGACCTTAGGTTAAAAGCACCATCCATATCTGAAAAACAAATTCCATCGGAGTGGTGCTTTCACTGCTACACATCATATGGTATTATTTTTTGGTGTTTCCTTGTGGACTATAATATGTAGGTTTTATCACCCAAAACCTGCGATCTAGGGTAAAGTCGTTCAAATGTTTTTAACAGGCTCATCAACCTTAACATCTCAAAACATTCACTACAGACCCATGAGTGCGATTTTTCAGTGTTTACCATTACGGCTGTCTGTAATGCTCGATGGGAGAGTGCCCGGCAGTGGACCCACTGGGCCGAAGCACCGATCTCGACCTGAAGGAGAGAATCTAGGCCATTAGTGAGTCTTCTCTAGAGCCTCAGATGTAGAGGTTATGCTTATGCTGGTAGGTAGCTCTCCCTCTGAGACATTACATGTCTACTCATTTGTGGTCTATGCTACTGTGAGCGTGATTCCTTCATCTCCTATATGGAGAAGAGAACACACACAAAATCTACATGTCATATAGCTCCAGCATTATGATGCTCTTTACCCCCCACCCATAATACACCTGGCCATCAAGGTAACGTGTTGGAGTTGCTTTTAAAGTTTTGTTATTTTAGATCATTTATATATGTGGGTTAATTATTTATTTTTTATATGGACACTCGCAATGCCCTATATATAGTTGTATGTCTTATTTTATATATCTTTTTAAATTTGATATATGAATGTCTTATGCAGTTTAAAAAGAGGCTTATTAGCCCAGAAATGCTTTGTGTTAGACATCCACCAATAAACTATTGGATATCGGCATTATCACTTTACATGCCCTCTTTGGAGTTATGCCCACTACAACACAACTCATGAAGATGGGTCTTCAGTTACTACCTTTTTATGTCTTTTTTAATACTTATTAACCATATGAGCGCCTCTCTCTCTTTTTTGCTTTATTTTTGACCACTAGTACCTAAATCACTGTAATGCTCACAGGGGTGAACATCCGGAGTGGGCCCACTGGGCTGTGGCACTGATCGCCAACTGTAGAGGTGAGCTTGGATGACTATCAAGTCTTCACTAGAGCTTAAAGTGGTGAGGATAGGCTATTGCTAGTAGGTGATTACCATGTGCAAGGGTCTCTCGGTACCATGACAGCTGACTCCAAAGGCTGAGCTCACATTGAATGACAGAGTGTTTGGATGGGTGCAACACAGACGGCTGATGCTAGATAGTGTAGGGGCTCAGTGGGTTCGGGCAGATGCGGCAGGTGTATGGCAGCACAGTGGGTTCAGGCAGATGCAGCAGGTATATGGCAGCACAACAGGTGCAGACTAGTGCAGGCAGGGTATTGGATGGAGACACAGGTTAGTGGACACAGGAATGGAATATATCATATTTTTTGGTTTATAAAATGCACTTTTGTTCCCCCAAATTTTGGGGAAAGTGGGTGGTGCATTTTATAATCTGAATACATGATATGCTGTAGAGGAGGGCAGACAGCTCTGGAGCGGTGTCCAGGGGCTGGAGGAGAATGGCACAGGCTACAGCTGTGGTCCGTGGTCACGGTCCCCTGCTCATTATTCTCTTATAATATGCACTGCATCCCGCTGTCCATCATCTCAGTGCTGAACCAAGCGTTGAGATGTGGGCGGGGGAAGCGGCACCTATTATGTGAGCCTGCCCTACCCCCCATCCTGAATATGGCCCCCATCACTCTATATGCCCCCTGCTGGCTCGCACACTTAAATAATGAACGGCTAATAACTTACTGTCGCACCCCGGGGCATGGATACTCGGAACCGGGCCTTCTCTTCAGTTTGCGGGGAAATGTCTCAGCGATGTGACCCAGCTTCATATGCCCGGGTCCAGCAATAAACTGGGATTAAGAAGAAAAAGGGGAATAAAGTTTGGAAAGTAGTTTGTAAAGCAACCCGTGTATTGCGCCAGTATAGCTCCCTCTGGGGATGATGTTGATGGCTACAGCCGGGATGGTGAGCCCTCCACGGGTAGGGCTTTGTTCCCAGGGCAGGTGTAGAAGTGCAGTATTCAGACGACGCGTGCCGTCTCTCCAGGCGATCTTTCCTGCGGCTAGAATAACAGTGTGTGGCTCTACAGGTGAGCCTCCACTGCGGTTGCAGAATGATAGTCTTAGGCTGCATTAACATCAGCGGTAAACGCTGATCACGGCAGTTGCGGTGAAAAATTGTATGGGGCTTGCACAAGTGTGCCACGATCGTGGCCGTTATGCGGTAATCGCGCAGTTGCGTTTTTTTCACTGCAACTGCCGTGATCAGCGTTTGCCGCTGATGTGAAAGGGGACTAACACAAGCATCGTCAAGCTTGACCGGGCACATTACTCGTAACGTTCAGCAGTTTACAAGGTACAGTCAGTTTACCGTTGTTTCACACACACCCTTGCATCTGGGATCTTTTGGTTACTGCACATCCTCTCTTGTTCCTTTCCGGGCCCCTCTCTCTCTCTGTTCCACAGGCTAGCTCCAGGCCAGTGGTCGCAGGACTTTCTCCTAGGAGATCTCAGTCTGTCTTCCTGACCCTATCTGACCGCCTTTTCTTTGTTGCACTGGAGGGTAGTTTCCAGGCATGAAGTCCCTTCACCAAACCGGTTAATTCGCGGTTGGGGCATAAAGTATCCGTCCACATCTACAGGGCCAGCACCCTAGCTTTGGCCCGGTCCCCCGATGTCTCCGCTGTTCTGGGCACACCATAGACCCCTTCTTCCTTCCCATGGGAGGCTGCCAGAGACCCAGAATAGCCATACGGTGGCACAGGCCACCGGGTCCGTGTGCTTTCACTCTGGACTACAGTCAGTCAGGCTTATGGGGTGTCTCAGCTTAGGGGTTTCGTTCCTTCTCCCCCCACACATGCCAGGAACTTCAACCAGAACTCTCTCCGAGCTCCCCTAACTTTGTGTTCCTAGGTTTTAATCTAGTTCCTCCCACTCGGTTCCCCTCCTATCTCTTGCCTGACATAAAGTAACTAGGACTAGGGATTGGGGGATGTCGGGTGTTTGTGTGACATGTCCTACCTATACTTCCCAGCTGCAGTACTTTACTGTGGTCATCAGTCCGCCGGGGTGCCACATTACCCGCCGATGCTCCCTGCCTGCAACATCACCACCGTTCCCTGTGTCTGTGCTCGGCATCCGATCATGTGACCAGCAGAGAACAGTGACGTTATCTCTGTATGCCCAAGGCACATTATTGGATTCCAGGCACAGAGACAGGAAGATGGTGGTGATGATGCAGGCAGGTAGCGTTGGAGGGTAAGTTATCATCCATTTATTACTTTACTGTACGCGCCAGCAGAGAGGCATATAGAGTGACGGGGGGCCATATCCAGGATAGGAGGGCCATATACAGGATATATGGGCCATGTACCAGGATAAAGGGCCAAACCAGGATAAGGAGGCCGTATCCAGATTGGGGGCCATATGCTGGATAAGGGGTCATGTACCAGTATAAGGGGGCCATATCCAGTGTAAGGGAGCCATATCCAGGATGGGGGGGAGCCATGTACCAGGGTAAGGGGCCATATTCAGGCTGGAAGGCTCATATCCAGGATGGGGGAGCAATATGCAGGATGGGGGTCCTTATTCAGGATGTGGGGGGTCATATGCAGGATGGAGGGCCCATATCCTGAATGGGGGGGGCCATATGCAGGAAAAGGGGGCCCTATCCCGAATGGGGGACCATGTCCTAGGATGGAGGGGCTATTTACCAGGATAAGGGGGGCATATGTAGGGATTGTAAAACAGACACTGGCATTATAAAACGGACCCCATTTAACGTTGAAAATTATTTTTTCTCTCTTTTACTTCACCACATTTGGGGTCCGTCTTATATTCCGGTGCATCTTATAAAGTGAAAAATATGGAACAAGCACAGGTTCAGGACAGGATACAGGGAAAGGGACCTAAAAACTTGCAGCATCAGTATTACACCACGTTGCTCAGGCACCTCCTAATTGGGAAAGATGCCTTAAATACGTTGTGCTGCTCAGCCATAGGCTGTGAAGCATTTTAGCGTTAGGGCACACTGGCCATTTAAGAGGAGTGAGCGTGTCACAGGTGTGGCCTAAGTGCGCACCCAGACCTGTGCAATGTGCGCAAGCAAACAGACGGAGCCCAAACAGACTCCGCAGGGCCGCCGTGGAGTGAATATGCTGTGTTCGCCGGTCTCCTTGCCGTGAAGATGCATGCTCCGCGGTGACGGACGTAACAATTACTTCCACTGTACTCTTCCATTTCAGTATTATCCATAGTAAAGGTTCACCAATAATGAGCCTTCCCTTAGAATAGCATTTAGAATAGCAATTTAGCTAATAGGTTGTTCTTAAAATAGTAAAAAGTTTATTTATATTAATTAACGCTAATTGAAGTGAGATTTGGAGGATTTATTTATAGGATTAGCCAAAATTATGTAATCTCAAGGGGAATGTCTTCTCAATTAGTCTTTTTTTGACTGTGTATGAATTTTAAGAAAAAAATGTTTCCCACAAATACATTGAAAAAAGATACATCTAGTTTCTTTGATAAAATAAGGACTCTTAAGGGCAGACATACTATATGTGAAGCCTATGTGACTGTTTCATAGAGGCCTTATACATAAGCGCACCCATAACACCAGAGAAGGTTGTTCCACTACTTTAATATTGATTACAGTACCTATATTTGGCAGATATAGATCTCCTGACCCTTTGTGGCACTCAAGTAAGGAGTAGATGAAGTGGAGAGATGGTCATGCATGTGAGCAGCTATTTTCATTGTAGTTCATGGGAATAGTGAACTTGGTTTTATATCATCACATATTACTTACAATGGAAGGAGTCACAAGTATGCCCAATCTCTTTGGTGGGTGTCATAAATGTCTCAGCAAATATTGTTCACAAAGCATTCACTGATCTCAGGGAGATCAGTCCAAGAAAACACTGCGGGCAGCCGGCTAAAGCGCTCAACACAGTGAATTCCTAGGCACATTACCCCCTGGGAATTATGAATATGCAAATAGAGTCTGTGGAGCCTCCTTTAGGAGTCTCAAATACAGGACTAGCCAGATATCCCTCCAGGGAAGGACCCAGCCAAGGGGTGGCTCCTTGCGGAGAACATCATAACCACCATGTTAAGTGACCCTTTTAGTCAATATCCAGCTCTTTTACAAGCTTAGAGATATGACGAGGGAATACCAAGGCCAGGTATCCATCCACAGACAGCTGTTTCTGGGTGTTGCCCCTCATCATTGTGGAGTATGATTCTGGCTAGGTGGAAGCAATGCCTAGTAGACCAACATCACAAAGCATTCACTGATCTCAGGGAGACCAGTCCAAGAAAACACTGCGGGCAGCTGGCTAAAACGCTCAACACAGTGAATTCCTAGGCGCATTGCCCCCTGGGAATTATGAATATGCAAATAAGTCTGTGGAGCCTCAGTTAGGAGTCTCAAACACAGGACTAGCCAGATATCCTTCCAGGGAAGGACCCAGCCAAGGGGTGGCTCCTTGCGGAGAACACCATAACCACCATGTTAAGTGACCCTTTTAGTCAATATCCAGCTCTTTTACAAGCTTAAAGGGCCACTTAACATGGTGGTTATGGTGTTCTCCGCAAGGAGCCACCCCTTGGCTGGGTCCTTCCTTGGCTAGTCCTGTGTTTGAGCCTCCTAACCGAGGCTCCACAGACTCTATTTGCATATTCAGCAGTTATTGTTGGGGTAGACAACATCTGCAGGCTTAAACTGTAGAGGGACCATCTTGAGAAGATAGCAGATGGCGTTGTTAAATGTTATAGCTAGTTTATATGTGTAGTAGTCCGTTCTGTATTGTATGATTTGTCAGCGCTTGTTTGTGTTTTCTTACTGTAATCCTCCGTTGTGATGGTGCAGGTCATGGTGTCTGCATACCCCAAGTAAGGCTAGGGTCACACATAGCAATCCATTTTTGGAAGTGTTTTCCATGACCAATCCATTTTTTTGGGGGTGCTTTTTGAGCCACCTCTGCCCCTGAACGAGTTTTGGACTTAGTCATTTTTTGCCAAAAGATGCTAGGAAAAACAGATCCATTTTTTAAGGCCCTATGTTAAAAAAACAGATCCATTTTTTTACTGCACCCAAAAACGTTGCTAGCAACGTTTTTGGGTCAAAAAAGCTCCTACCAACGTTTTTGGGTGCAGAAAAAAACAGATAGGGTACTTTATTACATATAATCCGTTTTTGCATCAGTTTTTGGACTTAGAAAAAAAAAAAGTAAAAACTGATGCCAAAAACGGACCAAGGGCTTATGTGTGACCCTAGCCTCAAGGAGGTTTCACATATGCGTTCTTTTCTTATCTGGTGAGATCAGGTATAAACCGTATCTGCTCGCTTACATTTTTGCTCTTAAATTGGATGAAACCATAGCGGTATTATACCGGATCCGTATGCCAGTTCCGTTATAATACCGGTACAGTTTCATAAGGGTTGCATCCGGTACCATCTGGTATTGTCTGGATCTGTTTGGCTGTTTTGGGTCCATGTTGAACATCTAGGTATTCGGCATGGACCCCAAAAGAGACTTCACTGAGAAGAATTTGATTGAAGAATCATACTTACCTACATACATACATACCTGTCTCATCACTGCAGTCACTTCAGGGTCCGCTCTACAATGCCTGCTGAACAGCCAATCAAAGATACCCAATCTCTGTAACAGCATCTGTAATTGGCTTTGTGCACCACCCACTGTGTCTGTGATTGATTGCTGGCTCAGTGGGTGGGGCGCAACAGCCAATCATGAACGCTATCACAGACAATGGGCATCTGCAATTGGCTGTTCAGCAGCCAATGCAGTGAATATTACATGAGGCTAATGAGCGGGACCCAGAAATGACCGCAGCAGTGAGATATATGAGTATAATTCTTTAATCACAGCCTTCTCAGCGAAGTCCCTATTTGGAGTCTGTGCCCAAACACTCAGGTGTTTGGTACAGACCCCTAACTTTACATGTGTGTGATGTTATTGCACATGCTCAGTAGGCATGCTGCATCCGGCTTTAACAGATCATATTGATGCAAGCTGATGCAAACGAAAGTACCAAAGTGCCCATTGCAAATCAAAGGGCACAAACCGGATCAGGTTTGCATTCTAGTTTTAAAATAAGAGCCGGATCTCTGCTGGATTAAAAAAAATATGCATGTGTAAAAACAATGTATTCTTTGAGTATTGATGATTCAGGCTGAAAAATGTGGTTCAGGGACCAAAAAAGGTTTTATATCCCTGACCTAAACTCACAATGTATCTATAGTAACCCAGTACAAATATCAGGATGCTAATTCTTCTCTATATAAGAAAATTGACTATTTGTCTGCTGTCCTGGATGATGTACAGCATATTCTTAAGAGAATGAAGAGCATTGCTTCAGATCATCAAAAACTGTTGTTTTTCCTATTCTTTTTTCATCAGATCAGTCAGAAATAGCGGCGAGTGCCACATCTGTAAAGTGTTGCACATCTTTTCAAATACCTTGAAATCTGATGTCCTGGCTTCTGATCCTAAAAGCTCGATAGTATTAGAGGGATCAGTAATCTAAACTTAGCAAATATGAGATAACTTGATAATCGGAGATGACTCATGGAGGCAAAGTTAATGCTTTTCAGGGGAAATCTGATATACGGTATTTGGTTTATGTGGTGTTATAGAGGATAGAGTAGACTAAAGGTACTGTCACACGCGGCAATTTTGCTAGCAATTTCACTGGCAATTTGCTGGTTGCAGTGAAATCATGGATACATTGTTCTATTTTGTTGCCGTGTACAAATGGAAAAATGTGTCCATGATTTCACTGCAACCAGCAAATTGCCAGTGAAATTGCTAGCAAAATTGCCGCGTGTGACGGTACCTTTATGGTACCTTTACACGCCGCAACCACAGGAGACAATTTTGGCGGCGATATTTCTCGCTGGAAGTGATTCCAGCCAAATTGCCTCCTTATTGCGGCATGTAATTGGGGAATTTGGCGGCTATAAAAAAGGTTGCGCATGGTTCCGATTTCACAGCACTGCTCCAAAATCAGAGGTAATCATGAAGGCGAGATTCCCGGCTTTTGGCGTGTGAACAGGCGATAGGGCTGGAATCTGTGTCGCCTATTGATTTCCCGTAGGGTTGCCACAGCGTGCTGAAGACCGTGCCCCGTCAGCGATGATTGGTGGCGGCTACTGTGTTTCCATTGGCTGTCACTTGATACCGCGCCATGTTTAAACATCTGTCCATACACCACCACACAATGGCAATGGCGTCATGTATTAGCCAGCCTTCCAGCGCAGGCTGCCCAATCATAACGCTATTGCGTTCTCCAATGAGCGTGTTTGGGGCGCGGTGTAAAACAATATGGCACGCTTATGTTTTTGACGCGCTGAACATGTACGCCCACATTCCTTTGGGGATTGCGGCGTGTGAAGTGGCGACGGGAGTCTACCGGATGTTTCCCTCTGTTGGTGTGGCAACTTTCGGGGCGACACGTCGTCTTAGGTTGAGGGCAAAATTGCGGCGTGTAAAAGCGCCTTCGGCGATCTGAGGCAACCATCAAAGACGTGCATGCGCATGTTAGATTGCCTCCTATTGCCGCCAAAATTTGTGGCGTGTAAAGGTACCCTTAAGGTACCTTTACACGCGGCAACTTTTCTAGGAATTTCACTGGCAACTTACTGGTTGCAGTGAAATCATGGAAACATTGTTCCATTTGTACACAGCAACAAGATAGAACAATGTCTCCATGATTTCACTGCAACCAGTAAGTTGCCAGTGAAATTCCTAGAAAAGTTGCCACGTGTAAAGGTACCTCTAGGGTTGAGCCTCCCTGACTTACTAAACACATAGGGGCTGATTTATTAAAAGGTTATCCCACTAATGGCCTCTTTACATGTCCCGATATCGTCATCCAACTTCGATAAAAAGTCACGTGTTTCGTGCGTTGGCCCCGATATCGTTCATGCGTTGTATGGTTTAAATGACCAATTCGATGCAAGAACAATGCCAAAACGATATCGGGGAAGATTTGTGCAGGCTCTCCAACTGCCCGATATTGGATGGACGATCTGGCAGGATCGTTCTGTGTGACAGCCCAACACTGACTTGGAGCACAACTTCCCCTATTGACTCCCATGTTCCCAGGTTCGCTCGTCCAAGGGGGCGTAGACATCGCAGTTGTGTTGCCTGCCGATATCTCCCTGTGTGACATCTCCTATGCGATCTTGGATTTCAGCCAAAAAAGTGCGCGCTCCCGTGCCGTTGTATACAAAATCGAAATGATGTTGGGACGTGTAAAGTGGCCATAGCACAGTTCATTTTAATTATTAGATCTTCAAATTATAATAAATTCCACAATTGGATGTGATTTAAAAAAAAAGGTTTCAGTGATGAGATAATCTTATATGCACTGCTCAAAAAAAAAATAAGGTGAACAATTAAACAGCACAAGTCACTTCAAGTCAATCACACTCCTGTGAAATCACCTGTCCAGTTATGAAGTATCACTGACTGTGAATCGATTTCTCCTGTGTAAATGGAACAGGCAACAGGTAGAAATGATAGGAGCAAGACACCCCCTATAAAGGAGCAGTGCTGCAGGTGGTGACCACAGACCATTTCTCTGTCTTTATCCTTTTTGGCTGTTGCTTTGGTCACTTTTGCATTTTGTGATTGCTCTCACCCCTGGAGGTAGCATGAGGCGGTGTCAACACACAGAAGTTGCTCAGTTGGTGCAGCTCACTCAAGATGGTACGTCAATACAAGCTGTGGCAAGAAGGTTAGCTGTGTCTGTCAGCACAGTGTCCAGAGCATGGAGCAGATTCCAGGAGATAGGTCAGTACACCAGGATATGTGAGGTGGGCCATAGGAGGGTAACAGGACTGCTACCTCCTCCTTT
The DNA here is from genome assembly GCA_033576535.1 of Allobates femoralis. Lineage (NCBI taxonomy): Eukaryota > Metazoa > Chordata > Amphibia > Anura > Aromobatidae > Allobates > Allobates femoralis. Next base: position 692,351,339 of record JARQOC010000002.1, on the reverse strand, counting down.
GTGCAGAGAGGAACAGGAAGAACAGTGCCAGAGCCCTGCAAAATGACCTCCAGTAGCCATTAATATCCATGTGTCTTCTCAAACTGTCAGAAACTGACTCCATGAAGTTGGTATGAGGGCCCGACGTCCACAAGTGAACATTGTGCGAACAGCTCAACAACATGTAGGGTAGTGATGGGCGAATCCTAAATTACTCGGAATCGCTTGACTCTAGCGAGTCCGAGCACAGGACTCGCTACTCATTGCGAGTCTAGCGAGTCCAATGTTAATGAATGGGGAAGCGAGTAATAGCGAGTAGTGTGAGATTTACAAATCGCAGATGTGTCTCGGAAGCTTCAGCCTGAAGCAATCCTAGTTTTGTCATTTATTTGCATTGGACTCGTTTACTTTGCAAGTAATCGCTGGGAAACTCGCACAGATAAGAGTCCTGTCTGCTCTGTGTGCTGGCTGCGGCAGCTCCAGGGTCCTAGAGCCCGCCTGCTGCCTGATGTAGCAGAGCTGAGATTGTTCTCAGTCTGCTCATTCCCTGTGCATAGACATCTATATCTATGCACAGGAGATGTAGCAGAGAGGACATCGCATTTTGGACTGCGTCGGACGGAAGAGGATTTTTTTTAATTAAAGATGGAGTCCCTAATGGCTTTTTTTTTTATTTCTAATAAAAAAATTTCTCTGTGTTGTGTTTTTTTTAAAACAATTTAATAGAAATTCATGGCGGTCATGTCTAATATTGGCGTGACCGCCATAAATTTCAGGCTTAGGGCCAGCTGATAATACAAAGCTGGCCCTAACCTCTTTATTACCCGGCGTGCCACCGCCACCAGGACCGCTGGAAGAGCGGGGTTCAGCGCCAGAGGATGGCGCTTCAATGAACGCTCCATCTTCTGGGGCGGCTGCGGGCTGCAATTTGCAGCGGGGGGTGCCCAGAAAGCTTGGGCATCCCTGCGCTGCGGATTCCAGCCCCCAGCTGCTTAGCTGTACCTGGCTAGACATAGAAATTGCACGGAGCCCCACACATTTTTTTTTAATTATTTCATGAAATTCTGAGATTCTGACTCTGACTCTGAGACTCTGACTCTGAGTCAGACTCTGACTCTGACTCTGAGACTGTGACTCTGAGACTCTGACTCTGAGACTCTGACTCTGACTCTGAGACTGTGACTCTGAGACTCTGACTCTGAGACTCTGACTCTGAGACTCTGACTCTGACTCTGAGACTCTGACTCTGAGACTCTGACTCTGAGACTCTGACTCTGACTCTCTGACTCTGAAACTCTGACTCTGACTCTGAGACTCTGACTCTGAGACTCTGACTCTGAGACTCTGACTCTGAGGCTCTGAGACTCTGAGACTCTGACTCTGAGACTCTGACTCTGAGACTCTGACTCTGAGACTCTGACTCTGACTCTGACTCTGAGACTCTGAGACTCTGACTCTGAGACTCTGACTCTGAGACTCTGACTCTGAGACTCTGACTCCGAGACTCTGACTCTGAGACTCTGACTCTGACTCTGAGACTCTGACTCTGACTCTGAGACTCTGACTCTGACTCTGAGACTCTGACTCTGAGACTCTGACTCTGAGACTCTGACTCTGAGACTCTGACTCTGACTCTGAGACTCTGACTCTGACTCTGAGACTCTGACTCTGAGACTCTGACTCTGAGACTCTGACTCTGAGGCTCTGAGACTCTGAGACTCTGACTCTGAGACTCTGACTCTGAGACTCTGACTCTGACTCTGAGACTCTGACTCTGAGACTCTGACTCTGAGACTCTGACTCTGAGACTCTGACTCCGAGACTCTGACTCTGAGACTCTGACTCTGACTCTGAGACTCTGACTCTGACTCTGACTCTGAGACTCTGACTCTGAGACTCTGACTCTGAGACTCTGACTCTGAGACTCTGACTCTGAGTCAGACTCTGACTCTGAGACTCTGACTCTGACACTCTGACTCTGAGACTCTGATTCTGACTCTGAGACTCTGACTCTGAGACTCTGACTCTGAAATTCATGAAATAATTTTAAAAAAATGCGTGGGGCTCCGCGCAATTTCTATGTCTAGCCAGGTACAGCTAAGCAGCTGGGGGCTGGAATCCGCAGCGCAGGGATGCCCAAGCTTTCTGGGCACCCCCCGCTGCAAATTGCAGCCCGCAGCCGCCCCAGAAGATGGCGCGTTCATTGAAGCGCCATCCTCTGGCGCTGAACCCCGCTCTTCCAGCGGCCCTGGTGGCGGTGGCACGCTGGGTAATAAAGTGGTTAATACCAGCTTTGTTATACAAGCTGGTATTAAGCCCGAGATTCTTAATGTCAGGCCACGTTTGACCCAGCCACTAAGAATCTCCAATAAAGGGTTAAAAAAACACAACACAGAGAAAATTTTTTATTAGAAATAAAAAAAAAAAGCCATTAGGTACTCCATCTTTAATTAAAAAAATCCTCTTCCGTCCGACGTAGTCCAAAACGCGATGTCCTCTCTGCTACATCCCCTGTGCATAGATATAGATGTCTATGCACAGGGAATGAGCAGACTGAGAACAATCTCAGCTCTGCTACATCATGTCTGTGAGCAGGCGGGCTCTAGGACCCTGGAGCTACATAGAGAAGACAGCTGGACTCGGCTCGCAAAGAAACAGCAGTTACTTTGCGAGTTTCCCTGCTATCACTGGCACAGTAGCCGAGTCCAATGCAAACAATGGCAATCCTAGTTTTGTCAGCGTTTGACATTGATTTGCATTGGACTCGTGCGAGTAAACGCTGGGAAACTCGCACAGTACCGAGTCCTGCGAGTCCCTTACTACTCGCCGAGTAACGAGTCCTAGCGAGTAGATTCGCCCATCCCTAATGTAGGGCGATTGGCATTTGCCAGGGAACACCAAGATTGGTAGATTTGACATTGGCGTCCTGTGCTCTTCACGGATGAGAGTAGGTTCACACTGAGCACGTGACAAGCGTGACAGAGTTTGGAGACGCAATGGAGAATGTTCTGCTGCCTGAAACATCCTCCAGCATTTGGCAGTGAGTCTAATAGTGTGGGGAGGCATTTCTTTGTAGGACCGCACAGCCCTCCTTGTGCTAGCCAGAGGTACCCTGACTGCCATTAATTACTGGGATGAGAACCTCAGACCCATTGTGAGACCATATGAAGGTGCAGTGAGCCCTCGGTTTCTTCTGGTGCATGAGAATGCTAGGCCTCATGCGGCTGAAGGGTGTCAGCAGTTCTTGCATACTGAAGGCATTGATGCTATGGACTGGCCTGCCCATTCCCCGGAACTGAAATCCAACTGAGCACATCTGGGACATCATGTCTTGTTCCATCCACCAATTCCACGTTGCACCACATACTGTTCAAAAGTTGACTGATGCTTTAATCCACTTCTGGGAGGAGATCCCTCAGGAGAACATCCGCCGCCTCATCAGGTGCATGCCCAGACATTGTAGGGAAGTCATACACCCAATGCCCTATTGGATGGTAGTGCCTATATATAATAAGACTTGTGTGTTTTTTGTGGTTCTAGGCACAGTGTAGTACACCATTGAGTTGAGGGGTGCAAAATGTATACCGTATATTTTGGATTATAAAACACACTTTTTCCCCAAAAAAGGTGTGGGGAGAAATGGGTGTGTGTGTCTTATATTCCAGAAGTATCTTACCAGGGGGTACAGTGGCAGTGGAGTGGAGTCACAGGAGGCATGGTCGCCACTGCAGGAAATTGGCAGTGGCACCAGTGGCACATGTTGCAGGCTCCAGGCTGCGAGGAGGGGGTACCAAGTGGCACCAGTGGCACATGTTGCAGGCTCCAGGCTGTGAGGAGGGGGTACCGAGTAGATTTGAGGTATTGATCTCCCAGCGATGGACTTGGACAGGCGTAGATTAAGATCTCGGCTCTCCTAGATCTCAGTCTGCGTATGCGCTGCTTCTGTAGCCATTTTCCTGAAGTCCACTGCCGAAAGATCAACGGCGCCCACTTCGCGCACTGACACCTGACTGCACGATGTCACATGTCACAACAGCACAGCAATGCCACTTTGGAATCCAGTAATTAAAAGTCTTCTATTTATATATCAAGATGTCATCAAGTATTGAGGAGATGCAGACTGTAGTCAAATGTTCCCAAATGTAATTGGTGCCCAAGAAAGGGACAGACTGCTAAGTAAGTTCGGGGACAATCAAAGCAGTGATGTTTTAGTAAGGGGCAGCATCAAAATTGCTGAGTTTTGGCATCAGTTCTCACCAATCAAGAATACAATAACTGGGCAATGTAGTGTGTTAGGCAGGCTAGGAAAAGGTCTTCTTCTGATTACCCACAGCAATGCTTCATGTGATAGGTTGTTCAGCATTATTCGTAAAGCCCTCACTAGTGATGAGTGAGTAGCGAAATATTCACAATCGCTGAACTTGTGATGAGTTGTTTTTAATACTCGCACATTCATCCCGAATAACGAGTCTAATGTTAGTCAATTAGGGATAGGCTCCGCCCACACACTTGTGTCTATAAAACGAGTCTTTCCAGGACAGAGCGGGAGAGTGGGCTTTTATACAATTTCAATGTCCAAAACACCTTGCAGTACCCCCAGAGTGAGCCTAACAGTCAATTTGCTCTCCCTGAGGTGCCAGCTCACTTTGTTTACTGAAATTTACTGTCAATTTGTGTCAGATCGTTCACGATTGACATATCACTCACGAGCACCAGCGATACTTGCCGAGTAGCGAGTATCGCAAATACCGTGCTATCCGTGTGAGTAGCAAATATTAATGATTACACTTGCTCATCACTAGTCCTCAAAAATCAGTGGCGCACCTTGGGGAAAACTCCAATCACGCAACAGCCAGGCCCAAATGTGTAAGAGACTACAGTCAGAGAAACGCTGTGTGCAATACTGGCCAGCAAAATTAGTATTTTCATGGCAGCAGTTTTATGTGGTGAACACACTTTAACAGGTGCACACCTGAGGTCAGGTGCGCTGCAAACTTTGTCCTGCTTTCCTTCCCTGCAAAGCCTGCAAAGTTGGGAAGTATGCACCTTTGAGAACCTTAATAATGGAGCTGCGGTGTCCTAACATGGTCCTTCTCAGCAAGAGGTGCAGGTTAGCAAGATTTAAAGCTAAATTAGAGAGGGGTCAGTATTAGGACTGGAAAGCAATCTCAGTGAGCTCGGTGTGCCGATAGTGTGGGTCACCAGCTGACTCACTGATGATGCTTCTGGTGCTTATCTATGGGGACATCTATCAGATCAGGTCACTAGTACAGCCTGAAATTCACTTCCGTTTGAGCTCCATGTCAGACTCACACCCCCCCCCACCCCTCCTGCTGCTCAGGGTTGACTAATGATAACACTGCAGCTCATCGGGGGTTGAATGATGGAACGCCCTGCCCTCTTGGGGCTCCCATTGGCTGCATTAATGCAGACTCTCATAATGACTTCTCCTGACTGCTCCCTCCACAGACCACTCCTGTCTGAAGTAATTTACCCTGGCACTGGGACCCAACCAGCTAAAGGGCCCATAGCAGCGGCGTGGACTGCCGCTATGGGCAGTACACCAGGCCTACGGCGAGTGGGACCCCTTGTTTGTCCAAGACCCTGGCACTTGCCCGGGTGCGTCGGGGTGATGCCAGCCCTGGCTGTCTGTATACACCCTCTAAAAATTTAAATCCACCTGAATCTGAAAATGAAAACAAACATGAGCAAAACAAGTCGAAAAGAAACTAGAAAGAGAGAGGAGCATTCAATTATGAATCACAATCTAGATACACAATTTAGAGTGTTTGCTGACAGTTTACTCTTGTATAAGATTCATTTACTGTTATAAACACTCACACACGCGTGTAATGTGCACAGTGTGTCACCTTGTGTGACTTTATCTCCTTGTTCTATCATATGCAATGGTTCATATCCCAATTCTTCCAGGAAATATTGTTTTCTTTTCGCCTTCCCCCTCAATTCTTTTTCCAAAATACTGTGTTTGAAGATGTGACATTTTAAGTCTAACATTTGTAATGATTCATTGCACCGGTCAGGCAAGATGTATGACGAGGCGGCCTGGAAACCGCCACTTATTAAACAAATGGAGCTTCGCGAGTCCTGCTTGTCAGAGATGTTGACACGCTCGCTTGCTGCTCATTCTGTCTCCATATGTAAACGTTGTGTACTGATTAAGATTATTGGCCTGCAATTATGAAATATCAGTGTGTTTTCTTGAATAATTGTACAAAACGTTTTCTTTATAACTGTTTCTATTGACGTTTTTCAGTCCTTTTTCTTGTATTCTTTGAGGAATTAGGCCTCATGCTCATCAATGTACAACTGTACCTGGTGTCAGTTCTTTGGGCTGCCGTACGATCACTTTGTACTGCACAGGATTGAATGTTCCAGATTAAAAATATATCCTGTTATCCTTTTTTTCCAGCTCATTTCAGTTAAGGATGGAAAATAAATTCTGAATTGACCACATCTGCGATAGAGCGATGTGCTCCTCTTTTGAGACTCTTGCTTCTGTTATAGAATTAACGCTATTAGGGATGCGGAGATCCTTTCAACTTAAACATTTTTTGTCCTAGCTATCCACAACATAGACAGTGGGTACGGAAAGTATTCAGACCCCTTCAAAGTTTTCACTTTTTGTTTCATTGAAGCCATTTGGTAAATTTTAAAAAAGTTAATTTTTTCCTCATTAATGTATATCCTGCGCCCCATCTTGACTAAAAAAAAAACCCAGAAATGTAGAAATGTTTGCAAATTTATTAAAAAAGAAAAAATTTAAATATCACATGGTCATAAGTAGGGATGGACAAGCCAGAACTATAAAGTTCTGGACCCGTACCAGACACATAGTGTTCATGCACAAGGTCCTGAACACAGGTTTACCTGGAAAACCCATGTTACAGTTCGAGTCCAGTTCGGGTCTAGGGGCTGAAAAAAATAGCACATTATTAATAAATATTATAATTATACTTGCCGGTCGAGCGACGCGTCCTCCTGTCCCGCTGTCTCATGTCCCGATGTCTCCTGTCCGCTTCTGCTTCCTGGGCCGTCCATTAACTTTCGGTGGTATTCACTGCACTGCTGTCACTCGGCTGTCTTTGGCTTTTTCCGGCCGTGTTCATGCAGTGACATCAGGGTTTGAGCCATGAACTCAGCTCAGGTGAACTTTGACTGTCACTGTCAGTTTCAGCCTGCTACTCGCTCTGTGTAGACTCATTTCTAGACAGAGAGATGTAGCAGAGCTATCCCCATGGACTATGTTGAACTAAGGATTGTTTTTATAATAAAGATGGAGTCTTTAAATGTTTTTTTTGTTTGTTTTATTCCTAATAAAAATATTTTTCTCTGTGTTTTATTTTATTATGTTTAATAGAAATTCATGGTGGCCATGTCTAATGTTGGCGTGGCATTCATGAATTTCAGGCTTAGGGCCAACTGATAATGCAAAGCTGGCCCTAACCCCATTATTACCCAGCGAGCCAACCAGCACCAGGGCTGCTGGAAGAGTCGGATACAGTGCCTTGAAAATGGCGCTTCTATGAACACGCCATTTTCTGGGGTGGCTGTGGACTGCAATTCGCAGTGAAGGGGGCCCAGAAGCATGAGCCACCCTGCGTTGCAGATTCCAGCCCAGAGCTGTCTGGTTGTACCTGGCTGGAAACAAAAATAGGGTGAAACACATGTCTTTTTTTGATTATTAAATGAAAATTCATGAAATAATAAAAAAAATGAAATCCCTATATTTCTGGTTCCCAGCCATGTACAAATAGGCAGCTAGCCGTACCTGCCTGCTGTACCTGGATGGCATACAAAAATATGGTGGAGCCTACGTCAATTTTTTTTTTTTAATTCATTTAAAATAAAAAAATATATAAATAAAAACACAAACACATTTTGGGACTACATCTTTATTAACCTATTGACCCTCATCTATGTGCTGAACACTGTTGGCTCTGCTTCATCAAAGACCAAGGGGACAAACAAAGCTTCTATCCCCTTGGTCCCTGAAGATGAGCAGGGATTGCTGCGGCATCGTAAGGGGGGGTAACTCAGGTCACCCGAGGACAGCTCAGGTCATCGCACCTGAGCAGTCATCGGGTGACCCCAGTGTCTCCCCACTTACAATGCCACAGATTGTGCTCCCTACAGGAATTAGGTACTGAGCCGTCAGAAGATTGTGCTCCTTGACAACTCAAAACGTAAATGGCGTAGCAAATCCCAATTCCCGGAATCTACCAATACATTCTAGATGATAGAATGTATGAGCTGGTTTCAGGTTACTCTACCAGCCAATCACAGATGCCAATTCTGCGTGACAGCGTCAGTGATTGGCCTGTTGGGTCCCTCACACATATAGTAGTGTAAAAATCAATAAACAATTTTTAAAAATTACGTAGCGTTCTGCAGTATTTTTTATTCTCAGCGCAGATTAAGCAGACTGGCTTTACCTATCCTGGCAATCAAAATACAGGAAAGCCCATACTTTTTTTTAATTATTTAAAAAAAATTATTTTTTAAAAATGCATGGACTCCCGTCGTATTTTGATTGTGAGCCAGGTAAAACTAAGCAGCTGGCGGCTGGGATTCTCAGCGTGGTAAGGCCCAGGCTTTCTGGACCCCCTCACGCTAAAAACTGCAGCCCGCAGCCACCCTTGGAAATGGCGCATTGTTTCTTAGTACCTTTTCCAGGCACTTTACACTACTTGTCCAGCAGCCCTGATGGCGGTGGCAGGCTGGGTAATAAAGGGGTCAGGTTAGCTTTGTATTACCAGCCGGTACTAAGCCCAAAATTCAGGGTGTCACGTTAAATTAGACATGGTCACCATGAATTTCTAGTAAGCAGTAAAATAAAAGAAAAACATTTTTTTAGTAGAAATAAAACAAAAAACATTTAGAGACTCCATCTTTATTAAAAAAAAAAAATCCTCAGTCTGACGTAGTCCACGGGGGTAGCTATACTACATCGCTCTGTATAGACAAGTGTCTATACAGAGTGAGAAGCAGGCTGAGACTGACAGTGACAGTCAAAGTTCACCCAAGTTCATGTCTCAGGCTATAAACTCAGGTGAACCCTGACCGCGCGAACACTGCCGATGCCGTCTGGAAATTGCTGAGCAGAGAAGTGAATATAGCCAGAGGTTAATGAGCGGCTATGGAAGTAGATGCGGCCAGGAGACAGCGAGACAGAAGGACATGTCGCGAGACCGATAATTATGATCATAATGTTTATTATTAACTATGTGCTTTCTTTTACTGCCCCCACACCCTATTCCATATCTGTAAAGTTCAAGCTCAGGATTTGGACGCAAGTTCAAGTTATCTCCGACCCTGAGCTCAAAATTTACAAAATAGGGGGGTTTGCCCATCACTAGTCATAAGTATTCAGGCCCTTTTCTCAGACACTCATATTTAAGTCACATGTTGTTTATTTCATTGTGATCCTCCTTGAGATGGTCTTCATTGGAGTCCACCTGTGTTTAATTAAACTGATGGGACTTGATTTGGAAAGGCACACATCTGTCTATATAAGACCTCACAGCTCACAGTGCATGTCAGACCAAATGAGAATCATGAGGTCAAAGGAACTAGCCAAGAAGCTCAGAGACAAATTGTGGCAAGGCACAGATCTGGACAAGGTTACAAAAGAATTTCTGCAGTACTCAAGGTTCTTAAGATCACAGTGGCCTCCATAATCATTAAATGGAAGAAGTTTGGGACCACCAGAAGTCTTCCTAGACCTTGTTGTCCAGCCAAACTGAAGAATTGTGGGAGAAGAGCCTTAAGGTACCTTTACATGCGGCAACTTTTCTAGGAATTTCACTGGCAACTTACTGGTTGCAGTGAAATCATGGAGACATTGTTCCATTTGTACACAGCAACAAGATAGAACAATGTGTCCATGATTTCATTGAAACCAGTAAGTTGCCAGTGAAATTCCTAGAAAAGTTGCCGCGTGTAAAGGTACCCTTAGTGAAAGAGGTAAGGAACCTAAGATCACTGTAGCTGAGCTCCAGAGATGCAGTAGTGTGTTAAATAAATGTAATACATAAAGCTGAGTGTATATGTGTATGTGGCAAGCCCCTTAAACTCCACACAGCCCTGCCCACTCTGCATAGCCCCACCCACTTCAGATAGCCATGCCCACTTCACAGCCTGCATCCTCACCTCCTTTCCATAGCCCCGCCTCAAGACTATGAGGAGTGGAGTCATGAAGGGGTGGGGCCATATGTGAAGGCGGTGCTATGAAAAGGGCAGAGCTACCTGGAGGGTGGGCTGTGCAGGGGTGGGTCTACTGGGAGGGGGCAGGCTTATGATACATACACACACATATACATACTTTACCATATATGGGCGATATTACCATATATGAGCATTATGACCATGTTTGGGCATAATACCGGGCTCTACAGCTAGTAAATAATAAAATAGAAAAACAGGCATAAACACCTATAAAACAAAACTTAAAAAAATATTCTGTTAATCTGAATTGTTGTTTATAGCTCCACCCGCATTAAATATATATATACAGTGTATTACAAAAGTGAGTACACCCCTCAGATTTTAGTATATATTTTATTATATATTTTCATGGGACAACACTGAAGTTGTGACACAATGTAAAGTAGACAGTGTACAGCTTGAATAACAGTGTGATTGTGGTGTCTTCAAAATAAATGAACACACAGCCATTAATGTCTACACTGTTGGCAACAAAAGTGATTTCCCTTCCCCCCCCAAGTGAAAATAGTCAAATTGTGCCGAATTAGCCCTTTTCCCTCCCAGGTGTCATGCAATACATGGTCTTAAGGTACCGTTACCCTGTTCGATATTGTGAACGATATCGCTCAAACGTCACGGGTTTGGAGTCATTCAAACGTTATTGTTAGGACGTCGTTGCATGTTACACTGAGATACGACTGTGATAAATCGTTGGATCGCTGATCGCAGATTTGAGAACATGTTCTCAAATCAGCCGATCGTCGTTCAGCCAACCTGCTGCATCGTTGTGTGTGACACCGCGATAACGATGTTGTTAACGACTTCGCCTATTCACAAGAGTGAACAAGTATCGTTCACTGAGTTGTGTGAACTATAGCTGCTCGGCACATCGTTGGTGCGTCGTTCACGATATCTCGACGTCTGCCATCTCACCAACGATCTCAAAATGATGTCCTAACGACCGTGCTCCCGTGAGATCGTTGGTGAGATCTTTACGACATTGAAGCGTGTAACAGTACCTTTAGATGTGAATGTGGAGCAGATGTGTTAAGTTTGGTGTTATCGCTCACACAATCTCTCTCATACTAGCCACTGGAAGATCATGGCTTCTCATGGCAAAGAAACCTCTGAGGATCTGAAAACAATAATTTTTCTCTACGTAAAGATGGACAAGGCTACAAGATTGTCAACACCCTGAAACTGAGCTGCAGCATAGTAGCCAAGACCATACAGGAGATAACATGAAAGGTTCCACTCAGTACAGGCCTTGCCATGGTCAACCAAAGAAGTTGAGTGCAAGTGCTTATATTTATATTCTGAGGTTTTCTTTTCAAAATAGATGTATGAGTGTTGCCAGCACAGTTTAAAAGGATAGGACCATGTCCTGTGGTATGATTAGATCAAGATAAACTTATTTGGTTCAGATGGTGCCAAATGTGTGATGGCATCCTGGTGAGGAGAACAGAGACAAGTGTGTCTTCCTACGGTCAAGCATGGTCTTGGGAGGTTCATTTTTTGGGGCTGCATGAGTGCTGCTAGCTGTGGGAAACTACAGTTCATTGAGGGAATCATGAATGCCAACATGTAAGGTGACATACTGAAGCAGAGCATGATCCCCTCTCATCAGAAACATGATAAGTACCCCAAACACAATTTCAAGATGACCACTCCCTTTTTAAAGTATCTGAGGGTAAAGGTGCTGAACTGGCTAGGTATGTCTCCAGACCTAAACCCTATTGAGCATCTGTAGGGCATTATCAAACACAAGTGAAGGAACGCAATGTTTCTAACATCCACCAGCTCCGTGATGCCCTCATGGAGGATGGAAGAGGATCCAGCGGCTGTAGTGGACTCCAATCCCAAGTGAGTTAAGGCAAAGATTGAAAATAATGGTGGCCACACAAAATATTGACACTTTGGGTGCATTTTGGCTATTTTCACTTAGGGGTGTACTCACTTTTGTTGCCATCGGTGTACACACTAATGGGTGTGTGCCGAGTTATTTGAAGTGGACACCAAATTTACACTGTTATACAAGTTGTAAACTGACAACTACATTGAATGAAAGTGTCACATGTTTAATGCTGTTCTATGCAAAGGAGAATAATATAAAATGTTTTTAGTGGTCTTTTGTATTCATAAAAAAAGATAAAAGCACAAAATGTGAAAAATAGACATGAATTTCCTGTTTCTTTGGATTATAGGGTACCTTTACAAGTCCTTTATCTTAAAAGAAGGAATAAGGCACTCACCCGATTGTCTTTGATTACATGAAGATGGCTTTTATTCCACATTAAAGTACAGGGTACAAGGGAGGGGGTGGAGGAGGGTGCGGACAACGGCACCGTTACGGAACTGTTGATCCTTCGACTGGTCCAAGCTCCTTTACACGTCGCCACTATCCCTGGCAACCGGTATCAATGGTACGTGCACGTTTTTAACGGTTGCTAACTATCGCCGATACTGCATGTACACGACGCCACTTCGTAGCAATTTCAAGGCAACAGTCACAAAAATCCCCATTGCCAGGCAGTTGCTACCACGCAGTGGCAGCATGTAAAGGTACCTTAAGGGTACCTTTACACGCCGCTACTGGCGGGTGGATACAACCAGCTTGTAGCGGCAAAATACCCCGTAGTAGCGGCGTGTAAAGACGGTAGGAGGCACCCGGCAACAGATACATCTGTTTCCGAGCACTGCCCGGAAACAGGTGGCTACACAGGCGATTGTAGTGACCTGTAGCGGCGTGTAAAGAAGGAACAGAAGGGTTGTTTCTACACCATGCGATGTACCTGGTATGTAGCTGGGGCGTGACACAGCCTCCGTGTTACCGCGCCCCATCAGCGATCATTGGTGGAAGATACTGCGTACCAATTGGCTCTTCCTGCACACTCCGCCATGTCACAAGCGCTTATTCCGTGCCACAGTCCGATCACTACTACGTCAGGTGTCCGCCATCCGCCCTTTGTGTCGTGCCCAATCAGAACTCTGTTGTGTTGGCCAATGGTTGTGGTTTGGGCACGGCGTGATGGACTGTGGCACGCCTATATGTTTTACCTGCTGCCTTTGTTCCGCCCAGATTACCCTGTGGTGGCGGCGTGTGAAGATGGTACACTAAGCTACAGATGGCTACTTGTGGCACCCGGCGTTGTATCCAGAGATAGATGTAACGTAGCGTAGCGTAGCTTGTGGCGGCGTGTAAAGATGGTGCGTTTACCGTTTGTAACCATTTGTGCGTGCTCGTGCACGTGAAGTAGCTGGTTGTATCCACCCGCCAGTAGCGGCGTGTAAAGGTACCCTAAGGGATAACATTTCTCCTTATGGAGAGTGACATGTTGGGTATGGCATGTCAGATCTGACATTCACTTTCCATAAGGAGAAATGTTATTCCTTAGATCTTCTGTCTTAGGCTAGGGTCACACTTGGCTGCATTTTTGAAGGTTGTTTTTGACAGGCTAGGGTGAAAGTTGCAGTCCAGACCTAACAGCAAAAATGCAGCCCAAAAACGCAGGCTGTCAAAAACAACCTTAAAAAACGCAGCCAAGTGTGACCCTAGCCACAGCCTGCGTTTTTGGGCTGCGTTTTTGGTGTTAGGTCTGGAGCAGCCTTAAAAACTCATGCGAAAACTCATGCGAAAACTCATGGTACCATTTAGTGCCATGCGGATTCACATGCGATTCCCATAGGGCCCCATGTTAACTAACCAGATCAGTTTTTTTTACTGCACCCACTGCAGTCACACCATTGCAGTCATACTTGAGTGCAGCATCAGTTTTTGGCATCAGGTTTTGGGCAAGTGCACAAAATGATGCAAAAACCTGATCCAAGGCTCAAGTGTGACCCTAGCTTCAGCCTCTCATCCAGCCAAATCAGATCTCATACTTTGCACTGACGAGGGGCAATTCCTAGAAACACTGTGGCTAGGGTCACGTATGCGGTAAAATTTTAAAATCCTGATCTGGCTTTGAGCTGTTAAAAAGCTCAAAACCGGATCAGGAACAGCTCCCCATAGGAGCCCATTATAGTAACGGGATTGCACTACATGCAATCCAGTTACTGCTTGCGGATCTGCAGCCTGCGGTAAAAATCATGCAGGCTGCAGTTTTTGCAGCGGTTAGGAAACCGCAGCGGGGATTGCTATAATGGGCTCCTACGGGAGCCCATGCGGCTGCCGCAAGGCATATGTGAATCCCTTCGGCAGCTGTATGCTTTGATCATCCCTGCTGCCGCAGGGATGAACAAAGGGTTAAATGTTAATAGTAACTGTGGGCAACATGTCTCACGGGCAATGCTCAGACATGCTGTCCACTCAAGTGGGCATTTGAGGGGTTAATATATGTGCTTATAGTATTGCCGGCTATTGTCGGCTTTTTCAGTTTTATGAATGAATGTGGCGGCTTCTCACTGTAGAGAAGATACGTAATGTACGTACAGTATGAGGCCCTGTCCTTGGTCCTGAAAGTTGTAACATTAGTTCTATGGGCAGCGCACCGCCATAGAACTAATTTTCCAACTTTCAGAACCAAGGATAGGGGCTCATACTGTACGTACATTACGTACTGTATCTCCTCTACAGTGAGGAGCTGCCGCATTCATTCACAAAATTGACAAAGCCGACAGTAGTCGGCATTACTATAAGCACATATATTAACCCCTCAAATGCCCACTTGAGTGGACAGCATGTCTGAGCATTGCCCGTGAGACATGTTGCCCACAGTTATTATTAACATTTAACCCTTTGTTCATCCCTGCGGCAGCAGGGATGATCAAAGCATACAGCTGCCGAAGGGATTCACATATGCCTTGCGGCAGCCGCATGTGCTCCCCCTAGAGACATGTTGCCCACAGCTATTATTAACATTTAGCCCTTTGTTCATCCCTGCGGCAGCAGTGATGAACAAAGCATACGGTAAAAGGATTGCTCCGGATTACACATAAGGCCTTATCTTCACAAATTAAATGTTGTCATAAAAAGGCTCACCTTGGATGCTTGTGAGAGTCACAACCACTACACACCCATAAAACAGCTGGTGTGGACCCACGTGGAATCACAAAGGATATAGGATATATATATATATATATATATAACATATATATATATATATATAAAGGAGGATAGAAAATTGCCTCAAACCTGTATATTCTTTGTCAATTACGGTAAGTGTATTGTTATACTGTGCCACTAGCTTTGCAATACAAAAGAAGTGTTAAGTGTTAGGAGGCAAAGTGTAAAGCCAGAAGGATCCGCAGAATGCAGCAGCAAAGGAAATGGAAAGAATGCAGCAACAATAGGCAGGGAAAAAGAGACCAAGGGTAGAGTGCAGTAGTACAAGGGCAGGTGCAGAGAGGAAAAATGCAGCATCCTGGGGCAGAAACGAAGGTCAGCAGCAGATGTAAGAAACAAAGTGCAGCAGCATAGGTCAGAGGCAAAGAGCAGCAACTGGGTGCAGGGACCAAGTATAGAGGCGAAAGAACTGCACAGAGTGATTGAATATTTTTGGAGAACCAACAAAATAAAAAGGAGGTGACTGTGCCCAGTGACGTCATGTCTACTAATATCTGATGATTGCTTCCCAGCAGGTATTAGTAGATGTAACATCACCGACTCTACTTACTTTTCAGTACAAAAATCAGTTGATCCAGAATAGTCCAAATTTTTGATCCACTCTCCATAATCTTTGAAAATTCTAGGAGAATAGAAGTCTCAAAAGACTGGAGAAAACAAATGTTGTTCCTATCTTTAAAAAGAGGAAGAAGGTGGACCCAAAGAACTATGGTCCTGTGAGCCTGACGTCTATACCAGGAAAGATCTTTGACCAAATTCTTAAACAACATGTATGCAAGTACCTGGCTGAAAATGAAGTGATTAAACAGAGCCAGCATGGGTTTGCAACTAATAAGTCATGTCAGTCTAACTTAAGTGAGGGTAAACTTATTAAATTTACTGATGACACAAAGCTAGGAGGGATAGCTAATACTAGAGAAGAGAGAAAGGATTCAGAAAGCTAAACAAACTGGAACAGCGTCAACAACAGAATGGTTTATAACAGGGAGAAATGCAAAGTCCAACATCTGGACAAGAGCAATGAAAAAGCATATACAGAATGGGAGGAATAGGGCTAAATAACAGCATGTGTGAAAAAGACCTGGGTATACTGATAGATCACAGACTCAACATGAGTCACCAGTGTGATGCAGCAAAAAGGCAAACACTATTCTGGGATGTATTAACAGAAGAGTAGAGTCTAGATCATGTGACGTCATTATCGCCCTCTACTCCTCTTTGGTCAGACCTCATCTGGATACTGTGTCCAGTTCTGGGCAACACATTTAAAAAAATAAATGAACAGAATGGAGCAAGTTCAGAGAAGAGTGACCAGAATGGAGACCTGTGTGTAGACCATGTAACTCAGGAAGATTCCAGGCAGGAGGAGATTTGATAACCTGACTAGGAAGGAAGAATTAAACAAACTAGAAGGGGTGGTTTTTAAACCAGCAGATAAAGGGGGGAATATTGTGGTCTGGCCGGTCTTAATGTATGAAAGGGAAGCCCTGCGACAATTAAGAGATAAACTAACCTACCAAAAATTGGATAGTAATCCTTCGACGTCCTTTTTGGGGGATTTGAAGTTGATTTTAAACAGAGCCCGGGATCAAGGTATCCTATCTAAGAGGGAGATGGAAGGGTTGTTAGTACTTTGCCCGAAGGTACCCACCTTTTACTTGCTACCCAAAGTCCACAAAAATGCCCTCAGTCCTCCGGGGCGCCCCATAGGGTCTGGCATTGACGGCTTATGCGAACCCATCTGTAAATTTATCGATCATTACCTTAAGCCACTGGTGGAGTTACTTCCGTCATATGCCAGAGACACTACGGGCGTCCTGAACCGGATTGATGGCATTTTTGTGGACCAGGGGACCCTGTTGGCAACCATCGATGTCGAATCGCTGTACACCTGCATTAGCCATGAGGACGGTCTCAGAGCGGTGCGCTTCTTCATGGAGGCTGGCGGTCGGGGTGGCGCCATGGGAGATCTCATTTTGGAACTGCTCCGCTTCGCCCTGACACACAACTTTTTCGTTTTTAAGGACATCGTCTATCTCCAGAAGAAGGGAACTGCGATGGGTGCGGCCTGTGCGCCCTCATACGCCAACCTCTTCCTTGGTTATTGGGAGCGTAACATCTTTGGCGATGAGGGCGTATCGGGCTGCGCCCAAGCGCAAGCATGGATTAGATATATAGACGACGTCCTCATTTTGTGGCAGGGCTCGGCGGAGCAGTTCTCCTCCTTTGTGGGTCGGCTGAACGAGAATGACATGAATATCAGACTGACCCACAGGGTGAGTAAAGATAAAATAGACTTCTTAGATATTGAGATCTTCCTGGATGACATGGGTCGTGTACGGACGGATGTCTTCCGCAAGGAGACATCAGTGAATGCGCTGCTTCATGCAGCCTCCGGACATCACCCCTCGACTATACGCGCCATCCCGACCGGTCAATTCCTCCGCATGAGGCGCATCTGCTCGACGGACTCTGGATTTGAACGGCAGGCTAGTGATCTTAAACAGCGGTTCGACGTCAGGGGATACAGTAAGCGGAGTATAAAGGCTGGGTACCAGAGGGCAAAGAATACTTCCAGAGATGCGTTGTTGAGATACAACCCAAAAAGGGAGGGAGGGGATCCACCTGTAAGGTTCATCGGAACCTACAACCAGGAATGGAGCTCGATGCAGGCGATTTTTCAACGCCATTGGGCCATCCTGAAAAGTGACAACATCCTCTCTCAATGCATCTCTGAACGCCCACTAATGACAGCTAGGAGATCTAAAAATCTGAGAGATTGGCTAGTCCATAGCCACTACATACCACCTAAAATCAATACCTTTGGGAGTTCTGGCCCCGCCACTGGCTCTTTCCCCTGTGGCCATTGTGTAGCGTGCCCCAATGTCCAGAGGATTCGTACGTTCGAATCCTCTGACGGGAAGAAGCAGTATACTATCAGGCAGCGTATATCTTGTGGCTCCACGCACGTAATTTATTATGCGACGTGTGGGTGCCAGAAGATATACGTTGGCTTGACTTCCCGAGAATTTCGCAGGAGAATACGAGAACATCTTAGCGACATAGAAGGGGCCCGAAATTCAAAGGATGGTAGCAAATTGCGGACCTTGCCACGACATTTCTGGCAGGTCCATAATTGCGATTCATCCAGTTTAAAGTTTAGGGGAATAGACATGGTGAGGGCGGGAAATCGAGGGGGTAATCTCAAAAAATGCCTCGCTCAAATGGAGGCGAATGGATAGTGACCTTAGATACCCTCAGTCCCAGAGGGATCAATGAGTCCTTGTCTTTCAGGCCATACCTGTGAGACTGGTTACCATTCTGCATGTATTACTGCATCTGTGTTTTTTTGTGCATATGCTCTTTCCATCTTTTGGGAAAGATTTTAATTAATTTTTAATCTTTTATTCTTTCAGTCACCTTCTCTTTTTTCTTGACTAATGGACGTTGAATACTCTCATCCACATTGGTACCAACCTCGATATAAAGGGAATATACTGGACCCCGGATTATCCTCAAGTCATGGGATCTGGATTTTTGTCCTTTAACTAGGGACCCTCTGGATTTGTGTGACTTGTCGAGTTGATGCCATAAAATTCTCTATCTTCCCTTGGGAAGAATATGTATTTAGATGACTGAGGATCGTTCATATTCTCTATTGTAGTTAAATAGGGTGCAATTTGATTTTTTAATCCTATTCTCTTTTCCAAATGATGTGTCGCCCTGTGTCTCTGCTATGATCCCCCAGACTAGATTGGCAGCCACCATCGGGTTTTTGATTTCCCCGTTCACCTTGCTCTCCTCACACCAGCGCGCGGGGTGACGCTTTTCAGGACGGCCAAGCCTGACGCGCATGCGTGGGTGCCATGGTGACGCGTCCCATGGTGCCGCGTGCGCGTCACGGCCGGCCGTCACGCTGACTGGAGCGTCGCTTCCGGCGCGCGGCGACTGAGGATGACGCGCATACACAGGTGATGTACGAGCCTCGCTCGTTACGACCATATATAGGGGGACGGAAAATGAGGGCTGACACAGGACGCACAATACTCCCCCTTGAGGAAGCTGCAGCTACCAGGCACATGCAGCGAAACGCCGCGTCGGGGTTCTAGCCCAGCAGGTTTTGTGGAGGGCAATAGACTTTGATCCAACATGGGTATGCATGGGTTCTTAATTGTTGTGAGCCCCTTTAGGTACTCTGATCTAGAAAAAAGCGTTTGAGCATGATCACTCTAAGGATTAATGTATAGCCTATATATGTTTTGCACATGCACTTTACATGGATGTAATCATGTTCACTGCAACTACGCTTTTTTCATATGCATGGTAATGAACTTCAGTTTTTTTACCTTTGTACTTGTGGGACTTTGTATTACTGTGAGAACATGTTTACCCTTTGATGTATCTCGACATACTCCCGCCCTTGCTTTAACCTGGTGGGCTTGATGTATATGCTTTTCTTGCCACCTTATCAACTATTTTTATTGACGTTTTCCAATAAAATTTGACTTTTGCATAGTACTCTCTGTTCTCTTGTGTTGTACATGTCCTATAACAGTTACAGGATTTGGGAATGTTTCGCTTGCTAAAAAGAAGACTGAGAGGAGATTTAATAGCTGTCAAAAAATATCTCAGGGACTGTCAAGGAATCAGCTTCATTCTCATTTGCACAAGGAAACTCTAGAAGCAATGGAAGGAAACTGAATGGGAGGAGACATAGATTAGATATTAGAAAAGGCAGTGAGGCTGATCAACGAGTGGAACAGGCGGCTACGAGAGGTGGTGAGTTCTCCTTCAGTGGAAGTCTTCACACAGAGGCTGGACAGACATCTGTCTGGGATAATTTAGTGAATCCTGCTTTGAGCAGGGGGTTGGACCAGATGACCCAGGAGGTCCCTTCCTACTCCACCATTCTATGATTCTATGATTCCATTATTAGCCTATCCTGTAGATTAAATGAAGATACATACTCCATGTAGCTGTGCTGGCTCCTTCCATTTACTTAGAATATCCTCATATGGTGTTACAAGCTATGTTGTATAAAGCAGAGAATTCATATGTAGTAAGGCACTTATGAGTTTTTATGTATAATCCTTTGTTTTCCTATGAAATATCAACAATGAACTTAGTTTAACCTTGGCATACTCAAAAGTATCCAGGCACAGCAGGACAATCCCAGTCATGAGTCAAGAGTCTGCCCCCTTCTGTGCTCTGCTTGTCCCACACCTAACATGCTTTCTGACCCGCAGGCGCAGTGTCCTCCCACAGACTTACTCACCAATATACTCATCTGCTGGAACATTTGTAGTAATCCTAGCCATCTTCAATAGCAAATATTGTACTTTTTTTATAGCTGCCATTTTTTTTTTACTGATCCAGGTTTA
This sequence comes from Allobates femoralis, assembly GCA_033576535.1. Lineage (NCBI taxonomy): Eukaryota > Metazoa > Chordata > Amphibia > Anura > Aromobatidae > Allobates > Allobates femoralis. The sequence goes on along the minus strand of JARQOC010000002.1, from coordinate 692,330,690 downwards.
ACATGTAGAAATATCATGTATTCACATTGAATTATTGCAAAAGGAAAAAAAAAACAATGCAAGTTATTCATCTATACTGAAACATATGGGGGACGGATTTAGCTTCCTTCTCCTTTCAATTGTAAAAGGGTCAGGAATTAGAGTGGTGAAAGAGAATGCAGAATATCACATACATGACAATTCAAGAGGGGATTATTGGGTCGTTCTCTGTTTTGTATCCACCGTCATATCCATCCCTTTGTTGTATCCAAATAAACACATGACTTTTATGACTTGGGTAACATGGCCACAGCAGCCTTTTATTAAATATTTACACAAAAGCCTGGGGGTGCCCACCAATCTGGCGACCCCACCACGACATAACACTTTAAATATTAAACAGGCCGGTGGCGTAACTTGAAGCTCATGGGCCCACATGTGAAAGCTCCAATGGGGCACCCAATTACTGCAAATCTAAATCATTAGTCTTTTTCTATAGCTGAAAGGGACTTTTGGGTTCCCCTAGGCTCCAGGGCCTAGGTGCAATTGCAACCCCTGCACCTGTTGTAGTTACACCGCTGAAACAGGCTATGAACAGTTAATAGATCCGGTCCAGAGACAAATTCCAACCAATTTACAAGTTTCCCTGGCCACACCGCACCAGCCCAGGGAGAGGGTATTAACACCCCTCGCCTTAACAGAACCTACGCCCATTAATTATATTGCTGTACCAGGAGTCACTATTCTCTACTAGTGATCCCATAACCTTACAAGTTTCCTGGGCTGCTCCACACCATCCCAGGGGGAGGGGTATTTACACCACACAGTTAATACCCCTAACCTTAGTGACACCCACCCGCTAATTACATTACTGTACCAGAAGCCACTATTCTTCCCCAACAATGGCTTCAACAAAGAACATAACCAATTATCGAGCCTCTGAACCAGACTCTGAACTAGACCTATCCCTGCTGCTCTGACAAAGGTTACATATACATATATACATTTATTATCTACTATATAATTGCCTAATCATGTCTGTCTGAGGCCGAAATCCAGCCGCGGCGCCCAATGAGAGACTTGGTGTGCGGTTTGAATGCCGCTTCGCTCATTGGTTGCCTCAGCTGGCCGTGACCAATCAGAGAAGTGGCACACGGCTTGGCGTGCGATATGTATGGTGCGCGGTTTTCAAATATGCGCCACTTCGCTCATTGGCGCGTGGTTTGAATGCCACTTCGCTCATTGGTCGCCACGGCTGGGGCAACCAATCAGAGACTTGGCACGCAGTTTGAATGTCGCTTCGTTCATTGGTCGCCATGGCTGTCAGCGACCAATGAGAGACACGGCGCGTGGCTTGGCGGGCGGTTTGAATAACGCTTACGTCATTACTCGCCGCGGCTGTGATATTGGCGTGGAATTTTAACTGCCAGTCATAGTGTGACGCAGTTCACTCCTGCTTAGAAGGCTCTCGGTTAGGGTGACGCAGTTACCTCCTGTCTACAAGGCTGTCGGTCAGTGTGATGAACTTCAATCCTGTATATAAGGCTGCCAGTCAGTGTGCTACACTTCACTCCTGTGTACAAGGCTGTCGGTCAGTTTGACAAACTTCTCTCCTGTCTACAAGGCTGTCAGTCACTGTGACACACTTCACTCCTGTCTACAAGGCTGTCAGTCAGTGTCACAAACTTTACTCCTATCTACAAGGCTGTCAGTCAGTGTAACGCAGTTCAATCCTGTCTACAAAGATGATGGGAGTGTAGGTGTGCCACGGTCCGCGCTGCTCCAGGGCTTGAAAAACTCACCAAAGAGACAGTCAGATTTCCATCCTTTATTCTCCTCCTCCTAGCGTTTCGGCGCCTAGCCTGGCACCTTCATTAGCGATATCCTATATGAAGGTGCCAGGCTAGGCGCCGAAACGCGTAGGAGGAGGAGAATAAAGGATGGAAATCTGACTGTCTCTTTGGTGAGTTTTTCAAGCCCTGGAGCAGCGCGGACCGTGGCACACCTACACTCCCATCATCTTTCTGGATTAAACCACTGTTCAGTGGTCGGTGGAGGTCCTGCAGCAGCTTGGAATAATATTTCCAAAACACCTTCAAACCAGTTGTGGGGATCACAACTGCACCAGGTGAGTGGCTTCTTGACATCACCCCATTACCATCAGTGTCACTAGTGATAGGGCACTAATGCGCCTCTTGTCCCCCACCCTTTTATATTTTTACAATCCTGTCTACAAGGCTGTCAGTCAGTGTGACGCAGTTCACTCCTGACTACAAGGCTGTCAGTCAGTGTCACGAACTTCACTCCTGTCTACAAGGCTGTCAGTCAGTGTGACGCAGTTCACTCCTGTCTACAAGGCTGTCAGTCAATGTCACGAACTTCACTCCTGTCTACAAGGCTGTCAGTCACTGTAACGCACTTCACTCCTGTGTACAAGGCTGTCAGTCACTGTAACGCACTTCACTCCTGTCTACAAGGCTGTCAGTCAGTGTGACGAACTTCACTCCTGTCTGTAAAGCTGTCAGTCAGTGTCACAAACTTTACTCCTGTCTACAAGGCTGTCAGTCAGTGTGACGCAGTTAACTCCTGTCTATAAGGCTGTCAGTCAGTGTCACAAACTTTACTCCTGTCTACAAGGCTGTCAGTCAGTGTGACAAACTTCACTCCTGTCTATAAGGCTGTCAGTCAGTGTGACGCAGTTAACTCCTGTCTACCAAGGCAGTCAGTGTGACGAACTTCACTCCTGTCTACAAGACTGTCAGTCAGTGTCACAAACTTTACTCCTGTGTACAAGGCTGTCAGTCAGTGTGACGCAGTTCACTCCTGTATACAAGGCTGTCAGTCACTGTGACGCACTTCACTCCTGTCTACAAGGCTGTCAGTCAGTGTGACGAACTTCACTCCTGTCTATAAGGCTGTCAGTCAGTGTCACGAACTTTACTCATAAACATGCATAGAGAGATGATAAATAAATATAGCATACATAGACGATAGACACATAGGTAGATGATAGATAGATATCGTGTATTCATTGCATTATTCTTAAATCTTCATAAATAAACTACATACATATTCTAGAATACCCGATGCGTTAGAATCGGGCCACCATCTAGTATTATATCATACTCATAATATTATCAGAATATCCCCATTTAATTCCCATCTTTAACATGTGACCTGGAGTATACCCCACATACACGTACAATAATTCTGAAACATACAAGTCATCAAATGACTCCTGTTCTGCCCATTTATGCTCAGTAGAGAAATTATTTGTAGTTCGACACTTGTTCTGATCCATAAGGTACCTTTACACACGGCTACATTTGTAGCTTGTCACCAGGCAACTTACAGTTGCAGTAAATCATGGATACATGGTTTATCTTGTTGCTGTGTACAAATGGAATCATGTATCATGATTTCACTGCAACAGTAAGTTACCTGGTGACAAGCTACAAATGTAGCCGTGTGTAAGGTACCCTAAGAGGTGATATGTAATAATTTTATGACATTTAGATACATTTAGCACAACCCAGCAGCTTTCCTACAGATGCAGGTGTCTTCCCCTTTAAATTCAGAGTACTCTTTGGGACCGCCCCTCTGCTTCTCTGTAAAGAAGGAGACCCATTCAGACAAGACACATGTCCCTTGCTCCTACTCACTCTTTACAACTATTTCCCTTGTTCAGCTAATCTGGTGAGAATTGTAGTACAGACTGTATGTTTATGTTAGAGTATGTTTATGTAAATCATGCTGCAGTCATTGTAGAAGAATATTGTGTTAGTACTGATTTATTATGCTCTGAAATCCTCCATCTAATTAGTATCCCTTACACTGCACACTGTATAGGTTGCTTGTGTTAGATAGATACCTCTTTGTAGAATTGTGCTTTCTGCAATAAATATTGACACAGATGCTTATGATTAATGTATTCAATGTACATTTCTGTGTTGTATTATCACTGTTGCTGGTTTCTGTGATACACCCAGTATTGACTGATACCATTTATACTTTTGTAGTTTTACTGCTAAGTGTATCGCCATGTGCATCACCATGTGCATCGCCTATGCACCTTCATAACATCGCACAATATACCATAGACTACTGAACCTTACAGTCTGTTTACTTGGGATGTGAAGAGGTTAGCTGTATGCTGGAATCCACACAGCAGAACAGATAGATGGCAGCACTCACTGGTCTCCAGGATCAATCCTTTATTTTAGATTTATTTTAGATAAATACCATTAAACAGCATAAATGCATGTTCAGGGGTGCAGGGAGAGGATGGATATTCCCTAAAAGAGCAACGGGCCGTTTCACGCCGCACTCAGGGCTTCTCAGGTATGACATGTGCATCGCCATATCACTTATAACATCGCACCAATAAACCAAGACTACTGAACCTTACAGTCTGTTTACTTGGGATGTGAAGAAGGTTTAGCTGTATGCTGGAATCCACACAGCACCAAACGTGTAAGAAGGCAGAACAACTCCCAATGAGAGATGACCTTAAACTTGAGGGCTCACATTCTACAAACATATCCAGATATCAATTTGCCAACACATATATTAATCATAAAGAGGGCGGGTGGGTTGTCAGTTCTTGATCTAGGAAGAGGGAGCACCAACTCACTCTCATCTCCTTTAAACTGCATAGTCTCACCCACTTTTCCCCTCCCAATCTGAATGCCTGCAGATCTCCTCCATTGATCTGCATATGAACCCCATTTATCCAGCATCATTAACCCTTTCCACTCACCACCCCTCTGTCTTGTTTTGCTGCCTGTCTGCCTTATGGGCTCCCTGGCATTTCTGTATGAGCTAAATAGAATTAATAAGTAAGATAAGGGCAGGAAAGGTGTCAACCCAAAGTAGATCTTAAATACATTGGTATCCTGTCAATGGGCCCCCAAAATGAATTAGGAGTTATGAACAGACCCAATGAATACATAAAGTCCTCAAAGGTGAAAATAAATCTAGTTCTCAGACCAAAAATCATAATGAATGTGGACATCCTATTAAAAGAAAAAATAAATTCCAGTCCCCAGACTTTCACACACATATTTTACTTGCTGCTATTAACTTTCAGATCCACCTGTAAGTGATGTCACACACAGGGTCCCAACAGCAGTCGTTATCTATTGGATGTAATTTACAACCATAATTCCAAAAAAGTTGAGACATTGTGTACAATGTAAAGCATAGGTGTGTAACAGCACCAGTCAACAGATGAGCCACCATGCTGCCCTAGCATTTAGCACTGTATGGTGGCTCAGTGGTTAGCACTGTTACTTTGCAACACTTGGGTTCTGGGTTCAAATACCAAGGAAAACATCTTCAAGGAGTTTGGAGTATGAGGGGAAATCAGAGAATCCGATTCGTGTGCCATCTATGCAGCCACATAGACACATGTCACATTGTCCTCTTTTTTACATGTTCCTGTGCTCCACCCAGCAACATGTCAGTTTTTGGCCAGCAGCATCGGCACAAGGACCCATTCAGGTCAATTGTTCCATGCCAAAAACATACTGTACACAAATATCATTCGTGTGACATTCGTGTGCAGGGACCAAAGCAAAGATAGTCAGTGAAAATAAAAGAATTTTTGTACGTACCAGTCTACCGCGATGCTGCCTGTCACATTCGCTTCCAGGTCCACTCATTAAGTTCATGAAATATTCACTGCACTGAGTTCAACCGCGGAGCCAGAAGCAAGAGGGACAGCAGCGTTGGAACCTGGTATGTATATGTGGCGCCCTTGCGGTCTGGTCACCACAAAGGGGTACTGCACCCAACCCATGGGTATGGTATTCCTGTTCTCAGTAAATGGTATGGTAAGTTCAGACACCCACAAAAGCACCCAACACACCCGGTCCCAGGGATGGCGGTCGGACCCATAGGGGGAGGGCCCAGGTAGTCTGTGGGATGGCAGGGAGAGAAGTGGAGGGTGGGAAGATAGTAGGGAAGCAGTCAGGAAGTAGGAGAAGAGATAGAAAAGGGAGACAACAGGAAGTGGGGGTAGTGAGTAGTGGGTGGTAGTGAGGGGTAGTGAGTCAGTGAAGTCAAGAGGAGAAGGATCTGGAGGACTTGTGCAGAGAGGAGCTCGTCCTGGGTCCAGGAAACAGCAGACTGCAGAGAGGCAGAGGGAGCAATAGGGACACAGGCAGTGAGAGATCCACCTGTGCACCCTAATCTGAAGTGAGGCAGAAGGGCAGGTTGAGAACCAGTAGACCAGCCCTGAAGGTGGCGAGGAGACTCTACACTCCAACACGGAACCGGAGGCCACGAGATTTAGAGGAGCTGTGGCAAACTCCCAACACATCCGCCGAGAAGGTAGCTATACTAGGGTCAGGGGACACGGCCGGTTGCCCAACAGGACCCGTGGCTGCTGGATTGGAGCACTGTGTGTTGAGATGCGAGCAGGAGTGAGGCAGACAGGCAGCGCTGAGAGAAAGATCAACCCGAGAAGAAAGAAGCATAAAGGGGTGTCTTGGACGAGCTAATCCCGGTTGTTGATGACTATCAGGACTGAGAATGTGTAAGGACAGTACCTGTAACACCACCAACTGAAAGCTAAGTAAACCAGGTTTAGAACTCAGAACTGTGTGTGAGACTCTTCATTGCCCGCCTGCAGATCAGTAGACTGATAAGACGACAGGCCGCAGAAGGCCTGCCAGAGAATCACTCCCATTCTCCTATCCCACCGAGAACAACCCTGCTGGCCCTCCATCACCGAACATCACACCGGTTGCCCTGGGGAACTGCTCCACCAGTGGGAAGGGACACCACCAAAGTTGCACTCCCATCATCTCCAGAGGTCCCGGCAGCGTCAGCCATCAATAGCCGAATACCACGGGTGGGTCACGACAACCACCCCAAACCCGTATTCCCCTGAATCTTTTATTGACACCGCCAGTGCCACGGATCCAGGTCTCAACCCCTGTGACTTCCCTCAGCAGAACTATTTGCCTGGTCTCCGAGTACCCCACGGCCCTGGGGAGGGCGTGTCATATACAAAGTCATGCTGTCCGCATGCTATCCGGATGTCACACGGACAGTACATGAATGACACACAGATGACACACGACACCCGACACATGGCTGGATAATGTGTATTTTTTTGCATGGACGTTGAAAGGGGCCAAAACCTGTAATGAGGTGGACTTGCAATCACGTTCCTCCCTGAAAACACCAATTCACTATTGTATTGTCATGTGAATTGCGTCCCGCATCTTTTTAAATAATGCCATGTGATGTATTGTTATGATGTTCCCATATATAGTACTTTTATATGAAGAATGTACAGTAATGTTGTGTGATTGACAGGCTGTAGGGGAAGCACTAGTTAAGTGTTGGCACTAGCCCACAATGGGAGGGGTTAGTTTCTAGGGAAAGTGATGGTTTCCTTTAGGACTTTACATAAGGCCCAGTTTGTGGCTAGTAACAGGCCTAAGCCCTAAGGTCTGAGAGGTTATCAAAGCTACATGCAGTGGATGACCTATAGCAGCTAAAGGAGAGAGGAGACAATATGAAATCGCATGATCCTTAGGTGTTAACTGAGATACAGAAGTCGAGACAGCCCTAATGCTAGTGACTGACCTCATAACGAAGTGGCCACAGACAGAATGGTCCAGAGGATGAAGCTTTATCAACAAGGCCCAAGCCTAAAAGGTAACAGGTTAGGATAAGTGTAATCAACTTTCCCAAGTGAAGTGTTCCTAAGCATCTGAGAGCACATGTCTCTGCTCCTGAGTTCTGACACTACTGTCAAACCCACCACCACGTTACAAGGAGAAGAGAGGTGGATATGGAGATGTCTGGGAGCACAAGGCTCTACTCTTACCGTAGTGGTCAGAATCCCCATACACCCTCCTCTAGGAGAATAGATGTAGAGCCGCAGAAAGAGATAGTGACTGTTAAGAATTGGACTGTTTGGTTTGTATTTTTATCTTAAATCATGTGGCAAGGCTTATTAAAGGGTCGATATTGTCTTTTAGGATTGCTATCGCCAATACGCGGCACTAGAGTTAAAGTTATGTACCTCTCTGAAGAGGTTATTTAAATGTTAAAATATGAATCTAAGAGATTTCCAAATCTTTGCTTTCTTTACATTTTCCACAGCTTCCCAATGTTGTAATTGGGGTTGTACATGATGAAAATTCATAAGATGAAAACAGATTTTAGAAAAAAAGAGCCTTCACATGATCTTGGGTTGAAGGTTGGACAGGAGTTTGATCCAGGCCCATCAAAATTGGTCATTCCTGTCAGGGACTAGAACTCTGAGTACATATTGCACACCCCCACGACTCTGTGTGCAAACATTACCCCTAAATTGCACATTTTAGAGTGGCCAGTCTAAGGCACCACCTGTGCAATAATGATGCTACCTAATCAGCATCTTGAATATGGTACACTTGTGAAGTGGATGAATTATCTCAGCAAAGAAGAAGTGTTCACTAACACATATTTAGACAAATTAGTAAATGGTATTGGAGAGAAAAAGTTTTTTTGTGTACATAGAAAAAGTCTTATATTTTTTAGTTCAGCTCATGAAAAATGAGAGCAAAAATAAAAGAGTTGCATTTATAAATCTTTTAGGTATATTTCACTTGATAAACATTATTTAGAAATTGGCAGCAACACATCTTTAAAAAGTTGGGACTGGGCCATGTCCACCATTGCACAGCATCCCCTCTTCTTTTTCAAGTCAGTAAATGTCTGGGAAGTGAGGAGACCAATTGGGTTTTGGAAGAGGAATTTTGTCCCAGTCTCGTCTGATATATGATTCTCACTACTCCACCGTCCGGGGACTTTGCCTGATTTTTAATTCCATGAGGCGCCAAATGTTGTCTTTTGATGAATGGTCTGGACAGCCAGTGGCTGGTCCATCATCTTAACTCATGTTCTGTCAAGCCATGTATTGTGATGGATGCAGTATGTGTTTTAGCATTGTCTTGTTGAAATGTGCAAGCCCTTCACTGAAATAAACATCTGGTTGGAGCATATTGTATTGTAAAGCTGCTATATAATGCTCAGGATTCATAGTGGCTTTCAAGATGTGTCAGCTGTCCATGCCATAAGTACTAATAAACCCCCATACCACCAAGGATGCAGGCTTTTGCACTGTATGCTGATAACAGTCTGGATGGTCCATCTCATCTTGAGTTTATAGGACATGGCATCCATAGTTTTCATAAAGAATTTCAGATTTTGGTTCACCAGACACAGAACAGTTTTCCATGCTGCCTCAGTCCATTATAAATGAGCTTTGACACAGAGAAGACGGCAGCATTTTTAGATTGTATAGATATATGCCATCATAGAGATTTAGTTTCCATTTGTAGACTGCATGGCAAACTGTGTTCACAGACAATGATTTCTGCAAAAATCTGAAGTGAATCATGCCTATTTTTAATGTAGCCTGAAAGCTCGAAGATCACGAGCGTCCAATATTGACTATCAGCCTTATCCCTTCTGTACGTGGATTTCTCCAGGCTCTCTGAATATTTTGATGATATTGTGAGCTATAAATGGTGGAAGGTTCACAGTGTTAGCACATTTACATTGTGAAACATTATTGCTGAAATTGCTCCAAAATTTTTAGATAAATTTGTTCCAGATGTGGTGATAATTTTCTGACCATCTTTGCCTCTGAGAGACTCTGCCTCTCTAACATAATCTTTTTACACAATCACATGACTTAGTTGAAGGTTGCCCCTCCAGCTGTTGTTCTTTAGTATCACTTATTGCCATAGCCTTTTGTTAACCCTGTCCTGACTTAGGCTAGGTTCACATGTCCAGTAATCATCCGTTTGAAGCAGACACAACCTTTTCCTCCAGCTAAACCACTGATTGCAGGTGGATCTGTTTTTCAGCATCAAAGTCTATGTAAAACGGATCCATTATATAGCTATTTTTTTCCTTTTTGAAATGGATCCAATATTTTTGGATGATTACTTGACAGTTCACATATCCTGTAGTCAATTGTTTCTGCAACTGCAAAGCATTTTTGCATCGTCTATATAGAGTAGGTGACTTGAATAAAATGGTGCAAATTGTGCTCCCATTGCGGTGCCTTCCACATGAACCTAATAAAAGCCATTAAATAACCAAGTATGTTCCCTAATACACATCAAGAAATACTGTAAAGGTCCATAGACTATTATATAAATCATCAATAAATACATATAAAAGGTTAACATCAAGCTCAAGGAACAATAAACTTTCCAGGAAGGATCATTGAGTTTAGATAAAACGTCTCCCAAGAAAAAAAAAAGGTACGGTAACTAATTCACGGACCCTTTTAATATCAGTTCTATGCTCTCTGTGGGACCCATCACAACCAAAATTATAGGGTGTCTCAGCGGTGACTGTAAATTTAAATTTTAGTATTTGAAGATACGATAATCGTTGTTATTATTATTGAGTCCCACATGTTAACCTAGAAGTAATTTATGGATCAATTTGAGAAAAATATCAGGTCACAAATTTACATGTCCAGCTGTCCATATATAAGTAAAGAAACAAATTACTCAGCGCCCAGGTATTAGCAATAAGATATTAACCAATTTTTTATTATACATCTGTAAATGTGCCAAGATTTTCTTGACTATTTCCTATACTATCTTATTCCTTTAGGTTCACCTTTGGTTGACCTACATGAATGTATATTGTGTATTCCCTAATATAATATTATTATCTGAATCATTCCCTTTAGCTGCATGACTGTTCAAATAATAAATATGCAGAGCTGCAGTCAATCTCAAATTCACAATGGCTGTAGGCCAAGGTGGTGTCCCCAAAGCCCTATACAACTATCATCAAAATGGCGCCAGTGCTATAAGATGTGATTCTGATTACAGTATTGAATTATCCAGATTATTTTACCCAAAGTTGCACCTTTATAAGTCATGACCTCAAGTATAGATTTTATAATACATACGGTAGATTACCCAAAAATGATCATCAGTGTTATAGCGTTGGCAACCCCACACTCCACGTATCAAGGGCACCGACGCTCTACTGTGCTGGCTCACCACTTGCCCCAGCTTCTGTGCCATCTTCCAGTTTAGGGAGTGATCGCATTGCTCACCCTAGTCTTAAAGGACCGGCGTGACCTAACCCAGAAGTGCCTTTCAGCCTAAAGCTGAGAGGCACAGTGTATTTAAAGCATTTTTCCCCATTGGGAGGCACCTGTACAATATGTCTAAGCAAGTCAGTGCTTTCAATAGCTAGTTGTCAGGTCACCCAAGCCTTTAGTCCACTTTTGTATATTAATGAGTGCCTTTGCTCTTGTCTCTGTCCAGTGCTCTCCTTTTGTTTGTCTGAACCAGTCAGTACCTGCCTGTTTCTACCAGCAACTGTCAAACCTGCTGTACTTACCTGGACTTGCCTGTGTCTGCAAGCATCTGCCTGGTCCACTGTGTCCTTCCATATATGCCAGCACCTGTCTATATCTTTGACACCCACACCTTGTCCTGTTCACGCTCTTTGTCCTGTGGCACCAACTGCCAAGTTATCAGGATCCCCTGGTGGCTACCTACCAGCACAGCCTTTTCTCACCACCTATGGTTTTAGTGAAGACTTGGTAGCCAATCAGTTACAGTCCTCCAGGTCAGAGATTGGTGCCTTGGTCCATTGAATCCACTCATCCCCTCACTTGCCTCAAGGAGCATGACAAAATGCCATCCAAAGTAATGCTCATACAGCAGAAGAGTGATCTACCCCTCTGTCATGCCCTTGGCTGTGAAGCTGGTCTCCTCTGGTCAGGAAGACCCATGCCCATTGTGTGTCGCCATTCCTCCCACCTGTACTGTCTCTGCTGCGGGGCTGGCCTGTGCTGGGCAGAGAGACCAGTGCTAATCACAGAGCTCCCCTGAGACTATCCATCCTACAGCCATGCTGCCTTCTACTTACCCAATCCTGCAGACCTGCATGGCTGTCTGCCTCCTTCTCCTCCTGGGGCCTGCATCCTCCAAGCTGGTCTACCAGGAGCGTGCTTAGACACTGCACTCTGCTAGGGTTTAAAGGGCCAGTAAACCTGTTTCTTGTTTGGCCTCTCAGCCTAATTACTGAGAGGTTCAGGGTAAATAAGGCACCTTTCCCCCTATGAGAGGTGCTTGGGCACTATGTTTAAACCTTTGCAATGATGCAAGTGTCCAGGTCTCTCTACTGCAGTGCTTTGCACTAGAAGACTGTTATTTATACTTTGCTCTGCCATATACTTACATTTGTCTCTCCACAGAATCCCCTACTGGCATTGTCTGTCATCTCTGGATTGCTCTGCATATTCTGGATCCCCCATGAGTTTTACTAGCCTCTCCTGGATAGCAAAGCATTCTCTAGATTCTGCTACCAGCTGGATCAGCCTATCTTGGATTGCACAGAACTACCAGGATTCTTCTACAGAGCCAGGTTATCACAGTCTTCACAACTGCATTGTAACGGTCCGTATGAGTCACCCTTCTGGTCCTGAATTTGTGGCATTTAGACCCCTGGAGCTGTGCGGGATAATCCCTGTATAAGGGTGCTTTCACATTACAATTTTTTGGGATCCGTGGCTGTCTGTTGTAAAACGGACAGCCACGGATCCGATTTGACCCCATGTTAGCCTATGGGCATGGATCGGATCGGATTTGCCCTTAGTGGCATCCGACTTTTGTCTGATCCGTTTTGGTCCGATTTTTTGCTGTACCCAAAATCGGAGACTGCTCCAATTTTGGGCACAGCAGATCAAATCGGACCGAATCGGATCCGACATGATCCGTGGCCCATAACATAGGAGCCTACGGAGCACGGTCCGAGAAAACATTGGATGCTTTCTCGGACCCGATTTTAGTGTACTGAGCATGCTCAGTACACTAAAACTGCTCCTCTCCAGCTAATGTCACTTCCGCAATGTATATATACATTGCGGAATTGAAATTTAAGTAAAATCAAGTGTTAAAAATAAAAAAATAAAAATCGATCCTCACCTGTCCACGATCCACCGCCGTCGGCATCTCTGGATGTACAGGATCTGGCCTGACATCACAGTCACTGGTAGCCCCGTACAGCCAGGTCCTTTCAGCATCCGGAGCTAGATGTCGACGGCGCTGGATCGCGGGTCAGGTGAGGATTGAAATTACTCCGCACAGCGCTTTCTGTATCTGGATCCGTGATAATCACGAACCTGGACACAGAAATAGGTCACCTCCTGTGGTGTCCGCTCCTGTCCGTGGGATCTACAAAAAGTAGGATCCCACAGACAGGAGAAAAAAAAAAATCGGTACTAAAGGTACCGTCACACGCAGCAATTTTGCTAGCAATTTCACTGGCAATTTGCTGGTTGCAGTGAAATCATGGACACATTGTTCTATTTTGTTGCCGTGTACAAATGGAACAATGTGTCCATGATTTCACTGCAACCAGCAAATTGCCAGTGAAATTGCTAGCAAAATTGCCGCGTGTGAAGGTACCTTAAGAGTTACTTTACTGGTTGCTCCTCTAGGGAAGTTTGATGTCTCAATCAGAGTCAGAGTCCTCTCCCTCGTACACTTTCACCTGTGTGCTAATAACCTAAATAAAAATTAAAGTTTCCCCCAAGTCACTCTCCTGTCTCTTTAAGTTACTAGGGTTCAGCTTCCACTAAACCATCTGTGACCAGTGAGTCTACTTGACAAACCCAAGCCCCTTGGGCCTAACACCCTATCAACTACCAGGGTCTTGGTGTGATACTGTCTTTATGTCTCTGAGTCAACCTATACATTAATATTATTTGGAAACATTCCATTATTTTAATATTTTACTCCTTATATTTCCATATTTTTCTACTTAATTTCTAATGTTCAGTAAAATTTGTATTATATTAAACTTTCTAAAAATCAAGTATTTGAGAAGCTGCAATGTCAGTTTTAGGAAATTATTCCAACTCCAATTTTAGTTCTGGCACAATGTGTAAATCCTTTCCTAAATCCACTCATACGTATAATGGTTACCATCCCCACATCTGCAACTTGGCAATAATATTTCACATCATCGTTATCTGCTGTGACGTATGACGTAATGCTGCATAATGTGATTTAGCAAAGCACACTTTTAATTTTCATAAGCCAAGGAAAACTTAAGGGATTTTCTAATACCCAAGGCTGGGATTTGGTGAAAATGTAAAAATGTCATTCATGGGTTACCTGACATTTCTGCACGATCAGCAGGAATGTTTGCATTACATCATAGGTACATGGATATAGTAAAGGGGAGATTTCCCTGGCCGTAGTGTAAAATGGACAGAATAAGGTGTACAAATTAAAGAGAGGAGAGAGAAGAGAGTCTTCATAAAGGCTTTAGTTGGGTAGTTGGGTACTTGAGTGCAGTGTCCATTTAGCTATATACTGTGCTCAGCATACAGTAAATGAGTACACCCTTTGTAAAATATGATTTAATCAATATCTCACTGAACGAAAGACCAATTCCAAAAATTTGACGAGACTGAGATATTTCAGAGAACATTTTTTAACCCATAACAATAGAACATTCATTACAAAATCGTCAACTTTACTCAATTTAGTTGATGGAAAAATGAATACATTCCACATAGAAAAACAACTACTTCTAGTATGTTGTATGACCATCGCAATTTTTTGGACAGCACCAAGTTTTCTAGGCCAGGAATGAACAAGCTGGGGACATATTTCAGTGCCTATTGTTATGCACACTGAAGCAAACGTGGAGGAGTGGACCCCTGGGATCACAGAGGAATGGGCAGCTGACCACCAGGGCAGGAGACGCAGGAACAGAATCAGTTCCAATCTCTGGTGCAGGCAGGTGATGCAGGAACGGATACAGATATAGTCTCTGGTGTAGGAAGGTGCAGCAGACAGAATGGCTGATGCAGGCTTGTACAAAGAACACTGCAGGTGCAGGCAAGTATGGGAAGGCAGGAAACAGGAAAGGTTGTGGACACAGTGTAACAGGACCTGACAATTAGTTCATCAGACCATAAACTGACTAAACAAACACGCTTCTGAGGCACCTCCCTTAGTGGGAGGATACCTTAAATACCTAGTGCCTCTCAGCCGTAGGCTGGGGGGCACTTCCGAGTAATAGAGCACTGGCCATTTAAGAGCAGGGGAGGAGCGTGGGTGTGCACCTTATGTGCACTCCCAAGGACTCTGTGCGGAGTGCAAAGGACTGGGGAGCTGGAGACAGGAGCAAAGGAGAGGGGAGGAAGCCTGACAGTGAGTATGTCGGCGTCCCATCAAGGACATTGGCTTTACATCTATCTTTTATTTTTCTTCATGAACAACCTCTTTTAGAGCCTGGATGCCGGATGGAGAGGGATGCTCAACTTGTCACTTCAGAATCCCCAATAGGTATTCGATTAGGTTAAGATCAGGATGCACTTGGCCACTGAATAACTTTCATCCTGTTCTTTTTCAGAAATGGAACAGTTGTGTGTTTTAGAACATTGTCATATTGGAAAAGTGCCTGTATACCAAGAGCACAAAGTGATGGCGGCATCTTCTCTTCAATTTAGAGCAGTATATCTGTGGATTCATGATCAATGAAATGTAGTTCCCCGATACCAACAGCTCTCATACAGCCCCATATAAGGACATTGTAACCAACAGGTCTCACTGATTTATGGAATGCAAATTTGAATGCCAGGTTGCATTTGCACATCCACTTACGTGCCAGAATGTCAGAAACACCTACAAGTGACCTAATTTGTATAACTAAACCACTATAGGAAATAATTTTACCCACAAAATAAAAATCACAGAATTTTGAGCCATATGCCATTTACCGTGATAGACAGATAAAGTAGGGAAGATATGTGAGATGAAAGAAAGATAATGAGTTTGTATTTGTCAACATGGAGCTTTAGGAAGCAAGAGGAGAAGAAGGAAGATATGGCTGACAGATACTCCAAGTTTCTAGATAGCAAGGAGGTGACGTCTGGGCCAGAGAGGTAGATCTGAGTGTCGTCAGCTTAAAAGGTGATACTGGAAGCCATGGGTCTTTATGAGTTGTCCCAGGCCAGGGGTATAGATGGAGAAGAGTAGGTGTCCTAAGACAAAGCCATTCAGGACTCCAACAAAGAGAGCGGGATGAAAAGGTAATGTGGGGTGGGAAAGCTAAATGTGTGGTCAGAAAGATATGAGGAGGTTCAGGATAGGGCAAGGTCTTTGACAACAAGTGAAGAGAAGATCTTAAGTAGGAGGAAGTGGTTACCACGCCAGCTGGTGGCCTCAGCTGAACTCTTGAAGCTGCCGTGTCTGGCAGATCAGTCATTTGGAGAGCGCTGCTTGCGATCAGTGTTCATTGAATGGTGCCGCTCATTGCGATGTAGCAGAGCTGGGGACTTTTGTCAAGAGATATCGTGTTGTGGATTACCATCAGAGCTAGGTAAGTTTGTGAGCTAATAAATCAGTTAAAGAGGGTGTCTTTGTGTTTTATTTCCAATAAAGAATTTTGCTAGTTTGTGTGTTTAACTATTTACCAAATACAGAGGTAATGTGTGGGCCTCATAGAGGCCTGACATTACCAATCTAGGGCTTAATGACAAGCTGTCAATACTCAACTTAAAGGGAACCTGTCACCCCAAATCACCCTTCTAAGCTCTAAATACATGTCCCTGCAGCATTACAAAACATTCCTACACATCCCTTTGTGAGTTTTTTGTCAAATATGAAAGTACTATAAAGTCGTTTGTAAACTCACTAAATCCTTGGCAGTGGGGCGTTCCCAAGCCTCTTTGTCTGCTGGGCGGGTTCCCTGTGCCACTGTAATACGCCCTAATGGGCGTCATTTCAAAGTTCCTAGCGCGGGCACAATTCAGAATCTCGCGCCCGCGACGTCACGGTCATGTGATGCCGGGACGCGTCATTTCCGGGCGGCCGGGGCGCTGTTGTATGACGCGCACCGGCCGACTTCAGCATGCGATCTGCGCATGCGCTGAGGTTGGCCAGTGCGCGTCCACAGAGAGAGGCAGGTGCGCAGGCTCCAGTGAACTCCCCCTCCCTCCCCTGTGTCACCCTCGCTCTCGGTCTGTGACATGCTGTGACTTCATGCTGAAGTCGGCCGGTGCACGTTATACAACAGCGCCCCGGCCGCCCGGAAATGACGCGTCCCGGCATCACATGACCGTGACGTCGCGGGCGCGAGATTCTGAATTGTGCCCGCGCTAGGAACTTTGAAATGACGCCCATTAGGGCGTATTACAGTGGCACAGGGAACCCGCCCAGCAGACAAAGAGGCTTGGGAACGCCCCACTGCCAAGGATTTAGTAAGTTTACAAACGACTTTATAGTACTTTCATATTTGACAAAAAACTCACAAAGGGATGTGTAGGAATGTTTTCTAATGCTGCAGGGACATGTATTTAGAGCTTAGAAGGGTGATTTGGGGTGACAGGTTCCCTTTAAACCCTTCTATCACCCCAATGCGCCAGGTCATCAGGAAGAGGCGGGTAAAGCGCCAGTAACTGGAACATCTAATAAATCTGCCCATTTTTAAGATAGCTGCAGGCTGCTATTCTGTAGCCTGAGGGCCCAATAACTATGGACCTTATCACGTTGAGAATACCAGCCCCCAGTTGCCTAGCATTTACCTTAGCTGGCAATCAAAAATAGCCCACACATTTTTTTTTTTACTCACTTATTTAAATAAAAGGGCTCCCCTGTATTTTTGTGGGCCAGCCAAGGTAAAAACCAGGCAGCTGGGGGAGACAGCCTGTAGCTGCCTGTTTTACTTGTGTTAAGAATCAAAAATACAGCGGAACCCTATGCAAAAATTTTGTAATTATTTATTTTTACCACCATTATTGCAGCAGGTTAGTCGTCAATGGCAACCAATCATAGACACATGTCAAAATGGGTGTAGGTACTACAGCCAATCACAGACGCTGTCACAGAGAATGGGCATCTGTGATTGGCTGGTGGAAGTCAGTGCAGTCAATATGGATGAGCCTAATGTGCGGCCTGGAAGCGAGTGTGTGCCAGCAGTGGGAGACTGGTAAGCTCTATCAAGCTATCTGTCTATCTATCATCTATGTCTCATCTTTAGCTATCCTATCCATCTACCTATCTATTCTGGAGTTTGGGACCATGTAAGAGATCTTTGTAAGATCGCATTCTGTGTGCTGTCCGTGTGGTGTGCTTTTGTTTTCACTCACTCATAGACTTGTATTGGTGAGTTGTGTCTGAGACTCTGACAATTGCAACATACTGCAATTGTTTTCTCAGTCAGATCGGAACTGAGGAAACATTCCCAGATATGAGAGGACACATTTATTAACATTGGTTTAGGTGTGATCTTTTTATCGCACTGCACGGAGCAGTTTTAATCGCCAGTGTGAGAGCACCGTCACAGGTAAATGTCATATGATGTCCCCTTGCTTCTCAGGTAATACAAGATATTTGATAAATCAGCACTTAAAGAGGACCTGTCTCCCCCTGGTGCTTCGCAAACTGAATGCCGCATGTCTGCTGCATTCAAGGAAGGGGTCCCACATGTCTCTAGCCTCCCTGTAAGCTTTAAAAAAGACTTTAGAAACCTTATAGTTAAGAGGTCATCTGGGTGGGATCTTATTAAGAGGTGCTCGCCACTGGCACAATCCTCGCTGCCTCCTCTTGTGTATTCTGCCCCCTCTATGTGTCTGCCGCCAACTCCTCTTCTCCTGGGTCTGCCCTCCCTCTTCTCCTGCTCTGTGTGACGTCAGGAGCAGAAGAGGAGGGAAAGACCCAGACCAAGAGGAGGTGGCAGCGGCAGACATGTGGCGCCCCACCTGCTTAGGCATCACAAGAGGGGTACGGCACCCATAAATGAGTGTGTGGTAACCCCTGTCACAGTAGGAAGGCAGATGTCTGTGGGAGGATCCCAACCCAGCACTCCCACACACCTACGTAGAATAGATGGTTTTGGGCCCGTACCCTAGGGGGGGAGTTAGGGGAGGAGGGAGGACACACAGTGAATTTTAGTCAGCACTGAGGAAAGACAGAGAACAGGGAGTCTCCGAGTGAGAAAAGGAGACTCCCAGGGAGGGGGCTTGGAGAGAGAGAACAGGCAGCCCAGACAGAAGGAGGGGACCCCCACGAGCACCCATACTCAGGGAGGGAACCCTGGTCCACTTTACCAGAGTACCAGTTCCAAAGGCGGTCAGGGAGTCCAGCCCCTGAGCCAATAACACTGGAGGTCATGGGTTCATTTACCGTCTCCGACACCCTGTCTGGCGGGATCAGTCACACCAGGTTAACCCACTGGGGTCGAGTCCCAGAGCAGGAGAGGGAGAGAGTGGAAGCCGGGATCATCAGAGCACCTCAATGGGCCTGGTATTAAACTGGCTACCCAGGACAGGCACGACCAGCGGACACGGGTTAGATCCAGGAAGGCATACCACGGGAGACTTCTAGAGACTCTGCAGCCCACTGTGACTACCCAGCCAGATAAAGACTGTTTTGCCATTGTGAACTGTACCACCATCTGCATTATTCCAGTAAAGTACCTGGGTAGAGTGACTGAGTCTGCATGTATCTCTTTCTCCAAGATTCCGTGCTCCGCTCATTTTATCTTCAGCACCCCCATTACCACCGGTGCATCCCGGGCCACCTGCAGGGAGCTGTACCATCTTTACAGCTATACCACCACCCTCCGGAGGTCTGAAGAGGCGCTGGTCCTCAATCACCAGAAGCTGCGGGTGGCGTCACGATAAACTATTAAACTTTTATTCCCACACCAACTACCCCTTTTTAGTTGACCACCAGGGCCATGGTCTGGTCAGGCCACCATTGACATCCCTACCGCAGCAGAGGGCCCAGATACCCGAGTCCCCATACCCGGGCAAGTCAATTTCGGGTATCACAAACTGAATTCCATGCTACAGGGTACTGTGTGCCTTTAGACTTTGAACTTTTGACCAAAAAGAACTTTCACCTATACGGCATTGAAAACGGGTTCATCTGGAACCCCAAGATGGCGGCTTAACCATGTGAAGGACAGCGTGCAGGCCCGGGGGTGTGCCTCAGCCCATTGCTATGGGAGGGCCTAGCCAGAGGCGCGAAACTGCCTTTATGACCGCCAATCAACCAGGGGGGCGGGCCAAAGGAAGTGACCGAGGGGAACTGACAAAAAGCCTTAAGAGAACAAAACGGAAGAGAAGGACACGAGGAGCAGCGTGATATACCCAGTGCAATGGCGAGCGCGTTGGGCAAACCTCATGCGCGAGGTGAAGCAGCAGGCCCGTATTGCCTGCTGGGACCTGGACTCGGTCTCCCTCCTGACGAACGAGGGAAATGCGCAGTTCTGGAGAGAGTCCTTCCGAGATCTGCGGGACCACCTGGCGCAGACGATGGAGTAGGTGGTCCGTAGATGGAGTGCCGACCGCGCCGTAGAGCTGATGTCCCAGGCTGTGGACCGAGAAGCCAGAGAGACAGCGGCCATTGCACAACTGTGGAGGAGGCCCTGGCAGCAAAACCATCCGTGTAGACCCAGGAGGCAGGGGTCCAGACGGATGACCCGTGGACCTGCCTGCAGGCCCTACCAACGCCCCACCAGCCCAGGGCACGGAAGGACCCAACCAGGAGCCGAACATTATCGTCGAGGCCCAAGAAGGGGACGATGACTCGACCGGTTCCGTGGAGGAGGATCCCGATGCGAATGACCTGGACTACAGCTCCATAGCTACCGGAGGCAACTGAGTCTCCATGTATCTGTTTCTCCGCGATACCATGCTCTGCTCATTTTCATCATCAGCACCCCCATTACCACCGGTACATCCCTGCCCCCGAGAGCCAGCTCCACCTGCAGGGAGCTGTACCATCTTTGCTGCTATAGCACCACCCTCTGGAGGTCTGAAGCAG
This sequence comes from Allobates femoralis, assembly GCA_033576535.1. NCBI lineage: Eukaryota > Metazoa > Chordata > Amphibia > Anura > Aromobatidae > Allobates > Allobates femoralis. Next base: position 692,309,874 of record JARQOC010000002.1, on the reverse strand, counting down.
CACTGGTGCTCAATCACCAGAAGCTGCGGGTGGCATCACGATAAACTATTAAACTTTATTCCCACATCAACTACCCCTTTTTAGTTGACCACCAGGGCCACGGGTCTGGGCAGGCCACCAGTGACATCCCTACCGCAGCACAGGGCCCAGGTACCCGAGTTCCCATACCCTGGGCTAGTCAGACACATAGAGGGGTGGAACACACAAGGAGGAGGCGGGAGGACTGTGCCAGCAGCCAGGACCTCTTGATAAGATCCCACCAAGGCGACCTCTTAACTGTAAAGTTTCTAAAGTCTTCTTTAAAGCTTACAGGGGGGCTATAGCTATGGGGGACCCTTTCCTGAATGCAGCAGACATGCTGCATTCAGTGCTGCATTTAGTTTGCCATGCAGCGGGGGGGGGTTGACAGGTACCTCTTTAATTTCTACTTTAGCTCTGGACTGAATGTATTTTGCAGGACATTTTACTTAGTGTTCAACTCACACATGACTTCGTACACCCCCTCCAAATCTAGTAATATTATCAGTAGGGGTGAAGTCCTCAGAGAATGTAATTTGTTCATTATCTGTCTTCACATTTCGGCTGCCATATTATGATAAATTAGAGCAGAATTTGAGCTCGCTCATTAAAGGAGAAGGATATGAAAGTCTGTTACAGGAACATTTGGGTTTTGAATTCCAAGAATTTACTTCATAGGATGTCATAATATTTTTTTAAGTGGGTCCCTCAGCATGTTAAGGTTTTCTTGTATAAGTTGTAAAGTTGAGGCCGAGGGAGATACAATTGCTGATAGATTTTCGGGAAAGTTGCCAGTCACAGTGTTGTGTTCAGTATTATGTAGGGAATTCAGCAATTAATGTATCATGATACAATGTCCTGTGAATGTTGATAATGTGCATGAAGTATGCTCTTTGCTTTGGGCCTCAGGCATGTCAACATTGTTAAAAGCATATTTTTACCTATTTTTCCACTTAAAGGGAATCTGTCAACAGATATGTGCTGTGTAATTTGAGAACAGCATGGCGTAGAAGCAGAGAGCCTGATTCCAGTGATATGACATTTTTTAGACTTTGTGCTGTAGTTTCATTACAATCAGTGTTTTATCTGTAAGAGACCTGACACCACCTGACATGTCACATGCAGTCCGTCAGACTAATCTGTGTAAACCCTCCCCAACCACAGATAGGCAGATTGCTCACAGTGTAGACAGGAAGCTGCCAGTTAGTGGAGTGGGTGGAGTTATACACAGCACAGGAGTCTTAGCTTTACTACCTCTATATCAGACAAAACAGGAAATTCTATAAAAACTACACCAAGTAGTCCAGTAAGTGACACATCGCTGGAATCAGGCTCTCTGAATCTACATTATGCTGCTCAGATCCCATAATAAAAACTGGCTGACAGACTCCCTTTAAAATCAGTATATATCATAGTGGAGCACCCTTTTTTTATTCAATCTGGATATAAGGAGGGAAATATAATTCTTTCCTTTTACTTGCCTTGATTATTTTTTATCTTTTCTCACTTGAACGTCTGATTTTCTCTTTTTTTTAGGTACA
>JARQOC010000002.1:692191010-692308215 GCA_033576535.1 Allobates femoralis | reverse complement strand
TTGGAAGGACCCTTTCAAGTTGTGGCCATTGACAGGATTCCATTACTCCAGAATCTTGTGCAGTGGGTAACGGTGGAATTGACACTGGGGGTGGGAACTCTTTATGCTGAGTCCATCTACTATTATGTATTGGAAAACTGCATGGTTGGTCTGCAGTTTGGGGTTCTGATCTCGCACAAATCCTAAGTCATATTAAAAGGCTTGTTAGACAGTCAATTATGACTAAAAGGATTGCTACCCTTATTGGGTGGCATTAGAGTTTTCCACTTTCTCACTGAAGTGACAATTTGGTTGGTGCTGGGAATTCCATGGCTTCGTATTCATAATCCCGTCATTGATGTCAGCGGAGTATTCTCAAGTGGAGTCCCAGTTGTTATAAGAAATGTCTTAATCTAGTACAGGTTTTCTCTGCTAGTCTGGAGAATATGCCCGGATACCTGATTGAGGATGTGTTCTCTGAAAAACAGACAGAGACATTACCCCTCCATTGTCCTTATGACTGTGCTAATAATCTTATCTCTAATGCCAAAGGTCGCCTATATAATTTGTCAAGTCCTGAAGGGCCCTCATCGAAGAAAATATAAATAAAAGATTATGAAAGGGTCATATTCATTCTTCCTCCTCACTTGAAGCTCCTGAACATTTCTTTGGTAAAAAGAAAGATGGGGTCTTCATCCTTGCCTCAATATCTGAGAGTTAAACAAAATTACATTTAAGAATACGTACCCACTTCCACTCATCCTGTCACCTTGTGACCTGTCATCAGGGTGCAGGGGGATCGGGCCCCATCTGGCCGCCGGCACCCTCCTGTGCCCCGCAGACATACTTATCAGGCCCACGCTCCTGTGCTGCCCACTCCGTCTGCAGCGGCTCCCCAACGTCTCTCTCCTGCCTCCTCACTTCCTGGTTTCCAGGGGAACATGCATAGGGCGTGCCGCTCTCAGCAAATTTAAAGGGCCAGTACACCCTTTTTCTGCCACCACCTCGCAGCCGATCGCTGAGAGGCTGGTAGGTATTTATGGCTCTCACTTCCTATGGAAGGTGCCTGGGCAACTTCATTGTTAGTCTAAGTTACCAGCTCAGGTCCCTAAGCAGCGCATGCGGTTTCTTGTGTCCTCTGAGATTCTAACGTGTGTTCTCTTGATTCCAGTGCCGGATCCCTCCTGCTTAACTCACCCGCAGACCCGAACCACTCTTGCTGGTCCTGGCTACATCCTGGATCCCTTCTGCTGCACCAAGTTCCGTCCCTACCTTCTCCTCTTGTTCCCTGGCTTCCATGTTCTGTTCTGCCTTGGGTCGGACCCACAAGTTTGACTGGTTCACTGGACCCTCTCTGGCTGCAGTTAGAGGAATCCCTGCTTATGGAGTAACCCTCCTTGTTGCTCCCTTAGGGGGACCCTGGTGCTCTGGCCCTGTGGACTTCCCTTGGGGATCTATCCTAGGCTGGTGAGTGAAAGATGGCGTTTAAGGGCCTATTTGAAAATCTTGTCGTGGCTAACCAATGCCAAGCAGTTTTTCAAAACTTTATGAATGATATTTTTTCTGATTGTATTGGAAGGTTTATTGTAGTTTATTGGGACGATATCCTATTTTTTTTTCACTTAATCTGGATTCACACTATGAACATGTCAATTTAGTTTTTCAAAGGCTTAGTGAGAATTCTTTGTTCCCTAAGTTGAAGAAATGTACTTTTTCTGTGCAAGAAATACCATTCCTGGGGTTCATTGCTTCAGTTGAAGGAACCTGTTAAAGTGCAGGCCATAATTGATTAGTTTTAACCTTTGCATCTTAAAGCGTTGCAATATTTTCTAGGGTTTACCAATTACTACAGAAATTGCATTAAGGGTTTCTCTTAGATTGTTGAACCTCTTACTGATCTCACATGTAAAGAGGCGATTCTTAGGGTTTAGACACCAGATACCCAAAAAGCTATTGCTAGACTCCTTTGGTGAATATCCTTGAATACTGATATTGAAGATTTTTTATCCGCTTGTGAAACTTGCATACAACCAAAATTCTGTCATAACTGGCATTGGCATAACTATTGCCAATTCCAGAAAGACTGTAGACTCCTTTGTTTGTGGACTTTATTATGGATTTGCCTTTGCTTTTTGTGGTTGGAAAATTATGATTTGGGTGGTATTGGCAGATTCAGTAAACAAACCCACTTCGTTGCTTTACAGGGTTACCTAATGTCAAAACACTTTCCAAGTTGCTTATCAATCATGTGGTATGATTGAATGGAATTCATCTGAACACTGTATCTGATAGGGGGTGCAATTTGACTCCAAAGTTTGGAGAACGTTTTGAAAAAAACTGGGCATTGGTTTGTCATTTTCCTCTGCTTATCACCCTGCAACCAATGGTCAGACCAGGAGGACAAATCAGTAATTGGAGCAAATTTGAAGATGTTTTTGGACTTCAAAAGGAGATAGGACTGGTCCTCATTTTTATATCGTGCAGATTTCACCTTTAACAGTCATGTCAATCAGTCCACTGGAACCCCGCCTTTCTTTTTTAATTATGGTTTTCATCCCCATTTTGAATTTTCTGTGATGAGTTCTGGGTGTCAGGGAATAGAGGTAGCCATACAGAAATTAGGAATAACTGGAGGGAGGTTCAAAAGAATATTGTGGTGGCCCAACTTCATCAAAAACAGAAGACCGATAGGAAGCGTTCAACCAGCCACATCTTCAAAGTAGGAGATGAGGACTGTTATCTTCCAAAAATATTAAGTTGAAGGTGCTATTGATGAAGTTGAGTATAATTAATTGGCACATATGAGATTCTGGAGGTAGTCAACTCGGTTGCGTTTAGATTGAAACAGATCATTATTACAAGAATTTGTCCCTTCAGCATTATCTCCCTCGTCCCCATCTCTCTCCTTCGGTTTCCGTTGATGAGGGATTAGAGAACGAGGTGTGGAGGATCGTAGATTATTGGAAGGTCTTGAATTCTATCCAATACCAGGTTCTTTGGATGGGGTATGGACCGGAGGAGAGATCCTTGGCTCCGATGCGTTCTGTGAAGGTCGATCGTTTGGGCAGGGCCCCCCTAGAAAAAGGAGGTACTGTCTCAATTTTTCCACTAAGTGCATTTAGGGTGCAATGAGATGAATTACTGTTTGCTGCAACTATGGAATCAAGGCATGCTGACCTCTCAGTTTGTATATTAAGCAGAGGGAAATAAAAACACAAATAGGGTCTTATCTATGGTATATTTAGACCAAAATAGTGAAAACAAGCTCACCTTTAGAGGTTGTGAGAAGTCACAACAACTATAAAGAATTAAAAAAAGCTGCCCCAGAGATAAAGTGTGTAGTCAATGGTGCAGAAAGGGTTAACGGCCGCACTGCTGGAATGGACCTATCAGTTTGGTGAGTGACAATTCAGTTGTCCAATCTGATTCTGGGAGGTTCTGGGTTATTCAGGTGTTTCTTGTTCTTGATGATTGCTCAGCTACTTAGCTGAGCATTTTCTTCCAGAACTCTGCCAGTCATAGCATTCTGCTCTGTGGTACTTGTTGGACTGTAGTCCTGTGCTCTGTTTGATTGATCTATTGTCTACTGACTTAGAAACTCGTGTGGGCCATCTGTTTGTTTTGGTTCCTTTCATCTTATTTGCTACCCTCCAGGTATTCTGACAAAAAGGTTTGCAATCCGCTACAGTGTGGCCTATTTCACAGACGTTTAATACTTTAGTGACCTATAATATATATATATACTGTATATATATATATATATATATGTATATGTATATGTATATATATATATATATATATATATATATATATATATATATATATATATGTATAATGAAAAAAACAGGCAGCACTACCAGGATCAAAGTGTAACTGTGGATACTTTACTGATCCATGGTAACATTTCAACGGTGACCCGTCCTTGTCAAGCAGCATGACAAAGATGGGTCACCGTCGAAACATTGCCATGGATCAGAAAAGTATCCACAGTTACACTTTGATCTTGGGAGTGCTACCTGTTTTTTTTTTCATTTTATAATATTGTGAGGGTTTTGGACTTTGCCCTTTCAGGTTTTGCACCCATTTGTTGCTCTGGTGGTACTGACTGTTTTTTTGCTTTATATATGTATCTCAATAAATAAGAATATCATCAAAAACTTAATTTATTTCAGTAATTCAATACATAAAATGAAACGCATAAATTATGTAGTGTCATTAGAAACAGAGTGATCTTTTTCAAGTGTTTAGTTCTGTTAATGGTGATGATTATGGCTTACAGCCAATAAAAACCCAAAATTCACTATCTCAGAAAATTAGAATAATTAACACAAAACACCTACAAAGGCTTACTAAGTATTTAAAATAGTCCCTAAAGGGCCCGTTACACACTACAATATCGTTAATAATATCATTTGTGATGAGCACAGGGAGAGGGATACTCGGACACCGGGATGGGTTGATAGCTGTGACGGGGAATCACGGGTGGTCAGGTTCCCGGTTCCATGCCCTGGCTGTCATTTGCTTGGTGGGGGAAATATTTACAAGGATTAATAGTCCGTGACGCCACCTGTGGATCCTGGTAATGTTGGTACCAGTGCTGCGGGCAGGCCACTGAGGTGATGGGATGCAGCTTAGTATGGTACAGCTCCCCACAGGTGGAGCTTTACCTGAGGGCAGCGAGGAAGGATGAGGGGAGTAGTTGTTCTTACCCCTCTGAGGATGCTGAGGCCCTCTGGGCACCGGCGGGGAGGAAGCCAGACACCGTTTTAGCTTCAACGTCCTTTTACTGGAATCGGCAGATGTCAAAAAATACACGCTACAGTCTGGAAGAACGGGGACGTAGCTGCGGGTTCAGGGAGCCCCTATGAAGTCTGAAGATGTTCCTTTCTTATTATCTTTCGGGGCCTAAGTTTATCTTCCTCTCTGTCTTTAACCACCTTTGCAGAGCTCTCTCGCCAGTCCCCTGGTCTTGTACGGTTACGACGGGGTATCCTTGACCGGTACAGACGGGAGCAGCAGGAGCGCACTCTCTCTCCCGCCACCGGAATCCGTACCGTTACCTTCGTAGTCTTAGACCTATTATGGGCCTGAGGAGTGAGGTACCGTCTTGTGGTGCCTATGGCTACCTGGTTTTTAAGAGCCTGCGGCTGGTCGGTTTGCGGTCAGGGATGAACCGCTGACCGCCTCGGCTTCCGTGTTGCCCTTGTTTCCCCAGACTTAACCAGCTGGCTCCAACCAGTGCTGGTGTGTCCCCTTCTGTCCCGGGTCACCCTCCTGGAGATGGGTGATCCCTCTGTCACTCAGCTGTCAGGCGCGTCCTAACTGACTGCCTTCCCAGAACTGTCTGACTGAAAAATCTCTCTACTTCCTGGTTTTCCCACTCTAACCTAGGCTCCACCCCCTGGGACTTACTGTATATCAGTCCCCCCTATTCTAAGGTGGCCTAGTGTTGGGTGCTAATACAGATTCCATAAGCACAATCCCAAACCTTTAGCTACGGAGGCACTACACCTTCTATTTGGGGTGCAGTACCTCTCTGTGGCGCCTAGCCATAGGGGCATCACATTTGTATGTCACGGCTTTTTGGGTGGAGCAACGACGTCGTAACGACGTCGTTGCGTGTGACAAGTAGAAACGATCAACGATCAGTCGGCTGATCGTTGATCAGAGGTTTTTGAACCGGACCTAAAACCAGACGATGATTGTCCATCCAACCTGCAGCATCGTGTGTGTGTGACACATTGATAACGATGTTGTTAATGACCTCACCTATTTAGAACTGAAGGACGTAGGCGATCAAACGACCGCAAGTATCATTCGCTTTTGCGGAATCGTTGCTGCGTCGTTAAAGATATCTGTACGTGTGACATTTCCCTAGCGATCATTGAACGAAGTTCAAGCGATCTATGTCAAGTCGGCTTGTTCGACCATTGAATCGTTTAATGGGGCCTTTAGTCTGATTCAGTAGCCTACACAATCATGGGGAGGACTGCTTACTTTACAGATGTCCATAAGGCAGTCATTGACACACTCCAAAAGGAAGGTAAGCCACAAAACATCTTTGCTAAAGACGCTGGCTGTACACAGTGTGGTGTATTCAAGCATATTAATTAAAAGATGAGTCGAAGGAAAATGTATTGTACAAAAAGGTGCACAAGCAACCGGGATAACCGTAGACTTGAAAGGATTGTTAAGAAAAGGCAGTTCAAAAATTTGGGGGAGATTTTGAAGCAGTGGACTGCTGCTGGAGTCAGTGCTTCAAGAACCATGACACACAGATGTATCCAGGACATGGGCTACAACTGTTGCATTGCTTGTGTCAAGCCACTCTTGACCAATAGACAATGCAAGAAGCAATTTACCTGGGCCAAGGAGAAAGGGACTGTTGTCAGTGGTCCAAGGTGTTGGTTTAAGATAAAAGTAAAATTTGCATTTCATTTGGAAATCAAGGTCCCAGAGTCTGGAGAAACAGTGGAGAGGCCACAATCCAAACTGCTTAAGGTGTAATGTGAAGTTTCCCCAATCAGTGATGATTGTGAGCCATGTCATCTGCTTGTGTAGGTCCACTGTGTTTTATCAAGATCAAAGTCAGCGCTGCCACCTACCAGGAAATTTTAGAGCACTTCATGCTTCCCTCTGCCAACAAGCTTGTTGGAGATGGAGATTTAATTTTCCAGCAGGACTTGGCACCTGTCCACACTGCCAAAAGTACCAATACCTAGTTTAACTAACCACGGTATCACTGGGCTTGATTGGCCAGCAAATCTCCTGGCCTATATTGTCAAGAGGAAGATGACAGACACCAGACCCAACAATGCAGATGAGCTGAAGGCTGCTATCAAAGCAACCTGGGCTTCCATAACATCTCAGCAGTGCCACATGCTGCATTGGTACAGCAATTCATGCAAAAGGACCCCTGACCAAGTATTGAGTTTATTTGCTGCACATAATTTTTATTAGGCCAACATTTATTATTTACATTCATTATTTGAGTTGGTCATATATAATATTCTAATTTCCTGAGATTATGGGTTTTTATTAGCTGTAAGCCATAATCATCAACATTAACATAAATAAACACTCTATACTCTATGACTCTATATATTATATATGCAATAACTTTATGTATTAAATTACTGAAATAAACTTACTTTGATAATATTCTAATTTATTACATTGCACTTTTAGTTTTCATTCTATTTATACATTTCAAAGAGGAAAACCAGAGAGATAGAGACATTCTCCAGAATTTCTGGCTTATTGAAAAGACATTCACAACCAGAATAATAAGAGTTGACAGTTCCTCCTTATTAAAGAGACATCTACTTTCTTGACAGTTTGTTGAGATATTTGGCTTCACCAGTCCCCAATCATAAGGATGAAGTACAAAAAGGAAAAAAATATCTCCAACATTCTACTGCAGAGTAACAGCCAAGCATTACTCTAAGGGCTCGGACACACATCAGTGAAACTCGTCCGAGTTTACTGTGTGGAAAAATCGCATTGCTCCCGGACCAATGTTAACTAATGTCCGAGAGCACATTTCCGAGTCTCAGATTCTCGGATTGCGAGTCAATCGCAACATGTTGTGATTCTATGCGAGTCACGGACGAGACTCGCCAATGCAAGTCTATGGGTCCGACAAAGAACTCGGATTGCACTCGGACCGCACTCGCACCATCCGAGTCTGATGCTAGTTTTAATTGCTACATTACCATTCTGTAGCTTAGACAACTGTACAAAATGCACCTGTAAATGATTATACAGTAACTAGCTGCTGAGGAAAAAAACTGACTGCACTCAGAAAGCACTCACAAACCACCCTGAGCAAAACTAGGATCACACTCATCCGACTGTCGGATCAGAGAATCGGACAGTTTTTTACACTCTGATGTGTGTCCATACCCTAATAGCTAAATTGAGGAATGATTTTTTGTCAGATAAGTAAACACACAAACTAATCCACAGAAGTCCAATTTATGAAGAGCGCAGGGTATTCTACATTCCTATTTTTTATTTTTGACAGCTGAATATATTTGTGTGACTAATCTTAAATATACTGCAGGTGAAATAAATATTAAGGCTGGTTTCACATTTGCGTTTATGTCTGCATGCGGATGGCGTGCAGACGCAAATACAGCCATGTTGATGTGAACGCATTAGAGAATCTCCGCATGCATTCACATCAGTATGCAGCCCAGCCAGCCAATCAGCTGTCTCGGCGGCGGCTGGGAGGCGGAGATCAGGGGCGGAGATCTCTTCCACCCGGCCGCCGCTGATCTCCTGATGGTGACGGCGGGGACAAACAGATGATCTGACAGCTGTTTAAATCTCCCGCGCTGACACCGAGGAGAGATTAGCAGCGGCCAAGAGAGGAGATCAGCGGCTGCTCCAGATGAGCTCCTGGTGGCCGCCACTGATGTCCCAGGAGAGCAGCGGCGGCCACCGGGAAAGATTTCAAAGAGATCCGCAGCGTTCTCCTGCGCTGTCATGCGGAGGACACTGTGGATCCATTGACTCCCATGCATTGTTTGTGCGCTTGTGGGAGCTCGCAGATAAAACAAGCTCCAGCGACTGCACAGAAAAATAAATTATGCGAATCCGAACGCAACCACAACCGAACACAGTCAAATGCATGTACTATGCGTTCCCATGTTAAACATAGGAACGCAGTGCGCATACATTTGGCTGTGTCCGGTACCCTGCGGTTTCATACGCAAGTGTGAAACCACCCTAAAGACATCATCAATTTTCTAAGTAAATATATTTCTAAAGGTGCTATTGACAAGAATTTCTCATCAGATGTCGAAAACAACGCATCCAATATCCGCAGGCAAATAAATCAAACCTAAGATGTCTATGAATTAAAGGGTAACCACCGTTTAAATTTTTATTTAATGATAAAGTCGAGCAAGTGATGATAATAAACTATATATACCGTATATACTCGCGTATAAGCCGAGTTTTTCAGCCCAAAAATTGGGCTGAAAAGTCTCCCCTCGGCTTATACGCGAGTATATACGGTAATTGAAAAAAAAAAAAAAAAAAATTGGCCAAAAAAAAATCTCAAGGGTTAATACACAGCAGCCCCAGGTCCCCCTCACTGTTTGGCGCCCCCACCGCTGCGCTCATACATTACCGGTCTAGCAGCTGTCATCCTCCGGTGGCTGATCGCGGCTCCCGGCTCCGGCTTCCATCTTCTTCTGTGTCTTCCTGCATGTCACATGACCGGCCGGCGTCGCGATGACGTCATCGCGATGCGCCCCGGTCACAATGCAGGAAGACACAGAAGAAGATGGAAGCCGGAGCCGGGAGCCGCGATCAGCCACCGGAGGATGACAGCTGCTAGACCGGTAATGTATGAGCGCAGCGGTGGGGGCGCCAAACAGTGAGGGGGACCTGGGGCTGCTGTGTATTACCCCTGGGGCTGCTGTGTACTACCCCTAGGGCTGCTGTGTACTACCCCTGGGGCTGCTGTGCATTACCCCTGGGGCTGCTGTGCATTACCCCTGGGGCTGCTGTGCATTACCCCTGGGGCTGCTGTGTACTACCCCTGGGGCTGCTGTGTACTACCCCAGGGGCTGCTGTGTACTACCCCTGGGGCTGCTGTGTATTACCCCTGGGGCTGCTGTGTACTACCCCTGGGGCTGCTGTGCATTACCCCTGGGGCTGCTGTGCATTACCCCTGGGGCTGCTGTGCATTACCCTGGGGCTGCTGTGTATTACCCCTGGGGCTGCTGTATATACCCCTGGGGCTGCTGTGTACTACCCCAGGGGCTGCTGTGTACTACCCCTGGGGCTGCTGTGTATTACCCCTGGGGCTGCTGTGTACTACCCCTGGGGCTGCTGTGCATTACCCCTGGGGCTGCTGTGCATTACCCCTGGGGCTGCTGTGCATTACCCCTGGGGCTGCTGTGCATTACCCCTGGGGCTGCTGTGTATTACCCCTGGGGCTGCTGTGTATTACCCCTGGGGCTGCTGTATATACCCCTGGGGCTGCTGTGTACTACCCCTGGGGCTGCTGTGTATTACCCCTGGGGCTGCTGTGTATTACCCCTGGGGCTGCTGTGTACTACCCCTGGGGCTGCTGTGTACTACCCCTGGGGCTGCTGTGTACTACCCCTGGGGCTGCTGTGTACTACCCCTTGGGGCTGCTGTGTACTACCCCTGGGGCTGCTGTGTACTACCCCTGGGGCTGCTGTGTATTACCCCTGGGGCTGCTGTGTATACCCCTGGGGCTGCTGTGTACACCCCTGGGGCTGATGTGTACACCCCTGGGGCTGATGTGTATACCCCTGGGGCTGCTGTGTACTACCCCTGGGGCTGCTGTGTACTACCCCTGGGGCTGCTGTGTATTACCCCTGGGGCTGCTGTGTATTACCCCTGGGGCTGCTGTGTATACCCCTGGGGCTGCTGTGTATACCCCTGGGGCTGCTGTGTACACCCCTGGGGCTGCTGTGTACTACCTAAGGGCTGCTGTATACCACTGGGGCTGCTGTATATACTGCTGGGGCCTGCATACCACTGGGGAGGCTGCTGTATACTACCACTGGGGAGGCCTGTATACCACACTGCTGGGGGCTGTACACCAGTGCTGGGGTCCACCCTCGGCTTATACACGAGTCAATAGGTTTTCCCAGGTTTTGGGGGCAAAAGTAGGGGGGTCGGCTTATACACGGGTCGGCTTATACACGAGTATATACGGTACTTTATTAAAGGGGTTGTCCAAGTTTTTGGTATAATTCATGTGTGTATCTAGGCTGCAAAATATTGACAGTTGGTAATTTACATCCTGTCAACATTTTGCAGGGTTATGTAGATATCCCTATATTGTGTCTGCAGGAGTCGATGAGGGGGTGTGTTTTTTAGGAACTGGTCGTTCACACCTACTGTCCTATGAGCACTGATGCCATACAGTCACCTGGGCCCGCCCACTCTGACCTCACGACCATTTGGACCCTCATGGAGCTGTTCATTCTGCTTCACTGAGGGGGTGGGCCGGAGCGGCTGTAAGGTCAGAGGGGGTGGACCCGAGTGGCAGCTCAGTGCAGAGGGGGTTGTGAGGTCAGAGGAGGTGAGCAGGGTGGCTGTATGGTATCAGCGCTCATCATAACATCAGCGCCGGCACGGGGAAATGGTGAGCGCTCACACAGCACTGAGAGCGGTCATCTCACAGTTGCGGATTCATCACAGTGCCTCAGACATGACCGCTCTCAGTGCATCGAGTGTGGAATGACTGGGCATACAGACACTGGGAAGGACGTGCATGTTAAGGCTCGGGAGGGCAGGCAATGCATGCTGGAGATGGGAGTGGGGCAGGCACAGTGAGTGTGGAATGACCAGGCATACACACACTGTGAAGGGCTTGTTGCTTTTAGCACAGTGGGTATTAATTACCAGTTCCTAAAAAAAAACACACCCCTTGTCGTCTCCTGCAGACGCAATATAGGGATATCTAGGTAACCCTGCAAAATGCTGACAGGATGTAAATTACAAACTATAAAATTTTGCAGCCTAGATACACACATGAGTTATAGCAAAAGCCCAGACAACCCCTTTAATGAAATCTCGAAGGAAACCATTCATAAACATTCCACAGGATGTCTCAACTAGACTGTGTCTGAAGCTCATTCTCAGTGAGATCCAGCTTCACTCCTCACACAGACTGAATACCACCAGGTAACCATATAAGGGAGGGGGTGTAGCCTAACAGTGTGCCCGTCTAAGGTGACTACAGCTGAATTGTATTGTCAGTTTACTTCATGCAGGGATAGTGTGAGGCTGTGGACACACAGCTCCTGTGAGATTATCTGACTCCTCTCCATCCACATCGGCTTTCCTCCTCAGTGCAATTAGCTGATAACAAGGGGCAGAGATGTGACTGGAGGTGACTGGATGAGTCAGATAAGATCTCACAGGACAGCTGACAGCTGACACTGTCCCTGCATGAAACCTGGGACACTGATAAGCTGTGAACGCTGTGTAGGCTCCGCCCCTCACCCTTCATGTGTCAGATTTAGAATCTGCCTAGGAGGACATCTTATGGAAGGATTTTAAATGGTTTTCTATCAGAATTGTTTCATAAAGTGTATTTGAAAGTTTATTATAATCACTTGCTCCAAATTATTATTAAATAAAACTTTAATTGACAGTTATTCTTTAAGTTATATTATAATAAGGAGGAATGACACAGGAGAAAAAGTATTGAACACGCTTACTGAAATGTATTTAATTTGTACAAAAGCATTTGTTGGTGATGAAGCTCCAAGATACCTCCTGACTGGAGACACATACATTGCTCACATGTGAATTTGGTCCATTCTTCCACACAAACACTCTTCACATCCTGTAGCTCATGTGGATCCTTCTATTAACTCTGAGCTTTAGTTCTTTCCATAAATGTTCTATTGGATTCAGCTCCGTTGATCGGCTCGGCCGTTCTAGCAGCTTTATTTTCTTTCTTTGAAACCAAATGACAGTTTTCTTGGCTGTGTGTTTGGGATCATTGTTTTGCTAAAATGTCCACCCTCGTTTCATCTTTATCATCCTGGCAGATGGCAGCAGATTTTTATCAAGAATATCTTGGTACCTTCGTCCATTCATCCTTCCTTCAATTAGAAGACGTTTGCCAGTGACATATGCTGAAAAAGAGCCCCACACCAGGATGTTCACACCTCCAAACTTTACTGTTGGTATGGTGTTTTGGAGGTATATGCTGTGTCTTTTGGTCTCCAAACATAGTGTGTATTTTGGCATACAATTACTATAATATTGGTCTCATCTAACCAGACTATATTCTCCCAGTATTTTACTGGCTTGTCTAAATATTGTTGATCAAACTTTAAACACACTTGAACATGCTTTTTGTTCACCAATGAAGTCTTGCGTGGTGAGCGTGCATACAGGAGTGTGTATACAGGCCATGGAGGGAGAGTGCATTACAGAGAGTGCATTACTCACTGTTTTGTTTGAAACAATTGTAACTGCTGATTCCAGGTTTTTCTGTAGCTCTCCAGAGGTAGTTCATGGCTCTTGGACAACTCTTCTGTTTTAAGCAGAGCATCTGTTTATAATGAAATGATGTTCTTTCGACTTCCGGATTATGGCCCAAGCAGTGTTCAGAAGTTGAGATATTCTTCTAATACCTAATGCCATCAGTATATTTTGCAACAATAAGGTTATGAAGGCCTTGAGACAGCTCACTGGTTTTACTCATCATAAGATGTTTCTCGTGTGACACCTTGGTAATCAGACACTTTGTTATAGGCCATCAGTTGAACCAGCTGATATTATTTTTCACTAAGTGGCAGGATTGCTTTCTTATTACTGGCAGTTTTCAGCTGGTGCCATGACTTTTCATGGCTTTTTAAAAATATATTTACTTAGAAAATTGGTGATGTATCCGATACTTAATGTATATGAAAGTGAGGGAGAAAGATGAGTCATCCAAAATTTGCTGAACTATGCCGTGATCCTGGAAAATCTTTACAACTTGAACAAAATTAAATATAATACATATATAAATAAACTATTTAAATATAATTACACTACAATTAATGGAATCTGATCTGTCACCAGGTTTTTGCCATCCCATCTGAGAGCAGCATAATGTAGAGATTAAGAGACCCTTACTCCAGCAATGTGTCACTTATTGAGCTGCTTGTTTACATTTTGATAAAATGACTGTTTTCTCTGATAAAATCTCTGTTTAATCATTTGAAGACTATCAAAATTACACTAAGCTACCCAGTAAGTGACACATCGCTGGAATCAGGATCTCTGCCTCTATATTATGCTACTCTCAGATTAGGTGGCAAAAACCTGGTGAACGATTCCCTTTAATATAAATGTTGGATTTCTTTATGAGTAATTGAAAAAATCTGGATATCCATCAGGTTTACATTTTCTATTTTATGACTGAGACCTCATTCAGATGTCAGTAATTTATCTGAGAAAATTGACCATTTTTCACTAGTATTTTGGATCTAATTTTCATCATGTTTTTTTTATCAACAAAGTTTTATCATAATGTCTCTTTTGTAAAAAAATAAACCCGATTGAGGTTTCTCAAGCTTTTCCTACTAAACAAGAGTGAAAATCACACAGCACATGGACATCACGTGGATGGCATCGGAGTTCTGTCAAGCTATTCATGGATGCATAGACTCGAATTGGTAAATTTAATCCTTGATTTGGATCAAAATCAGATTCTCAAGTGGTCAACAAAAATGTGAACTTAGACTATAAGGGGTTTGTATTTTATCAATCAAAAATTGAAATAGAACTTGACGGGCCATTGAAGTTCATGCTCATTCATAGTAATTGGTCGGTGTAAAAGCACCCTTGGTCGGTTGACTGTTGGGTGACATTGGTCGTTTAACAGGAAATAAGGATTCGTTGTTAAATGCTGTTTCATTGGGTGAAATTATTTTTAATCTTGCTTAAAATTCATCATTCTCTGCAGCAGATTGTCCTATGTAAACAGTAGCGTATCCTGAAGCTTATGGATCCCTATGCAAAAGCTCCAATGGGGCCTCCAATTATTGCAATTCTTTAATAGCATAAGGGTACCGTCAAATTTGGCGACGCACCAGCGATCCCGACAACGGTACGACCTCGTAGAGATCGCTGGTGCGTCGCTGTTGGGATCGCTGGTGAGATGTCAAACAGAGATCTCACCAGCGAAGCAACAACGATCTGGAATGATACGGCGGTCGTTGGGATCAGGTTTCTCAGACCTGTAGTATTGAGGTTGTTGGTTGTTGTACCTGTCAAACACACCGATGCATGCTTCCCAGCGGGACCCCAGCAATCAAAAAATGGCCCAGGCAACTCTGACATGACCAGCGATATCACAGCATGGGCCTGGTCGCTGCTAAGTGTCAAACACAGCGAGATCGCTGGCGAGGTCACTGTTGCGTCACCAAATTTGTGGCTTAGCAGCAATCTCGCTAGCGATCTCGCTTAGTGTGATGGGGGCTTAACTATACAGGCTATTAAGCGATCACTGGTCGACGTTTATGTAGCCGAGCGGCAGTAGTTTAATGGCTGCCATTAGCCAATGTAAATGCACTCTTAAGAATAATTTGGTACCTATTCACATTTAAATCAACTATATGTAAGAAATCGGCAACTAATGCAAACCATCATTTGCGCTTTACCAACATTTTTCACATTATTTCCAAATAGTAAATGAGATCTAGTTCAGAATCTAAAGAAAGGCTGATTTCACACTGTCGTTTTTTTTAATCCGGGGAATGCAGGTTTGATGTAATTGGATGCACCCGCACCAGTATTATCACTGATCCATTTCAGGGATCAGTGATAATTCCAGTGTGGAAGCATCCCATTGCATCCGGTTGCATACTTAATTCTTCCAAATTCCGTTGGAAATGACACAGAGCCGACGAGAGCCATGACTGGGCTGTTAATTTACAGGGCTATTGTCTGTTCAGAAATGACCGTACAAATAGGCGAGGAGGAGGTGTATGTTTATACGTAAAATCATCCTTAAAACCCATCCTGCGTGATAATATAGGTGAATCTAATGGAAATGTAGAGTCTCTGTGGGTGGAGATAAGGGGAGGGGGAAAAAATAATAAATTACTGATAGGGGTTTGTTATAAGTCCCCAACAATAATGGAAGTGGAGGAGAATATCCTCATAAAGCAAATAGATGAAGCAGCGACTCAGGGAGAAGTCATTATTATGGGGGACTTCAACTACCCTGAAATACATTGGGGATCAGAAACCTGCAGTTCCAGCAAAGGTAATAAGTTTTTGAAAACTATAAGAGACAATTACCTTTCACAACTGGTTCAGGACCCAACAAGAAGGGGGGCACTGCTGGACCTAATATTAACCAACAGGCCAGACCGCATATCAAATATACGGGTTGGAGGTCACTTGGGTAATAGTGATCATAACTTAATAAGCTTTCAAGTATCCTTTACTAACACGTGTAGTAGAGGGGCCACAAGGACACTAAACTTCAGGAAGGCAAATTTCCAACGGTTGAGAGATGATCTTAGTGCAATAAACTGGGACGATGTCCTGAGACATAAAAGTACACAACACAAATGGGAGATGTTTATTAGCATCCTGAATAGGACCTGTGCACAATATATACCCTATGGGAATAAGCATGCTAGAAATAGGAGGAAACCACTATGGCTAAATAAAGCGGTAAGAAGTGCAATATGTGACAAAAAGAAAGCATTTAGGGAATTAAAGCAAGTAGGTAGTGATGAAGCATTAAATAAATACAGAAAATTAAATAACATTTGTAAAAAGCAAATCAAGGCAGCAAAGATTGAGACAGAGAGACTCATTGCCAGAGAAAGTAAAAAGAATCCCAAAATATTTTTTAACTACATAAATAGTAAGAAACTAAAAAATGATGGTGTTGGCCCCTTTAAAAATAGTCTGGGTGAAATGGTGGATGAGGATGAGGAAAAAGCAAATATGCTAAATGACTTTTTTTCAACAGTATTTACACAAGAAAATCCCATGACAGACAATATGATCAGTGATAACAAAAATTCTCAATTAAACGTCACCTGCTTAACCCAAGAGGAAGTACGGCATCGTCTAAAAATCACTAAAATTGACAAATCCCCGGGCCCAGATGGGATACACCCCAGAGTGCTGCAGGAATTAAGTACTGTCATAGATAGACCATTATTTTTAATATTTAAAGATTCCATAATAACAGGGTCTGTACCACAGGACTGGCGTATAGCAAATGTGGTGCCAATATTCAAAAAGGGGACAAAAACTGAACTTGGAAATTATAGGCCAGTAAGCTTAACCTCTACTGTGGGTAAAATCCTAGAGGGTTTTCTAAGAGATGCTATACTGGAGTATCTGAAGAAAAATAACCTCATGACCCATTATCAACATGGTTTTACGAGGGACCGTTCCTGTCAAACTAATCTAATAAGCTTCTATGAAGAAGTAAGTTCTGGACTGGACCAAGGAAATGCAGTGGATGTGGTGTATATGGACTTTTCAAAAGCTTTTGATACGGTGCCACACAAAAGGTTGATACATAAAATGAGGGCAATGGGGATAGGGGAAAATATGTGTAAGTGGGTTAAGAACTGGCTTAGTGATAGGAAACAAAGGGTGGTTATTAATGGAACACACTCAGAATGGGTCACAGTTAACAGTGGGGTACCACAGGGGTCAGTGTTGGGCCCGCTTCTATTTAATATATTTATTAATGACCTTGTAGGGGGCATACAGAGTAGAATCTCAATATTTGCAGATGACACTAAACTCTGCAGGGTAATCAATACAGAGGAGGACAATTTTATATTACAGGAGGATTTATGTAAACTAGAAGCTTGGGCTGCTAAATGGCAAATGCGCTTTAATGGGGATAAATGTAAAGTCATGCACTTGGGCAGAGGAAACAAAAGGTATAATTATGTGCTTAATTGTAAAACACTGGGCAAAACTGTCACTGAAAAAGACCTGGGTGTATGGGTAGATGACAAACTCACATTTAGTGGCCAGTGTCAGGCAGCAGCTGCAAAGGCAAATAAAATAATGGGATGTATTAAAAGAGGCATAGATGCTCATGAGGAGAACATAATTTTACCTCTATACAAGTCACTAGTGCGACCACACTTAGAATACTGTGTACAATTCTGGTCTCCGGTGTATAAGAAAGACATAGCTGAACTAGAGCGGGTCCAGAGAAGAGCGACAAAAGTTATTAGAGGACTAAGGGATCTGCAATACCAAGACAGGTTATTAAACTTGGGGTTATTTAGCTTGGAAAAACGAAGGCTTAGGGGTGATCTTATAATAATGTATAAATATATGAGGGGGCAGTACAGAGACCTTTCTAATGATCTCTTTACTCTTAGGCCTGAGACTGGGACAAGGGGGCATCCTCTACGTCTGGAGGGAAGAAGGTTTAATCATAATCACAGACGCGGATTCTTTACTGTAAGAGCAGTGAGACTATGGAACTCTCTGCCACATGATGTTGTAATGAGTGAGTCACTACTAACATTTAAGAAGGGCATGGATGCCTTTCTTGAAAACTATAATATTACCAGTTATATATACTAGATTCTTTGATAGGGCGTTGATCCAGGGAATTAGTCTGATTGCCGTATCTGGAGTCAGGAAGGAATTTTTTCCCCCAATGTGGAGATTAGTGTTGCCACATGGGGTTTTTTTTGCCTTCCTCTGGATCAACATGTTAGGCTATGGGTTGAACTAGATGGACTTAAAGTCTTCCTTCAACCTTAAAAACTATGTTACTATGTTACTATGTTCTTTCCCCCAATGTGGAGTTTAGTGTTGCCACATGTTTTTTTTTTGCCTTCCTCTGGATCAACATGTTAGGCTATGGGTTGAACTAGATGGACTTAAAGTCTTCCTTCAACCTTAAAAACTATGTTACTATGTAAAACTATGTATGTTACACCCCAGTTCAAAAACCTAGATAGAGCATCCAGATGCAGTGGGATCTGTAGTCCGCCAGATCCGGCTTACATAATGCCACATTTTAATTCAACCCGGATTGCCCCTGATCCGGGTGTACATGGTTTTTGTCACGGAGACCAAGTTTGCAACAATTCGAAAAACGTGGACACCCGGATCGGGGTAAAAGTGAAAAACTGGATGCTCCCGCAATTGCCTGCAGCCACGCTGAAAGTCGATAGGGCTGAAAACGGAGGAGGCATCCAGTTTAAGCTGGAAACACATGGATGCCAAAAAAACGCCAGTGTGAAACCAGCCAAAGAAAATAACAGAGAGCACAAATAATAATTTTATGGAGTGACATAGCATATATACACTGTATTGTAATGAAAGTAAAAAGCTTAAAAATCTGACAGTTTTCTTGACTTTCATTTCCTCTGTTTCTTACTTTAAACCACATATACATAAATATTCTACCTGTATTTGGTTACAGGGGCGTAACTACAATGGGTGCAGGGGTTGCGATCACACCCGGGCCCTGCAGCCGAGGTGGGCCCCAAAAGTCCCTTTGGCCTATAGAAAAAGACTAATACTATCAAAGATTTGCAATAATTGGGGGCCCTGTTGGAGCTTTCGCATCAGGGCCCCTGAGCCTGAAGTTACGCCACTGTTTGGTTACATATACAGTATACTATAGTACTATACTGTAGGGTTCAAGATCAAGACGCAAAATTGTTTTAAAACATATTACCCATAATGTCCAGAGATGATTCATTCGAGTGAAAAATAAACCAAGATGCTTCATCAGAGAAACACAAATATTTGGAGAACCTCATGGTGACCTGTTGCTCATTACCATGATTTTTCTTATCTACCAGGTCTATTCCTTAGTTGTGTTCACTGATTCAGAGGGTTGGAATGTCCATCGAGGAGAGTGTGAGCATGGGCTCGTTCCAAGGTACTTTGCCAGTCACGTAGAAAGTATTATTTTAGAACATCTGATTAAAAATAGTTTGTACAGAGAAGTCATTATCACGGTTATCCCAAAGGAACTTTTGAAATCTTGCAGAATGAATATTTGTTATTTAAAGTGAAATGAAAACCATCTTTTGTGAAGTTATAAGCTAATGTAATATTGTTTTAATTGAACAAACAATCCCTCGGACATATTACCTTCAGGGTATCTATTATAAGGTGTTGTGTAATGTAAGTTTAGTGCTGTTAGACATAGACCAAGATGCCAATAATCCTAACCTTGCGGATAAATAATCATCAAGACACATACCATGGCAAAAAAAGTTCCAGAGGAGATTTTTATTTATTTTTACTTGTGTATAATTTTTCTCTTTTATTCATCTGCAATTTAAAGAACATTACAGTTCAGTGCTGTTTTAAGTTCCATTTACTTTAATTTACCCATCCATTTCAATATCGGGTACAATATTCAAGGTTGAGTAAGAAGAGACTTGGACTAGTGCAGCATTGCAATTTGGTAATACATAATTTCCTTCACAGCTATAAATGGTGTTTTTTTTATAAACATCAGCCTATTTCTCGTCGCGAGCCACATCCCGCTTTGAGAGAGGGTCGCGAGTCACATCTAGCTCTGAGAGAGGATCACAAGCCACAGTTAGCTGTGAGAGATGGTCATGAGCCACAGTCAGCTCTGAGAGAGGGTCACAAGCCACATCCGGCTCTGAGAGGGTCACGAGCCACATCCGGCTCTGAGGGAGGGTCACGAGCCACATCCAGTTCTGGAAGAGGGTCATGAGCCACATCCGGCTCTGAGGGAGGGTCACAAGCCACATCCGGCTCTGAGGGAGGGTCACGAGCCTCATCCAGCTGTAAGAAAGGATCAAAAGCCACATTCAGCTCTAAGAGAGAGTTGTGAGCTACACCACCATCTGAGAGAAGGGCATGAGTCATATCCAGCTCTGAGAGAGGGTCGTGAGTCACATCTAGATCTGAGAGAGGGTCACAAGTCAAATCCAGCTCTGAGAGAGGGTCGTGAGCCACACCCACCTCTGGAGAGAGGTCGTGAGTCACATCCAGCTCTGAGAGAGGGTCACAAGTCAAATTCAGCTCTGAGAGTGGGTCGAGATCCACATCCCGCTATGAGAGAGGGTCTTGAGCCACATTCAGCTCTGAGAAAAGGTCATGAGTCACATCTAGCTCTGAGAGAGGATCACGAGCCGCAGTCAGCTGTGAGAGAGGTTTGCAAGCCACATCCAGCTCTTGGAGAGGATCATGTGCCACATTCAGCTCTGAGAGAGAGTCGTGAGCTACACCCACCATCTGAGAGAAGGTCGTGAGTCATATCCAGCTCTGAGAGAGGATTACAAGCCACAGTCAGCTGTGAGAGAGTGTTGCAAGCCACATCCAGCTCTTGGAGAGGATCACGAGCCACATTCAGCTCTGAGAGAGAGTCGTGAGCCACATCTAGCTCTGAGAGAGGGTCACAAACCACATCTCGCTCTGAGAGAGGATCACTAGCCACATTCAGCTCTGAGAGAGGATCATGAGCCAAATCCCACTCTGAGAGAGGGTCGCAAGGCGCATCCAGCTCTGAGAGACGGTTGCAAGTAACATCCAGCTCTGAGAAAGGGCTGCATGTCACATCCCGCTCTGAGAGAGGGTTGCAAGCCACATTCCACTCCTGCACCTTCACGATAGCCCCCATTACCAGTATAATGACAGATAAAGCTTTTAAATAGAATTCAAAATGAGGCATTATACCAAGATCCAGGTGTTCCTACTTTACCCCCATTTAGATCTGTTCTTCTGTGCGAGGCAACCCACAAAAGTCATCATCTGGATACCTGCTTTTTATAGCTGTTTGCTAGCCCTGGTGCTTATGCACCACTCTGGAAGACAGTCGTGATCCATACATTACAGGCCCATGAGCCACATTTGGCTCTTGAGTTACAGGCTGGAGACCCCTGCTTTAGACTATTCTGTCAATGTACCTCTTGAAGACCTTATGAGTCAATTTGACTGTATGTATAATCAATCCTAATTTTAGTTCTCTTAAAAAATGTATGTGCATTGGCAGGATGGGGTTAATACTAACTGATGACAATGATGCATATTAAAAGAAATCTGTCACCAGTTCTTGCTATGTAATAGAAAAACAGTGTGATGTAAAAGCAGAGACCATGATTCGAGCGACATATGAATATTCAGCAGATGTGATTAGTTTTCTCTGTTGCAGATCTAGCAGAGCTTGGAATGCTGAGCTGTGTATAGCTCCGCCTACACCACTGATTGACAGATCTCTGTGTACAATGTATATTGACAAATAGCTGCTAATCAATTGGTGAGGGTGTGGTTACACAGAGCAGTTGGCTAGGAGGCCTGAGACACCCAGTAACAATCTCATGCTGATAAAACATCTATTATATAATTGCCGTAGCGACTTCCGTCGGAGCGGCGCTGCTTCCGGTCGCTTGGTTAGCGAGTCCGAGCTGCTTCTCCTGGACTCTCCCCGTGGCCGCGTAGCGGCCAAGGCGACTCACGAAGCAATGCCCGCAAAGCGGGCATTGCGAGTCGCTACACCGCTAACCAAGCCACCGAAGCCCATACTCCTGTAGTGTACACCGCTATACTATACTACAGTCCCATGCCCATAAGCGCCATGGGACTGTAGTATACCATCGCGCTGTACACAACACACCCCTGCCGCGACTCGCTACACCGCTAACCAAGCCACCGAAGCCCATACTCCTGTAGTGTACACCGCTATAGTATACTACAGTCCCATGCCCATAAGCGCCATGGGACTGTAGTATACCATCGCGCTGTACACTACAGCCCCCTGCCGCTCTAAGCCTACCCCCTAAGGCACAGCCGCCCCTAACCCCCTACCCCCTAAGCCCCGCAGCAGCCCCGACCACCTAACCCCCGACCCGCACCATCCAAAGCCGCCGCCGATACCCCCTAAGCCCCGCCGTCTACCTCCTAAGCCATCGCCGCCCCTACCTAAGCCCCTACCCCCTAAGCACCCTACCCCCTAAGCCCCGCAGCAGCCCCGACCACCTAACCCCCGACCCGCACCATCCAAAGCCGCCGCCGATACCCCCTAAGCCCCGCCGTCTACCCCCTAAGCCATCGCCGCCCCTACCTAAGCCCCTACCCCCTAAGCACCGCAGCAGCCCCGACCACCTAACCCCCGACCCGCAGCATCCAAACCCGCCCCCGATACCCCCTAAGCCCCGCCGTCTACCCCCTAAGCCATCGCCGCCCCTACCCCCTAGGCCCCCGCCGATACCCCCTAAGCCATGCCGCCTACCCCCTAAGGCAACGCCGCCCCTAACCCCCTACCCCCTAGACCCCCGATGATACCCCCTAAGCCATGCCGCCTACCCCCTAAGGCACCGCCGCCCCTAACCCCCTAAACCCCGCAGCAGCCCCGACCACCTAACCCCCGACTCGCACCATCCAAACCCGCCGCCGATACCCCCTAAGCCCCGACTACCTAACCCCCGACTCGCACCATCCAAAGCCGCCGCCGATACCCCCTAAGCCCCGCCGTCTACCCCCTAAGCCATCGCCGCCCCTACCTAAGCTCCTACCCCCTAGGCCCCCGCCGATACCCCCTAAGCTCCCGCCGCTGTCCCCTGCCCCTGTCGCTAAAGCCCTACACCCTAACCCCCCGCCGTCCCCTAACCTAACGCCGCTCTCACCTAAGGCCCTACACCCGAAGCCCCCGTCCATCACTTACATGCCTTCAAGTCATCTGATCGTCCGTCCGATCGTCCGTCCGATCCTCCGTCCGGCCAGGCGTCCTCTTCCTCCGGCCCCGGGGGTCTTCTCTCTTCTTTCCGCCATCTCCGCCTCTTCGTCCGGCCCCGGGGATCTTCTGTCTTCTTTTCCGAAAATTCCACCTCCGACGTCCTCTTCCTTCTCATTAAGATAGAATGGAGGAAAAATCCCCCATTCTACCTCAATGAAATCTCACGCCGTCTTCTGATTGGTCGCTGGATAATGCCCTCAGCCAATCAGAAGAGCTCCTCATTCAGTTTTCATTCAGGTCCGCCTTTTTTCCCCATTGACATACATTACCGGTGTGTCGGCGATTTTATGGCCGCCCCCCTGGTTCTATTTGTCGGCCCTAAAATCGCGGACACACCGCTAATGCATCTCTATGGGCAGTCAGCTCGACTTCTGATTGGTTGCCGTTCAATCCGAAATCGGGCTGACTGCCCATAGAGATGCATTAGCGGTGTGTCCGCGATTTTAGGGCCGACAAATAGAACCAGGTGGGCGGCCATAAAATCGCTCACACACCGGTAATGTATGTCAATGGGCAAAAAAAAGGCGGACCTGAATGAGAACTGCGTCTCAGTCAAACTTAAAAAAATAAATAAATTAAATAATAAACAAAATAATCAAAAAAGAATTAAAAAATAATAAAAATATTAATTAAAAATAATAAAAAATTCAATAAAAATAATAATAAAAAAATAAAATATATGCTAATAAGATCAGCCCTTTGCGGACCTGAATGAGAACTGCCTCTCAGCCTAAATAATAAATTTAATAATAAAAAAAATAATTAAAAAATAATAAAAAATAATAAAAAAAAATAATATAAAAATAATAAAAAATTCAATAAAATAATAATAAAAAAATAAAATATATGCTAATAAAGATCAGCCCTTTGCGGACCTGTAATGAGAACTGCTCTCAGCTAATAATAATAAGTATTATTAATATATAAAAAAAATAATTAAAAAAGAATTAAAAAATAATAAAACAAAAATAATTAAAAATAATTAAAAAATTCAATAAAAATATATAATAAAAAAATAAAATAATATGCTAATAAGATCAGCCCTTTGCGGACCTGAATGAGAACTGCTCTCAGCCTAAATAATAAATTAATATTAATAAAAAAAATAATTAAAAAATTAAAAAATAATTATAAAAAAATAATTAAAAATAATTAATAAAATTCAATAAAAATAATAATTATATAAAAATAAATATATCTAATAAGATCACCCTTTTGCGGACCTGAATGAATGCTATCTAAGCTATAATATATATATTAAATAATAATAATAAAAATCTATTATAATAATAGAATTAATAATATAATGAAAATAATTAATTAATAAATAATTAAAAATTCAATAAATAATAATAATAAAAAATAAAATATATGCTAATAAGATCAGCCTTTGCGAACCTGTAATGAAACTGCTATCAGCCTAAATATAATAAATATTAATAATTTAAATAAAAATAATTAAAAATATAATAAAAATAAATTAATAAAATAATAAAAAATTAATAAATATTAATAAAAAATAAAATAATGCTAATAAATACCTTTGCACTAATGAGACTTTCAGCTAAATAATAAATTAAATAATAAAAAAAATAATTAAAGAATAAAAATAATATAAAAATCTAATTAAAATTAATAAAAAATTCAATAAAATTAATAATAAAAAAATAAATTATATTGCTAATAAGATCAGCCTTAGACCTGAATGAAACTGCTCTAAGCCTAATAATAAATTATAATAACTAAATAAAATAATTAAAAAATTATTAAATAATAATAAAAAAATAATTTAAATAATAAAAAATTATATTATAAAATAATATAATAAAATATATAATGTATTAATGCTAATAAAATGCCTTATGCTATAATGAAATGCTTTTAATGCTAATAATTATAAATTATAATAATGTATTAAAGAATAATAATAAAAAAGAATTATTAATAAATAATAAATAAAAATAATTAAATAATAATCTAATTAAATTATTAATATAAAAAATAAGTATTATGCTAATAATATGCCTATATGCGGATAATAATGCGTCTAAGCTAAATAATAATCTATTAATTATAATAATATTAAATGCATATTAAATAATGTATTAAAACTATTAATAAATGCTAAATAATCTATTATAAATTCTATAAAATGCTAATAAATAATATATAATGCTAATTAAAATTTATTAATGCTATTAATAATGCTATTAATCCTATTATAATGCATTATGCTAATAATAAATCTATTAATTATTAATAAATGTTAATTAATAGCTATTAATAATGCTAATAATCATATTATTAATTATTAATGCTAATAATAATGCTAAATTAAATGCTAATAATAATGTATATTAAGCAATAAATAATGCTAATAATCAGCTTTATTAATGATTAAATGTCATATATGCCTAATTAATGTATAATAAATAATTAATGCTAATTAATAATATATAAATTATTAAAATAATAATAAATCTATTAAAATATAAAAATAATTATTAATGCTATTATATATGCTAATAATGCATATAATATAATCTATTATAATCTAATAATAATGCTATATAATGCTATTATAATAATATTATAATGCTATTAATAATGTAAAATTATAATAATCTATTAATTAATAATAATGCTTATTAATGCTATTAATAATGCTTATTATGTTTATTAATGCTATTAATGCTAATTAATGCTATTAATGCTAATAATAATGCTATTAATGCTATTAATATGTTATAATGCTATATTAATGCTAATAATGCTATAATCAATTGCTATATAATGCTATTAATGCTATAATAATGTTATTAATGCTATTATAATAATGCTTATTAATGCTATTATGTAATATAATGCTATTAATGCTATTATAATGCTATTAATGCTATATAATGCTATAATCTATTAATGCTATTATTAATGCTATTAATGCTATATATTAAATCCTATTAATGTATATTAATGCTATTAATGCTTAATATATAATGCTATTAATGCTATTAATAATGTATTATGCTATTAATAATGTTATTAATGCTATTATTAATGCTATAATGCTATTATTAATTCTATTAATTTTAATAATAATGCTATTAATGCTATTAATAATGTTATTAATGCTATTATTAATGCTAATAATGCTATTTATGCTAATAATAATGCTATTAATGCTATTAATAATGCTATTAATGCTCTTATTTATGCTATTAATGCTATTAATGCTAATATTTATCCTATTAATGGTATTATTAATGCTATTAATGCTAATAATAATGCTATTAATGCTATTAATGCTAATAATAATGCTATTAATGCTATTAATAATGTTATTAATGCTATTATTAATGCTAATAATGCTATTATTAATCCTATTAATGCTAATAATAATGCTATTAATGCTATTAATAATGCTATTAATGCTATTAATAATGTTATTAATGCTATTATTAATACTAATAATGCTATTATTAATGCTATTAATGCTAATAATAATGCTATTAATGCTATTAATAATGCTATTAATGCTATTAATTATGCTATTAATGCTATTAATGCTAATATTTATCCTATTAATGCTATTAATGCTAATAATAATTCTATTAATGCTAATAATAATGCTATTAATGCTATTAATGCTATTAATTATGCTATTAATGCTATTAATGCTAATAATAATGCTATTAATGCTATTAATAATGTTATTAATGCTATTATTAATGCTAATAATGCCAATAATAATGCTAATAATAATGCTATTAATGCTATTAATGCTAATATTTATCCTATTAATGCTAATAATAATGCTATTAATGCTATTAATAATGCTATTAATGCTATTAATTATGCTATTAATGCTATCAATGCTAATATTTATCCTATTAATGGCATTATTAATGCTATTAATGCTAATAATACTATTAATAATGCTATTAATGCTAATAATAATACTATTAATGCTATTAATACTTTTATTAATGCTCATAATACTGCTAATAATGCTATTAATACTGCTATTACTGCTAATAATAATGCTATGGCTTATATTATTGCTATTGATGATGCGATTATTATTTAAAAATCTTTAAAAAAACAATAAACATATTTTAGATACCCGATGCATTTGCATCAGGCTAACAGCTATAACTACTATAATCAAATTAATGCACGTTCTAGAATCCCGATGCATTTGCATCGGGCTCACAGCTAGTTTTATTATAAGAGCAAAACACAGCCTAGAAAGTGACACAGCCAGTCAGAGCCACAATCAAAATCTCTGCCCCTAAATCTAGGTCTTCTCAGATTACATAGCAAAAACCTGTTAACAGATTCCCATTAAAAACAAAATATCAGGAGCTAAATATAATCATGTCTAAATATGACAATTCGAGCAGTGGCGGACCTTCAGCCTGCCGGGCCCTTGTGCAACGTCAGGCGAGGACCGGGGGGGGGAGGGTGTTCTGGCAGCGTCAGGCAAGGTGCTGCTGGCAGGGGGGAGTGTGCGGCTCTTACCTGCGCCGCATTGTAGATCTGGGTGCCGAGGCTGGAGAGGAGAGGTGGGGTGGGATCAGCCGAGGGAAGCAGGAAGCTTCCCTCAGTTAACCCCTTCTCCTCTGACTCAGGGACATGGGGGTCGGCTGGGGGGCAGGGCCCTGGTGCAGCTGAACCAGCTGCACCACGGTAGGTCCACCACTGAATTCGAGCATGTATGCCATAATGATAATGATGTTAACCATCTCTCTAATCTCCATTTTTATTAATATCCATGATAAATTATAGTGTCAAAATATGAATAGTGGAAATACTTAGCCATACCTGGACGCCATGTCATTAAAAGGGTATGTCGAGAGCGTACCTTCTATACATGATTTACTACACCTTTGGAAGATTTATCATGTGACTCCTTGACAATCTACAGTCTGGTTTCCGTCCCCACCACTCCACCGAAACTGCCCTAACCAAAATTACCAACTACTTACAGCCAAAGCTAACAGACAATTCTCCATCCTTCTCCTTCTCGACCTGTCCTCTGCCTTTGACACAGTCGACCACTCCCTCCTAATTCAGATTCTTTCATCCCTTGGCATCAAAGACCTTGCCCTATCCTGGGTTGCCTCATACCTTGCCAACCGCACATTTAGCGTTCCCCACTCCCACACTTCCACCTCATCCCGGCCTCTCTCTGTTGGAGTCCCACAAGGCTCTGTCATGGGGCCCCTACTTTTCTCCATCTATACCCATGGCCTAGGACAACTCATAAAGTCCCATGGCTTCCAATACCACCTGTACGCTGACGACACTCAGATCTACCTCTCTGGCCCAGATGTCGAGCCCCAGGCCCTGGGCTACTTGGGTATCAGGCTCGGTGGGTGTTCTCACGTGGATGTCACGGGTGGCAGCGCCTGAGCCCGTGGCCTGGGTGACACTTCAATAAGGGGTGTATGTACAGGGGATTACAGTTTATCATGTGACGCCACCTGTAGTACCTGGTGATGGGTCATCAGCACCGCCACAGTCCTCCGGAGGTTGATGGTAATGTGGATGAGATGGCAAAGCTCCCTACAGGTGGAGCTGGTCCTCCGGGGCAGCGTTCCTGAAAGTAAACAGGTTGATGGAGATAATCACACAAAGGTAAAGTCACTTTCTCCCAGGTACTTTACTGTAAATGTTCAGTAGCAAAATACCACAGTCCACAGTTCAGCAAGATGGCAGGATGCCGCAGCTGATAAACCGCAGCAGCCGGTTGACGACTGCAGAGGTAGACTCTGGCCGTTTCCTCAGGCCCGGCGTTCCCGTGGTGGACTGGGGAATTCCCTGGAGTATGGTTGCTCCACGCTGGGGTTCCCACCATTCTCTCTAGGGCCCAGACTCCGCACGTCGGGCGCCCTCTCTCAGGACCCCCTCAGGATCCTATCTCTCCTTTCCTCCGGATCAGCGTACAGCTGTCCGGGTAAACCTTCCGCCTCGCTCCACACTCTTTTCCAGCTGTCCTGACTCTTCTCCTCTCAGACACCCCTTGTCTGACTCAGGCTCTCTGCCTGACGGACTATAATTCCCCCTAGAGGTGAATATATCTCCCTCCCTCGGGGTAACCTCCCACCACTACTCTGTGCGGGAGTGCAGGAATGGCTCCCACCCACCAGCCTAGGATCCACTTGCCGCTGGGGAAGTTACACCTCTTTTACGGGTGCAATACCCCACTGTGATGCCTGACAACGTGGGGCACCACACCTACAGTAATAACGTGACAAAGATGTAGCCGACTACATGCCCTATGTGCCTGCCTCAACAGTACACTGCGATTTTACCTGTATCATTATAGTCAATGGTTTTGTCGGTGTACAAGCCTGAATCCCGTTTTGCAGGATGGAAGCCCTGACTTATCCACTGAAGGTAAAGCCAAATGCTATGGAGCCCATCCTTAGGCCAAAACTCTGGAGCATGTATCTTAGTGAATTAGTCCCTATGTTCTCATTGTTTTTTTGTTTTTTTTTAACAATTAAACTCTTATGCCTACTATCTCTAATGAAGGCCCAGTGTCTGCCATGTTTGTACTCCTATTATTGCAGCGCATTGTCCAAGCGTATAAAAACAAAGTCCGGACTGGTGCTCTAAAGTACAAGGGCCCCCCCCCCCACATTGCAATCAAAATGAGGGGTCCCTCAACTGCAAGGAACTACTCTTAAATACATAATCATGCAGGAGAACAACTGAGTATCAATGCAAAATGTTACATTTATTGTGGACAAGTCAAGAAAGGTGACCAGTTGGATCTTATTTGATCAAGTAAGCAAGATGGGCTTAACAAACTATTTCCACATCACAACATATGTGTCCCAATTATATTATACATACATGTTCACAGAGTATTACACCCTATAACACTGGATGGTTATACCAGATAGATAATGATAAAGTGCAAGTGCAAAATTCATAGTCTCACTGCCATATTGGCTATGTGATAAAGGCTGATATGTACCACCACTCAATTAGATAAAACACATTGGGCGGCCCAATTTGGGCCCATAGAATGTTGAGAGTTCACAAACACATTTTCATACCCATCCTGCTATTAGTGAGCAGATTCTCAAGTCCAGTGGTCACCAGAAAGATAGACAAAGGTTAGCCCCGACGCGACGTTTCGCTGGCCTAGCCTGGTAGCGCCAGCTTCCTCAAGGGGAGCGTTGTACAAGCCATCAAGCAATTGTGAGTTCATGTATATAACACAAACATTTCAGTCACCCCTAAACTCTCCCCAAACATATAAAAATGGTTAGCACAAAAAAATTCTGTTTAGCTGTGTTTCTTTGGTTTGTGTATGAACAAAGCATAGACCACCAGTATTGCATTACAGCTTATTATGGAGCAATAATTTAGTGTAGGGAAAGTGATTGACGCCTGCCTGTATAATAAGGCATCCATTGTTAAATACTGAACATGCCTTAACAAGGCAGTGCTAAGTGAGAATGTAGGATTCATGCCCAACATGTACTTGCATTTTATGAAGCAATTATTAAAAGGTGAATGAGCAATTAATTTGGAAAAAAATAAAGAAAATATGTCTGGAAGAGCTACAAACAACATATATCCCATATATTTAGAAGCTTTACACACAATGTTGCTTAGCACCAAAGAAAGGCCGGCTTTTGAAAAGTAGTTAGTGGTAAAATTATACATCCAGTGTATATATATATATATATATATAATATATAATATATATATATATATCATACACGGAAATCCATTACATTTGCAAATTGCTTTGCCAAGGGTATCAAATATTGTTCACAGTAAAATAGTTTTCAATATCATATCCTTTTCATGGACTTCTTAAGATTGATTGGAATGTCCTAGAGTTGACAAGACTAACATATCTTATAAAGGTTGTTATTTATTGTTAATAACCTGCAAACAGGGGGGAACTACAATAGGTGCAGGGGTTGCGATCGCACCCGGGCCCTGCAGCCTAGGGGCCCCAAAAGTCCCTTTGGTCTATAGAAAAAGACTAATACTATTAAAGATTTCCAATAATTGGGGGCCCTGTTGGAGCTTTCGCATCGGGGCCCCTGGGCCTGAAGTTACGCCACTGCCTGCAGATATGGGGTAAATATACATGTTAATAGCATTCTGATCCTGCCCAGCACCTACACATTAAAGGTTGCTCCCAGAGGAAATTAACTTTACTCCTCCTTGCAGCGTTCCAGTTTCAGTCATGAAGGCAGCCCCAACACGGGTTCAGTCACCACTTTGTTAATGAAGAGCTGCACCTTCAACCGCTTCCCCCTCACCGACTGACAAACTCCCCTAGTGCTGAACGTCTGTCAGTCAGTGCTGGGGGGGCGACAGTAAAAGCTGTTGCTCTATATTCACAGAGTGGTGACTGAACCCGTGCTGGGGCCACATCCTCGACACTGCCTGGAGGATTAAAGTTAATTTCTTCCAGCAGCATGGTTTAATATGCAGGTGAGGTGCCGAGCAGGTACAGAATGCTATTAACCTGCAGATTAATCTCATGTCTGAAGGTTAATAGCATTTTTCCACATGACATGTTCCCTTTAAAGCAGCACTCTGTAAGTCTTGCTTCTCTCTGCTGAGATGTTTCAGTGGCCCTTAAGGAAGCAGGTCTTTTTCTCTTGTCTGTACATCTTGTTTGTCCTTCCTGAGATGTTTCAGCGGCTCTTGAGAAAGCAGCTCTTGTTCTCTTTTCTGCTGAGAGGTTTCAGAAGTTCTTGAGGAAATAGCTCTTGCACTCATGTCTGTCAACCAGGCTTCTCTTTCTTCAGATTGGTCATTGAGCCTAAGATGGATTTTCGTTTAGCCACTGATGTCAATCGGCCAATCAAATTCCTTTTCTTATGGGACATTATTGTCTGTAATTGACAGCATCCACAACCCCACACAATTAGTATACAGCTAAGGTCATGTGACTTACATCATCCACTACAACAACGTTGACTAAGCGTCAATACCAAAGTCATATTGCCAGGGCAGAAACTAAAGTAAAACTCTGCAGTGGTGCAAGTTCACACTGGCCTCATAATGGAAAAAACAATATAAACAACAAGTGAGCAAATACCCTATAAATGGTAAAAATAAAAATGTAAAGTGCAAAAAAATAAATCGGGTACTTGGTGACATAGATATGATCATATCAATGCTTAAGCTGTCCCACCAGTGACAAGGTGACCCTATAGGGACAGTGTTGCCTATCAATAGTACTAATACCTTGTCATCCATCAGTGAAGTGACAAAGACAGGATTAAACAAAATCGGATCCCAACAGAGACCACCATACCATGGGACGCTACACATTATATCATGTCCAGCTCAGAGGTAGGCCACACCTATGTTTGCATGACTGCAACAAAACATAATGGAATAAAACCAGGGCTGGAACTAAGGTGAAACTATGCAGTGGTGCAAGTTCAAACTGGCCTCATAATGGAAAAAACAACAAGAAAAACAACAAGTGAGCAAATACCCATAAATAATAAAAGTAAAAATGCAAAGTGCAAAAAAAAAATTGGGTACTTGGTGACATTGATATGATCATATAAAATGTATAAGCTGTATTTTTTTTATATCATGTCCTTTGAGCTGGACATGATATAATGTGTAGCGTCGCATGGTATGGTGCGCTCTGTTGGGACACGGTTCTGCTAAATCCTGTTCTTGTCACTTCACTGATGGATGGCAAGGTATTAGTACTATTATTAGGCAGGGACTGTCCTGATAGGGTCACCTTGTCGTTGGTGGGACTGCTTATGCATTTATATGATCATATCAATGTCAACATGTACCCTATTTCTTTTTTTTGCACTTTGCATTTTTACTTTTATCATTTTTAGGGTATTTGCTCACTTGTTGTTTTTCTTGTTGTTTTTTCCATTATGAGGCCAGTTTGAACTTGCACCACTGCATAGTTTCACCTTAGTAGTTTCTTGTTGTTTTGACCAAAATCATAGTAACTCACACATAAGCTGTCTTATACTAAGAATATTTTTTGTTGCCGATAGCAACTAATCAGAGCTCCTATCAATAACCTGTAGCAAAATAGAAGCTGAGCTGTGATTGGTTGCTATAAGCCAACTGATAAATATCCAGGCTTAGGGTACCGTCACACTTGGTGACGCTCCAGCGATCCCGACAGCGATGCGACCTGGTAGGGATTGCTGGAGCGTTGCTACATTGTCGCTGGTGATATGTCAAACAGTCAGATCTCACTAGCGAAGCAGCAACGATACGGCAATCGTTGGGAACCCGTCGCGCTCGGGTGTAGTATTGAGGTAGTTGGTTGTTGTCCCTGTCAAACACAACGATGCAGCATGCCCAGCTGGAGCGCAACAACCAAAAAATGGTCCAGAACGGTTTGTAATGATCAGCGATCTCACAGCAAGGGCCTGATCGCTGTGTGGCACCCCAGGAGTTAATGTGCCACAGTAATAACACCAAGGGTTAGTTCCCCACACAACCCACAACATGACACTAGCGCCTTTAGGCCAGAAGGGGGAGCTAAAGCAGCTCCCCTATATATTCTGGTGTAGAGAGGAAGTGAGTTAGTTCAGTTCCTGGGAGGACTGAGGAAGAAGGACTGTGGTGTAAAGGAGCTGCCTTAGGTTTCCCCACGGTCCGCTGCTCAATTCCAGGCCTAGCCAGGGTCTGAGGAAAGGAGTTAAAAGGAAACAGAGGAACACACCTGGGAAACTGAATTATCCTAAACTCACTCCGGAGAAGCGCAAGGAACGGATACCAAATCCGAAATTGTACCTGACACCAGCAGCACAGTAAACACCAGACTAGTGGAGGTTATATATCTTCACTGTACCACAGCGAAGCAACACGGTAGGGTCAGAAACACTAATACAAGACTCAAGTTGCCTAGCAGATTGGTACCCGTGAGGGGAGACAGGGCCGGCAGCTCAGCTAAAGCAGCAGCAGGGCCACACACACGGCGCAGGAGTAGGAAGCCAAGGACCCAGACAGGGTGGGAGCAACCCCGGCCCCTGTACAGACTCCGTGGACAGAGCTCTACTAAATGACACCTACAGTAAAGCCTTGGAAAACTTCAGAACCGTGAGTCTGTGTAATTCTTGCGCTTGAGCCCTACTCTCCCTCACGAACTGTTATCCTCTTTATCCATTATCCCTGCCCTACATAATCCATAGAGTTCCATCACTACTGACCCGAAGACCTGGCCCTACTCGTGGAGGGCCGTTACATCACAGGCTGCCTTCCATCATCCCCGGAGGTTCTGCAGCAGCGGTGGTCACCCTGACCACATACCATGGGTGGCGTCACGACTTCATCCCTGTAAATATTCCCCTTCTACTTGTGGGCTTGGGACAAGGTCCGGACCAAGGCCACCGTCATCCCCAGTGCTACCCTGGTCCGGTACCGAGTACCCCGTCCCAGTGGGCTCCCCAGCTTCTACACGTCAAACGTAGCGAGATCGCTGCTGAGGTCGTTGTTGCGTCACAAAACTTGTGACTCAGCAGCGATTTTGCTTAGTGTGATGGGGGCGTAACTGTTAAAACAGCCAAGGCAGTATATATTACCTCATACATACAAACAGTAAGTAAGCACTTTTTTTTTGCAAATAACTATTAAAGCGTGGGTTGAAAATTTCCCCTCAAAACATAGTCTATGATGTTCGCTGAGTCAACTGAGGTGGCTGTGCTAAATTTCGTGATTGCAAATGTGACTGTGAGGATTCCTTTAGTGGACATACACACACACACACATACACTCAGCTTTATGTACTAGACTACACCCCTTTCACATCAGTGTTTCTGTCCAGACCTACCAGATCCGGACAGAAAACCGTATCGGACTCCTTACGGCGGCACTTGCAGCGAGCCCCATGCATTCTCTATGGGACTTGTGGCAAGTGTGGTATTGCCACTATCCGGCACTTGTGGCAACGAAAAAAAACATGGGGAGCTGCATTTTTTTTCGCGCTCACAAGTGTCGGATCGCGGCAATACCGCACTTGCCACAAGACCCATGCAGAATGCATGGGGCTTGCCAAAAGTGTACCGCAAGTGCGGCCGTAAGGCAACAGATGCAGTTCTCTGTCTGGATCTTCCGGACAGAAACGCTGATGTAAAATGGGCCTTAGATGTTTAATATTTGAATTCTTTTATTTCATAATAAAAATGCATTACTTAGTTTAAGATCCATTCCCAATGGAGCCACAGTGTACAGAAAATGTAAACGCATTTCTCATGTTCAGATCATGTTTTATTGGTTTCTTCTGACACAACTTGGGTTGGGTTCGCCTGAGATGTAACATTTTATTAAGGCTATATAAATAATGAGAAACATTATAGTCAAGTCTATGAGATACGGCAAGTCCATTTAAAAAGAAATATCGCTGGCACATAAAAAATAGGTGGCACATTTCTCTTGATACTGTATACGGGAGGAGGGAGGGTCCCTAAGTGTTTTATGTCATACTTTCAACATGAGTCATTAGATCTGCAGATTATTATCTTGCTTATACAATAATACGTGCAAACTCGCCGTATCTTGATGAGATTCCCTGTGACAGATTCCTTACGGTAATCTAAGATATGAGAGTGTATGACCTTATTCTCCGCAGTTTTAGGGAGCTTTCACTTTTCTAATTTGCAAGAAATTTAACCATATCCCAAACCAAATTGTTTAGAAATATAACTTAAAAGAAATGGACATCTCTTGGAACATTTTTTTGAGCTTTTTTTAATGAACATTTTTGTTTTTACTATAATGATTGTATTTTGGCTAAAATTAATTTTTACAATTGGGTTTCATGAAAAAAATTTTCATTTAGATTTTAAAGAGGACCTTGATCCTGAATTTTTTAATTTAAAGGGAATACCTCCTCCAGTTGGTAGTTCTTCATTGATTCCATTTTTGAGTCCACTGTTAGGACCTGAGGAAATAAAGAAGAAAATGTTCCTATTAAAGGGAACATGTCAGATCCCTTATGCCCTCCAAGCCAGCAGTATTCACATTGACATGTCAAAATGTTCTTCCCAACCAGTCCTGTTTAAGGGGAACCTGTCATTAGTAACCTGTTTTTTTTTCTTTTTTTTTTAAACCGTTGTATTTATCCCAAAAAAACACTTTCGATGCTTAGATGTTTTCATTAGTTAGCTGGGCAAACAGTCAAACAGTCATCTGGACAGTTAGAAGACATGTCAATCAACTGCAAACATGCCGAATTTCATCTAATGCTCTCTAGAAGGACCTGTGTGATGTCACGACCATGTGACTGTAATGAGTGGAGCTAAGCAGGCTTTCAGTGAAGGTCAATGTAGACTTCGCTCCACCCATTATAGTCACAGGGTTGTGACACACCACAGGTCCTTCAGCATTAGATGTTTGCAGTTGATTGAAATGTCTGCTAACCGCCTGGATGACTGACTGTTTCGGCAGCTGGCTAGTAAAAACATCTAAGTATCTAAAGTGCTTTTTTGGGATAAATACATTGATTTAAAGAAAAAAGGTTACTAATGTACAGTACATGATCTAAATAACAATACATATAGCTT
This sequence comes from Allobates femoralis, assembly GCA_033576535.1. Taxonomy (NCBI): domain Eukaryota; kingdom Metazoa; phylum Chordata; class Amphibia; order Anura; family Aromobatidae; genus Allobates; species Allobates femoralis. Next base: position 692,271,459 of record JARQOC010000002.1, on the reverse strand, counting down.
TTGACACAGAGACTGGTATATTGGTAATAGATTATATATCCCAAACTAAGTTTATTCAATGGATCAGAGGGACTAGACTATATCACCTACATTATCTGATCAAAAACAGATGGGAGGAAATATATAATAAAAAAACCAAACCTAACTGAAAATGTAAGTGCAAAACAGTTGTTATATACAAACAAAGCACCAATGACCAAAATTAAATATTTTAAAATTATTTATTTTATTAATATAAGTATTAAAAGACAAAACACGTGTAATCAAAATATGAGAACTAGCTGCGAAAGATAAATGGCCAATAGACAGTGCCAATCAAATAAAATAAGATGTACAAAATCAAGTAATAGGGCCTATGTGCTTTATCTGCCTGAAACGTCCAATGCCACAATACATACTGTACATAGCATCAATAGCTACAATAATAAAGTCATGAGGCCTGGGATTGTAGAGCACCGAGAAGACTTATGTATACAAAATAATATCTTCCGTATTGCATCAGTTTTTGCTCTCCTCCTTTGGGAGGAGGGTATGTATGTGTCACGACATTAGAGAGGCAAACTGCGCATGATCGAAAGAAGAGTTAGTTGTATAGTGGATTTAGGGTTACTGCAGGTTTTAGTTACACGGCAATCAACCTGTGACTTAGAAAGTAGATAGAAAATAATAAGACCTAAAACTTAACATGTAATACTTAAAATCTTAAAATGGTACAATAACCCATATATAAAATTATAAAAAATTGCATAAGTGATGCGTATACCCAGGTGCTGACACTAAGACCAAACGATCAGCAACAAGGTAACCACAAAAGCTAGATAATTCAGTTACGAGAAATGACCCACATAATACCATCTATTGTGCTTACAGCAAGGTCATCTATGATGTGCTTCAACCAGGATAAACCAACTATAGAGACATATGTAGTAGTAGAAAAGGGCACTGACCTGTGTTGATGCAGCTGTTAGTTCCCATGGATGATGGTGTTAATGATCCCGGTGCTCCAGCTTGTAAAGGATCAAGTGCAGGATTGTTTCAATAGAAGAAGAGGCACTCATGGATCTGGTTCCAAGCTATTTATTTATCCAAATTACAGGATACATCCATCAGGTAGGGTGTGCAGGAGGGGAAGCATGAATGCTCATGCTTCCCCTCCCTGCACACCCTACCTGATGGATGTATCCTGTAATTTGGATAAATAAATAGCTTGGAACCAGATCCGTGAGTGCCGCTTCTTCTATTGAAACAACTATAGAGACAAACGGGCTCTAGTTTTCTAGCCAGACTGGAACAATTTCACCATATTCTGGTCATTCTCAGAAGAATGCATAACCATCAGAATTTTCAGGCAGAGTTGCATCCTAGTCACCTTGACAGCAAACCTATTCAGTCAGAGTGGCATTCCTCATATGACTTGCGTGGTTCTCCTGATGTGTTTCTTTACACTTGTACATCATCAGGGGAGTAATGATGTTAGGGCACACTGCCACATCCTCATTGATAGATAAATACATCCCACAAGTGCACGTGTCCACAGCTCTTGTGCCTACAGTGTTGGCCAAAAGTATTGACACCCCTGCAATTCTGTCAGATAATACTCAGTTTCTTCCTGAAAATGATTGCAATCACAAATTCTTTGGTATTATTATTTTCATTTAATTTGTCTTCAATGAAAAAAACACAAAAAGAATTGTCCTAAAGCCAAATTGGATATAGTTCCACACCAAACATAAAAAAGGGGGTGGACAAAAGTATTGGAACTGTTAGAAAAATCATGTGATGCTGCTCTAATTTGTGTAATTAACAGCACCTGTAACTTACCTGTGGCACCTAACAGGTGTTGGCAATAACTAAATCACACTTGCAGCCGGTTGACATGGATTAAAGTTAACTCAACCTCTGTCCTGTATCCTTGTGTGTACCACATTGAGCATGGAGAAAAGAAAGAAGACCAAAGAACTGTCTGAGGACTTGAGAAACCAAATTGTGAGGAAGCATGAGCAACCTCAAGGCTACAAGTCCATCTCCAAAGACCTGAATGTTCCTGTGTCTACTGGGCGCAGTGTCATCAAGAAGTTTAAAGCTCATGGCACTGTGGCTAACCTCCCTAGATGTGGACGGAAAAGAAAAATTGATAAGAGATTTCAACTCAAGATTGTGCGGATGGTGGATAAAGAACCTTCACTAACATCCAAACAAGTTGAAGCTGCCCTGCAGTCCGAGGGTACAATAGTGTCAACCTGTACTATCCGTCAACGTCTGAATGAAAAGGGACTGTATGGTAGGAGACCCAGGAAGACACCACTTCTCACCCCGAGACATAAAAAAGCCAGGCTGAAGTTTGCCAAAACTTACCTGAAAAAGCCTAAAACGTTTTGGAAGAATGTTCTCTCTTTTTGGCATCAACATAAAGTTTACAGGAGGAAAAAAAGAGGCATTCAAAGAAAAGAACACGGTCCCTACAGTCAAACATGGCAGAGGTTCCATGATGTTTTGGGGTTGCTTTGCTGCCTCTGGCACTGGACTGCTTGATCGTGTGCATGGCATTATGAAGTCTGAAGACTACCAACAAATTTTGCAGCATAATGTAGGGCCCAGTGTGAGAAAGCTGGGTCTCCCTCAGAGGTCATGAGTCTTCCAGCAGGACAATGACCCAAAACACACTTCAAAGAGCACTAGAAAATGGTTTGAGAGAAAGCACTGGAGACTTGTAAGGTGGCCAGCAATGAGTCCAGACCTGAATCCCATAGAACACCTGTGGAAAGATCTAAAAATGGCAGTTTGGAGAAGGCACCCTTCAAATATCAGGGACCTGGAGCAGTTTGCCAAAGAAGAATGGTCTAAAATTCCAGCAGAGCATTGTAAGAAACTCATTGATGGTTACCGGAAGCGGTTGATCGCAGTTATTTTGGTTAAAGGTTGTGCAACCAAGTATTAGGCTGAGGGTGCCAATACTTTTGTCTGGCCCATTTTTGGAGTTTTGTGTGAAATGATCAATGTTTTGCTTTTTGCTTCATTCTCTTTTGTGTTTTTTCATTGAAGACAAATTAAATGAAGATAATAATACCAAAGAATTTGTGATTGCAATCATTTTCAGGAAGAAACTGAGTATTATCTGACAGAATTGCAGGGGTGTCAATACTTTTGGCCACAACTGTATGCTCTCATCATGATGGTCCTAGGTAGCTAAGACCTCTGATGGTGAGGAGGTCAGGGCCACCACCCTTTCCCTGCTCCTCAACCAGCCCTGTGCTAACACCCCTCATTTCCACCTATGAACCAGGATACACAGCAAATCCCACAAACAAGGAAAAACACCAAGAAGCATCAACACAAAGTGCACACACATCTTTTCAGCTTGCGGTCTTGAAGAGACTAAAACTCTATCAGCAACATATTCTGGTGGAAGACGGAACTATTTAAAGGTCTGGAGCATGGTCATCTGACATATGCAAAACTTCCCACCTGCAGAGCCACCTCACAGCAACACAGCAGAATCTACACATTAAAGGGATCCTGTCACCCCCAAAACACCTCTAAACCTATTAAAAGCTGTCCCTAGAGCATATTAACACTTTCCCTACACTCCTTTTACCTCCTAAATGCAGCAAGTGACATTGAAGAAAAACGTTTTTATAGTACCTCATTAGTGATGATAATGAGTGACTATGCTATTCATAGTCACTCATCCAGGCTGCCCCTCTTCTTCATATCACGCCTGAATAGGCGTGATGTACATTCCAGATTCAAATTGCCGCCTCCCTGCGCGCTCCAATAGCGCGTGCATGTGCTGTGACGATCCGCGTCATTTCGGGCAAATGTCACCGGCCGCCTGTCAGCCAAATGCGCGGATGCCCATGCGCATGCGCAGTGCGCATTTTGAAGCTGACAGCGCGGCGCCGGTGTAAATACGTCACCTGGCGCCGAGAATGACGCGGATCGCGTCACCCAGCCACACTGCAGCCGGACGCTATGGGAGAGATGGAGGCGCGCAGGAGGCGGCAATTTGAATCTGGAATGTACATCACGCCTATTCAGGCGTGATATGAAGAAGAGGGCAGCCTGGATGAGTGACTATGAATAGCATAGTCACTCATTATCATCACTAATGAGGTACTATAAAAACGTTTTTCTTCAATGTCACTTGCTGCATTTAGGAGGTAAAAGGAGTGTAGGGAAAGTGTTAATATGCTCTAGGGACAGCTTTTAATAGGTTTAGAGGTGTTTTGGGGTGACAGGATCCCATTAACTCTGAATGTGCCAAAGGAGATTAAACCCCATTAAAACTATAGAGAGCTTTACACATAGACTGCAGCAGTCAACACGTGAGACATATATTCTATGTCCAACCAAGCAGAGCTGCTTCAGTCCATGGTTGGCACATAGCACAGCTTCTCAACAGGGTAGGAAGCATAAGTCACTTGTGATAAGTGATTATATAGATGAAACAGCAGGTGCTTGCAGCTATAGCTTTCTGTGGGAACACATTTCCCTGCCTGAAGTAACACAATTCCCTGCCTGAGGTAACACATTTTCTTTTTTATATCATAGGAGTTCCTGTTACACCACCAGTCCTGTGAGTCCATCATAAATCAAGTCAGTGACATTGAAGCTCCACAGACTTGATTTATCAAAAGCTCATGGGACTGGTGACAAGGCAGAAACACTAACCCATGTGTCACCTCAGGTAGGGAAATGTGTTACTTCAGAAAGCAACACCTATGAGCCTCTGCTGTTTTGTCTGTACATTTACTTATCATAAAGTGACTTATATTTCCGCCCTGGCCAGGAGTTGTGGTAAGTGCTGACCATAAACTAGACAGCTCTGCTTGGTTGGACACAGAATATAACAGTATACAGGAGGGGAACATTTTTAAGATTTTCAGCATTTATTTTTTAACACATCCAGTTGGGGAACTCAATATTATTTCAAGATCTATTGATTAAAATGAACTTTGTTCATGGAACGACCTCTTTAACTAATTGATACAGACAGTGAATTTCCTGACACTATGTTCTCCCTGAAGACAAGTATCGTCTCATGTTGGGGATGGAACGTTACCCCTTTAATCTACCTTCCTTGATGTGAATGTATGAAATGAAATAAAGGCGTGTATAACCCTGAAACTATTTTCCACATGCTGTGCTGCTTCAATTACAGCTCCAGACTATTGTTTGATACCAGTAAGCAATATCTGAAGTTAGATAAACACGAGGGAAGATGAGCTGAATTAAACCGATTACAATTCCTTTGATTACCGCAGCACAAGACTCTATGTAATGCCGTCTGCGGCCAAAAACCATGTTTGTTAACGATATGAAATGGATGTAATGTAATATCCTACATTTTTATACCATGTACAATTATTTATTTTCATTCTGTTCTGAAATCCTAGGCAGATTGCCTTACAAGATGAATGAGTTTTCTCCCGCAATCTGTTTTATAAGACAAGAGACGAGGAATCCTTAAAAGGATCAGAAATTAAAATGTTTATGTAACCCACAACATGAACTTAGTTCTCGGTATTCTGGAGGATAAAAGCTGGACTGATTTGCCTCGCTGGTTGAATGAAGTCAATTGCAGTCATTTTATCTTTCAATAAATATGTGATTAGCAATACGGAGAAGAAATATCCATATTTAATTTAAATATTAATTCTTGCTTCTTGTGTATGTGCAGCTTAGAATAAAAAAAACATTGTATGCCTGAGGTTTATGTTTTGAGGTCATGCTGTCATACAGTGCATTTAAAGTCCCTTTAACTGTATAGAGCATTGATATCACTGCTGTTAGGCTGGCTTCACATTAGTGTTTGTGTCTGCATGCTATGGCATGCAGACACAAACGCTGTCAAAAGCAGGGTGTAAATGATGTGTCCGCAGCGGATAATGTCCGCCTGCGACACACACTAGGGGAGCCCGGTCCAGCCAATCGGCGCTGTCCGGGGGCGGTCCGGAGGAGGAGTTCAGCACCGGAGATCTCCGCCCCCCGGCGCCGGTAAGCTCCACGACGTGTCGGCGGGGAGAACAGCTGATTTGACAGCTGTTTGAATCTCCCGCGCCGACACCGAAGGAGATGTCGGCGCGGGAAGATTCAAACCAGCTGTCAAATCAGCTGTTTCTCCCCCCGACATCGCTAGCAGATTACCGGCGGCGGGGCAGGAGAGGAGAACATCAGAGCTCCAGCTGATCTCCCGGTGGCCGTCGGCGAGCTCCTGTGACATCACCGGGCGGCCACCGGGAGAGATCTCAATGTAATCCGCAGCATTCTCCTGCGGTGTCATGCAGAGGACACTGCGGACCCATTGAGATCAATGCATTTTTGTGTGCTTGCAGGCGCTTGCGGATAGAGCAAGCGCCGCGAACGCACAAAAAAATGCTGCAAGCTGCGTAGGAGTAGCGGTCGGAGGGCGCATAAATATGCGCATCACCGAACGCAAATGCTGCCAAACGCAGCCATACGCAGGCACATGCGTTCCCATGTTAAACATAGGAAAGCATTGCGCAAGCGTTTGGCTGCGTTTGGTATGCAGTGTTCCATACGCTAATGTGAAGCCAGCCTTAGTGCAAGCTCGAAGTATTTATAACAGTCATACAGAGCATCTCAATATTAGAATATACCGTATATACTCGTATATAAGCCACCCGTGTATAAGCCGACCCCCTACTTTTGCCCCCAAAAACTGGGAAAATTTATTGACTCGCGTATAAGCCGAGGTGGACTCCAGCACAGGGTATACAGCCCCAGCACTAGGGTGCACAGGCCCCTAGGCAACAGTGGTGCACAGGCCCCCAGGCGACAGGGTGCACAGGCCCCCAGGCACAGGTGCACAGGCCCCCAGGCACAGGGTGCACAGGCCCCCATGCTCAGTGTGCACAGGCCCCAGAGGCTCAGGGTGCACAGGGTGCACAGGCCCCAGGCTCAGGTGTCACAGGGTGAAACACACCCCCCAAGGCTCAGGGTATGGCGCCCCCCTCCATGCTGCCGCTGCTACAATAATACAGTGTTATTGTCCATCACCGCCCGTCTCAGTGAATCCTCCCTCCTCCCTGCGTGCGCTGCGTGTCTTGATCGGCCGGTGACGTCATCGCCGTGAGCCCCGGTCACATGACACGCAGGGAGGAGGAGATTCCTGAGACCGGCTCGGTGAGATAATAATCCTGTATTTATTGTACAGCAGCGGCAGCATGGAGGGTGGGCGCCATACTGTAAGGATGGGGGGGGGCGTAAGGCGATATGCACTGCTCCCCCGCGATGGGCGGGGGATGAGGGCATATCATGAATAAGTTATGAGCGGCTCCACGTCACGAGCCGCTCATATTGCAGCCTTCCCCCCACCTCCTCCAGCCTCCTCCTGCTACCCGTGACACAGCCCCCACTTCACAGAAAAGTATATGAATCGTGTATAAGCCGAGGGGGGACTTTTACCCAATTTTTGGGCTGAAAAAGTCGGCTTATACACGAGTATAAACGTAATCAAAAAGTTAATTTATTTCAGTAATTCAATACATAAAGTGAAACACATATATTATATAGCCATTACACACTATTTCAAGTGTTTATTTCTGTAAATGTTGATGATTAAGGCTTACAGCCATAGAAATCCCAAAGGTCGTTATCTCAGAAAATTAAAGTAGGGAGGATGAAGGGTCCGAGAGATAAAATAGTACAACAGGGGCAGCTATGAAGTGATCGGGGCTTTTTGGAGGGACGGGGCTATCTAGAGGGGAGAGCTATGAAGTGGGAGGGGCTTTCTGGAGGAGGCAGTGCTATGTACATACATACATACACACATACATACAGAGGAAAAAAAAATATTAGTCAGCCACCAATTGTGCAAGTTCTCCCACCTAAAATGATGAGGTCGGCCTATAATTGACATCATAGGTGACCTCAACTATGAGAGACAAAATGAGAAAACAAATCCGGAAAATCACATTGTCTGATTTGAAAAGAATTTTTTTTTCAGATTTTGGTGGAAAATAATTATTTGTTCAATAACAAAGTCCATCTCAATACTTTGTTATAGATCCTTTGTTGGCAATGACAGAGGGGAAACGTCGTCTGTAAGTCTTCACAAGGTTGGCACACACTGTTGCTGGTATGTTGGCTCATTCCTCCATGCAGATCTCCTCTAGAGCAGTGATGTTTTGGGGCTGTAGCTGGGCAACACAAACTTTCAACTCCCTACAAAGGTTTTCTATAAGGTTTAGACCCGGAGACTGGCGAGGCTACTTCAGGACCTTGAAATGCTTCTTAAGAAGCCACTCCTTCGTTGCACTGGTGGTGTGCTTTGTCATACTGAAAGACCCAGCCATGTTTCATCGTCAATGCCCTTGCTGATGGAAGGAGGTTTGCACTCAAAATCTCACGATACATGGTCTCATTCATTCTTTCATGTACACGGATCAGTTGTCCTGGTCCCTTGGCAGAAAAACAGCCCCAGAGCATGATGTTGCCACTCCCATACTTCACAGTAGGTATGGTGTTCTTTGAATACAACTCAGTAATCTTTCTACTCCAAACACGACTAGTTGTGTTTCTACCAAACAGTTCTACTTTGGTTTCATCTGACCATATGACATTATACTCTTCTGAATCATCCAAATGCTCTCTTGTAAACTTCAGACGTGCCCGGACATGTAATGGCTTATGCAGGGGGACATGTTTGGCGCTGCAGGGTCTGAGTCCCTGGCAGTGTTGTGTGTTACTGATGGTAGCATGTGTAATGTTGGACCAGCTCTCACTGGTCTTGTCACTATGTCCCCCTGTGTGGTTCTGGGATTTTTGCTCACTGTTCTTTAGATCATTTTGACCCCACGGGGTGAAATATTGAGTGGAGCGCTGGATCAAGGAAGATCTGTGGTCTTGTATGTCTTCCACTTTCTAATTATTGCTCCCACAGTTGATTTCTTCACACCAAGCTGCTTTCCTATTACAGATTCAGTCTTCCCAGCATGGTGCAGTGCTACAATTTTGTTGCTGGTGTCCTTCGACAGCTCTTTGGTCGTCACCATAGTGGAGTTTGGTGTGTGACTGTTTGGGGTTGCGGACAGGTGTCTTTTATACTGATAACAAGTTCAAACAGGTGCCAGAACTACCAGTATTGAGTGGAGACAGAGGAACCTCTTAATGAAGAAGTTACAGGTCTGTGAGAGCCAGAAATCTTGCTTGTTTGTAGGTGACCAAATACATATTTTCCACCAAAATTTGAAACATTTCCTTTCCAAATCAGACAATGTTATTTTCAAGATGTGCTTTTTCATTTTGTCTCTCATAGTTGAGGTCACCTATGATGTCAATTACAGGCCTCTATCATCTTTTTAAGTGGGAGAACTTTCACAATTGGTGGCTAACTACCGTATTTTCAGCGTATAAGACGACTGGGCGTATAAGTCGACCCCCAACTTTTCCAGTTAAAATATAGAGTTTGGAATATGCTCGCTGTATAAGACTACCCCTCTTCTATTGTATGATCCCCACTGTGACCCCCACACAGCCAGGGGCTGGCTGGCAAATTTCAGCCTGGGGGGCAATCACACAGCAGTGGCCATGAGCAGTGAGCTTCAGGGGCAGAGCAGCCTCCCAGACCAACATGACAGATGGCCAGGGGACCCAAAATTGCTGCTTGATCACTAGCCTGAGGGGCATTTGTCCCCCTGCCCCTGGGCCAGCCAGACCCTGCACACAGCCCTCCATATGGTATAATGGACCCACATACTGTATAATATCCCCTACATCTCTTCACACTGTATAATGGCCCCCACACAACCCTCAAATAGCCCCCCATAAAGTATAAAGGTTTTCTCATAGCCCTCGAAGCATTATCATGCTCCCACAGAGCCCTCCAAATATTAAAATGGCTTCCATATAGTATAATTGTCTCCATATATTATAATGCATCATTCATAGTCACCCATTATAATACACCATCATAGTGCTCCATATAGTATAATGCACCACATCACATTTGAAGTCACTTTGAGAGGCCTACATGACAGAAACACCCAAAAATGACCCCATTCCCAAAACTGCACCCCTCAAGCTACTCAAACCACATTCAAAAAGTTTATTAAACCTTCAGCTGCTTCACAGGAATGAAATGAAAACAGAAATACATTTATATTTTACCTAAAAATTTTGCTTTACCCTCTATTTATTCACTTTTACAAAGATGGCATGACCAATTGGATGCCAAAATTTGTTATCCAGTTTCTTCTGAATGCATCGATACCCCACATGTGTTCAGAAACCTCTGTTTGGACAAACAGCAGAGCTCAGAATAGAAGGAGCGCCATTCGAATTTTGGAAAGCAAATTTGACTGAAATAGATGACGGTCACCATGATGCATATCCCGGGCCCCCAAGGTACCTAAACAGCAGAAACCCCATCAAGTGAACCCAATTTGGAAACTAGAGTTCCAAGGAAGTTATCCAGGTGTATAGTGAGCATTTGGAACCTACAGCTACTTCACAGAATTTGATAATAATAGGTCGCCATATTGAACATTTTCTTTTTTTCACACAATTTATCACTTTTAGGTCATGTGCACAAGATCCGGAGACATTGTCCTGGATGTCTCCTCTCCTTCATTTTTTTTATATTTCTTTATTAAATTTTTAAAACAAACGACGTGGGGCTCGCCATTTTTTTGTTGCCAGCCAGGTACAGCAGACAGCTATGGGCTGCCACCAACCCCAGCTGCCTAGTTTTACCTGGCTGGAAACAAAGTATTCAGGGAAGCCCTTTTTTTTTAATTATTTCACAAAATATTTTTTTTTAAAATAATGTGGAGCTTCACTATATTTTTGGTCCAGCCAGGTACAACTAGACAGCTGGGAGCTGGAATCCTCAGTATAGGATGTCCCAAACTTTCTGGGCCCCCGCTGTGAATTGCAGCCCGCAGCCACCTCAGAAAATGGTGCATTCATGAAGTGCTATTTTCTGGCACTGTATTGTCCAGCTGCCAAGTAGCAGTGGCAGACTGGGTAATTAGGGGTTAATACCAGCTTTGCATTGGCAGCTGGCACTAAGCCCGAGATTCATAATGTCAGGCCAACATTAGACTCAGCCATTAGGAAACTCTAGTAAATATGAAAGAATTCACAACATGGAGAAAAATATGTTTATTAGAAAAAAAAACACAAACACGTATTTTGACTCCTCTTTATTATTTTGCAACGTCCGACGTAGTCCAGTGGGCTGTCCTGCAATGATTCTGAGTCTTATAGCATATGGGGGCATCCCCCATATGTTATAAGAGCAGGCACCCTGCCAAGGGGATGACAGGTCATGATCCTCGGGTCACACAGAGGTTAATTGTGATCTCTTGGCGATCTGCATTGGAGATCACATGAGATCACAGTTAACCCCTATGTGACTCCAGGATGTGTGACCTGTCATGAACTCACTGTGTTCATGACCCAACACGATCCTCAGATCACACAGGTGTTAATTGTGATCTCATGATGATCCCAAAGCAGATCACCAAGAGATCACAATTATCCCCTGTGTGAGCGGCAGGGAGAGGTGGATGTGCAGGTGCACGATCCAGGAAGGAGATGCGCCTCCGCCAGCACAGGAAGTCGACACACAGAGAAGCAGAAGAGCAGAGCCAGGAGGCAGGAACAGGAGGACCGGAGGAACAGGGGCTCGCACCATAATAATATAATAATAATAATAAAGCTTTATTTTTATAGCGCCAACATATTCCGCAGCGCTTTACAATGTAGGGGTTAGAGTACAGAAAATATACAGTAAGTAATTAGAGTAGAGAACAAGTAAAGTACAATAATCGGATACAAAACAATAGGCAAAGAATCAATGTAAAAAAAATACAATAAATAAAGCAAGAAATGAAGGTGACCCTGCTCAAAAGAGCTTACAATCTACAACGGGATAGGGGTTGCACAAGGTACAGGGGCTTATTGCACTGATGGTCCAGGCATCTTGAGGAAGTGGGGCATAGAACTAAGCTTACATGGATGGTCATTATACAATCTGTGTAGACCTTTTTGGTTTGGTGGAGTTTGTAGAAGAGTAATGTCCAGAGGGATAGCCCATTCACTGTCTACAGTGCAATGGACTTCTATTAGGGAGTATGATAGGCCGCCTTAAAAAGATGCGTTTTTAGGGATCGTCTGAAGCCATGCAAGTTGTGGATAGTCCTGATTTCTTGGGGTAAAGCATTCCAGAGGTTTGGTGCAGCTCTGGAGAAGTCTTGGAGCCGGGAGTGGGAGGATCGGATTAGTACAGATGTTAGTCGAAGGTCATTTGAGGAACGTAGAGAGCGGGTGGGGTGATAGACAGAGATGAGGGAGGAGAGGTAGGGGGGTGCTGCACTGTGAAGAGCTTTGTGGGTGAGAACAAGCAATTTGAATTTGATCCTGTAGTATACGGGCAGCCAGTGCAATGACTGGCACAGAGCAGAGGCGTCTGAGTAACGATTGGCCAGATGGGTGATCCTGGCTGCTGCATTAAGGATGGACTGGAGAGGAGAAAGTCTGGTGAGGGGGAGTCCGCTTAATAGAGAATTGCAATAGTCAAGGCGGGAATGGATTAGGGCCACGGTGAGGGTTTTTGTTGTTCCAGGGTGAGAAAGGGGCGGACTCTAGAGATATTCTTCAGGTGTCAGCGACAGGAGCGGATGAGACATTGTGTGTGGGAGGAGAAGGAGAGATCGGTGTCAAACATAACACCCAGACAACGAGCCTGCTGCCTAGGCGTTATCGTGGTGCCGCAAACTGAGAGAGAGATGTCCGATTTAGGGAGGTTAGTGGATGGGGGGAGCAGAAGAAGTTCAGTTTTGGAAAGGTTTAGTTTCAAATAGAGAGTGGACATGATATTGGAAACTGCAGCTAGACAGTCATTGGTGTTCTTTAATACCGCAGGGGTAAGGTCAGGGGCTGAAGTGTATAGTTGTGTGTCATCAGCATAAAAATGGTACTGAAAGCCAAACCTGCTGATGGTCTGTCCAATCGGGGCCGTGTAGAGAGAGAAGAGGAGAGGGCCAAGGACTGAACCCTGAGGGACCCCAATAGTGAGAGGAAGAGGGGAAGAAGTGGAGCCAGCAAAAGATACACTGAAAGAGCGGTCAGAGAGATAGGAGGAGAGCCAGGAGAGAGCAGTGTCCTTTATGCCAATGGAGTGCAGCATAGAGAGTAGGAGCTGATGGTCGACAGTGTCAAAAGCTGCAGAGAGATCAAGGAGAATAAGCAGAGAGTGGTCACCATTACGTTTTGCTGTCAGAAGGTCGTTGGTCACTTTGATGAGGGCGGTTTCTGTAGAGTGAAGGGCGGAAACCAGATGTAATGGATCTAGAAGAGAGTGAGCGGAGAGGTAACGGGTGAGGCGGGAATAGACCAGGCGCTCCAGGAGTTTAGAGATGAAGGGGAGATTGGAGACTGGTCTGTAGTTATTTGTGCAGGTTGGGTCGAGAGTGGTTTTCTTTAATAATGGAGTAATGATTCGAGTGTTTGAAGGAGGAGGGGAAGATGCCAGAAGAGAGGGAGAGATTGAAGATTTTGGTTAGATGAGTGGTGACGACTGGAGAGAGGGACTGGAGCAGGTGTGCGGGAATGGGGTCAGTAGTGCATGTGGTGGGACGAGAGGAAGAAAGGAGCCTGGAGACTTCTTCTTCTGTGACTGGGTCAAATGTGGAGAGTGAACCGGAGGAGATGTGGGGAAGAATGGGGGTGGCCGCGCTTGGAGGCTGAGAGCTGATTTCCTGGCGGATGTTGTCTATTTTCTCCATGAAGTAGGAAGCCAGGTCATCAGCACAGAGGTCAGTGATGGGGGCCTGCACTTTCGGACTGAGGAGAGAGTGAAAGGTGTCAAAGAGTTTTTTTGGATTGTTGGATAGTGAGGAGACCAGGGTGGTGAAGTAGGTCTGTTTGACAAGGTGAAGGGCAGAGTTGTAGGTTTTGAGCATGAATTTATAGTGGATAAAGTCTCCTGGTGAGTGAGTTTTCCTCCATAGACGTTCAGCACTCCTAGAGCATCGCTGGAGGAATCGAGTTTGTGGTGTGAGCCAGGGCTGTTTTGTTCTCTGTTTGGAGGTTCTGAGGGTGAGGGGCGCTACTTGGTCCAGGGAGCTTCAGAGAGAGTCATTGTAGTGATTTACTGCCTGATCTGGACAGGAGAATGAAGAGATTGGGGACAGAGATGAGATGAGGGAGTCTGTGAGTGCTTGAGGGTTAATGGCCTGTAGATTTCTGGATGTGTGATAGGTAGGATTGGGCTGTGTTGGCCGAGGGTTAGTGAGTGAGAAGGAGAGAATGTTGTGGTCAGAGAGTAGAGGTGAGTTATCCAAGGGGGAGGATGAGCAGAGGCGGGTAAAGACCAGGTCAAGGGTGTTACCGTTTTCGTGCGTCTCAGAGGTTGAGAGCTGTGATAGGCCAAGAAAGGTAGTTAGAGATAGGAGCTGGGATGCAGATGGGGAGATGGGGCTGTTTATGGGAATGTTAAAGTCTCCCAGAATAAGGGTTGGTAAATCTGAGGACATGAAATGCGGGAGCCAAGCGGATAAATGGTCGAGGAACTGGGTGGGTGACCCTGGGGGGCAGTATACCACTGCTACTTTGAGGTGGAGGGGATGGAATAGCCTAATGGTATGGACCTCAAAAGAAGGGAATGAGAGTGATGGGGCTGGAGGAATGACCTGGAAAGTACATTGTGGGAACAGGAGGAGGCCAACTCCACCGCCACGTCTGTTCCCAGGTCTAGGGGAGTGAGAGAAGTGTAGGCCGCCGTGAGAAATAGCAGCCGGGAAGCAGTGTCTGAATCCTGGATCCAGGTTTCTGTGAGGGCCAGCAGGTTTAGAGAGTTGGTAAGGAAGTAATTGTGAGTGAAGGGAAGTTTGTTGCATACAGATCGTGGATTCCAGAGAGCGCAGTTAAAAGAGGGGGATGAAGGAGTGCAAGTGATGGTAATGAGGTTAGTGGGGTTTCTATGTTTGGTGGGAGAGGGGTTGAAGTTAGAGGGTGGACCAGGGTTGGGAGAGATATCACCTGACAGGAGCAGCAGCAAAAAGAGGAAGAGCAGATAGTTTTTAGATTTTGGACTTGGTTTATTATGACAAATGTTAGAATATGGTGGGCTGAGAATCTTCAGTAAACTGAAGATGGCATGAGTGCTGTACATAGGGTAGGGCAGGAGAGAGGGGCTGATGTGGATGAGTGGTGCTGGAGGGGGGATTGGGTGATACAAGTTGGTGGTGATGGCACATAGAAACACAAACAGTGCAGTTAAAGACATGGTAATGATTAGTAGAGGATAGAGTAATAGACATTGTTTGAATGGCCATCTGACAGTACCTTCCAGTCTATCCCTGTCAATTCCGGTCCATTTCAGGTCTATTTCATTTCAGTGCACTTTAGCTACAGCACTTTCGCAGCAGACACTTTTGCAGCAGACTAAGCAAGGCTCCTTATATGCTCAATGATACTGATTTCAGGTGTGGGAAAGGGGGAGGGAACTGGAGTCCATTAAGCCATGGCCAAGCAAGGCTGCACCAAATGGTCACTCATAGGCATATTTGAACAAAGGATCATAAACAGGCATTGGGGGGGCAGGGGAAAGGACAGTTACATTGATGCTGGAACCAGATATTTTGCAGCAGAAAGAATACAACAAAAAAGCATTGAAGTTTGGTGCTGATCCATTCAGTCAAACATACCCCAGATATTTTGCAGCAGAAAGAATACAACAAAAAAGCATTGAAGTTTGGTGCTGATCCATTCAGTCAAATATATAATAGTTGCACTCGGCATAGACTTATTTCACAATAGAGAAAATTGAAAAATGAAAAAGTAGAGATACTTGGTATTATGGAAATGGCCAAATCGATAATTCACCCAGTTGCCACGTTGCGGCGATCTCTGTTAACTGGGTCCTAACACTGATGTAACTGCCTGATGTCTGTCTGGGCTTTTCCTCATCGGCTGATACCAGAGAACAATGGATTTGCAGTCTTATAACAAAAGACAGGTGCTTTGAATATCTAATGGCAACTGGGTGAATTATCGATTTGGCCATTTCCATAATACCAAGTATCTCTACTTTTTCATTTTTCAATTTTCTCTATTGTGAAATAAGTCTATGCCGAGTGCAACTATTATATATTTGAAATAGAATTGTGTCTAGTTAGCACCTCCATAGACAGGAATGAGTGCAGCATTATAATGTGTATGTGTATGACGTGGGTTCAACACCCGTTTGCTAGCACCTTTCCTCACTCTAGTTGTGAGAGATGAGCTATTGCCCTCTGGTATCAGTCTCTAGCACGCCTAAGGGGTTAACCTCTTTTCCCAAGGCACCAATTAGATATTCAAAGCACCTGTCTTTTGTTATAAGACTGCAAATCCATTGTTCTCTGGTATCAGCCGATGAGGAAAAGCCCAGACAGACATCAGGCAGTTACATCAGTGTTAGGACCCAGTTAACAGAGATCGCCGCAACGTGGCAACTGGGTGAATTATCGATTTGGCCATTTCCATAATACCAAGTATCTCTACTTTTTCATTTTTCAATTTTCTCTATTGTGAAATAAGTCTATGCCGAGTGCAACTATTATATATTTGAAATAGAATTGTGTCTAGTTAGCACCTCCATAGACAGGAATGAGTGCAGCATTATAATGTGTATGTAGATCCATTCAGTCAAACATACCCCAGATATTTTGCAGCAGAAAGAATACAACAAAAAAGCATTGAAGTTTGGTGCTGATCCATTCAGTCAAACATACCCCAGATATTTTGCAGCAGAAAGAATACAACAAAAAAGCATTGAAGTTTGGTGCTGATCCATTCAGTCAAACATACCCCAGATATTTTGCAGCAGAAAGAATACAACAAAAAAGCATTGAAGTTTGGTGCTGATCCATTCAGTCAAACATACCCCAGATATTTTGCAGCAGAAAGAATACAACAAAAAAGCATTGAAGTTTGGTGCTGATCCATTCAGTCAAACATACCCCAGATATTTTGCAGCAGAAAGAATACAACAAAAAAGCATTGAAGTTTGGTGCTGATCCGTTCAGTCAAACATACCCCAGATATTTTGCAGCAGAAAGAATACAACAAAAAAGCATTGAAGTTTGGTGCTGATCCATTCAGTCAAACATACCCAAGATATTTTGCAGCAGAAAGAATACAACAAAAAAGCATTGAAGTTTGGTGCTGATCCATTCAGTCAAACATACCCCAGATAATTTGCAGCAGAAAGAATACAACAAAAAAGCATTGAAGTTTGGTGCTGATCCATTCAGTCAAACATACCTGTAGAGAAACACAGAAACAACATGATGATTAGGTGATGGTCAGAGGGGTGCAGATTAATTATGATACAGGGTGGATGGTGGAGCCCAGATGCTTCATATCATTTCAGGTCTATTTCATTTCAATGCACTTCAGGGGTTGGGTGACAAACTGGGGGGTTTGAGGGACCAGAGGGGTCTGCAAACTCTATCTGATCTGACCAGGTCATCAGATCGGATGGAGCTTCAGAGAAGGTGGTGGCATGCTTGAGCACTGGAGTGGGGGGAGGGACCGGAGGCTAGTGACAGTGTGGGGACCTGGGGATAGCATCTACATGCGATATGACATGTCAGATTGCATACATATGCAGGTGAAGCGTTGGGTTTTCCTGCCCACATGACTATTTTGGGATGGTCCGGGGGAGGGGTGAGGGTGGGAGGGAGAACATGGGCACTGGGGGACTTGGGGGCCTTAGGGGTTAATATTGGAATATGTTAAGTGCAACAACTCCAATCCTGTATGTGTAAGTGTTGTATTGCTAGGTTTGTGCATTGTCAGTAAAGTTAGTTTAAAAAAAAAAGGGGAAACACTCCCAGAGGCTCACACACAGGAATTACCATGTGACTGTAACCAGTTTCCTGTGTCTGTGCATGTGAAGAGAAGCACAGCAGCTTGCTGATGCTGCAAAGGGTCATTTAAGATGTATATTCCTGTTTCCACAAAGCCCTTCATATCTGTACATTTTTGTTGCTAATTAAACTAAGTCCTGTTGTCAACACACTTTAAGTGTATCCTGAATGATCTGCTGCCAACAGTTAACTTTTCTCTTTCATCTGAAGTGTGTTTGCATGTCGGATGAAAGAGAAAGCATGCCGCCCTGTCTTTTGCCAGTTTACCCTGTGTATAAGATGACCTCTGACTTTTGAGAAGATTTTCAGGGGTTAAAAAGTCATCCTATACAGTAAATGCTTTTTCCCCACCTCAACACATCATCTATTATTAAGTAAATATATTTCTAAAGATTCTATTCACATGAATTTCTCACTAGGTGTTAGAAAAAACTCATACCATCCACACAGGTAAAGAAATGAAATCATGAAAGTCCATAAATTAGGTTATATGTAATAATAAGAAATGACACAGGGAATAAGTAGACATGCAAAACCACTGGAAAGTCATGACACCAGATGAAATCAATCAGTAATTAGAAAGCAATCCTACTACTTAGTAAAAGATAATATCAGCTGATTCAACTAGAGGCCTATAAAAAGTTGGCTCACTACCACAGTGCCACACAAAAAACATCTAATGATGGGTAAAACTAGTGATAGTGAGCCGCCTCAAGATGTTCGCAACTATATTTTTGCAAAACATTCTGTCATGCTGGGTGTGGGGAGACACCCAGCACTGGACGATGACAGGGGGGGTAAGAAGACCCTGATGCTAAGGGCAAAAGAGGAGATGGTGACCTCTAGATAAACTAGCTCTGGCACCTGGCTCCCCTAACATCCCTATACAGTTTCCGCAATGGTCGCCCCAGGATACGTATTCTCTGAGTGACTCTGAACTGCTACTAAATAAGGATCAGAGCGGGTGAACACTAGTCAGCCTGGCTACTAACTAAAGATAAACACAAGGGAAACAAACAAAGAGGGAAGAGAAGAAATACTTAGCTTGAGAAGATCCACACAGCAATTCAACAGAAACTCCAGGATACACTGCTGAGCTGACAAGCTTCCTCCAAACACCTGACAAGCTATCACCAGCAGTGCATCCTGGGAATATATAGACAGCTCAAGGTAAGGGATCAGCTGGTTCCTAGTGACCTCCAGCTTTCACTAAAAAGGAAATACCTCTTAAAGCAACAGAGACTTTTTTTAGGATTTGGACTGTTTGGCCAAACACTGGGACCTTCTGTGAGTGGCCTCTACAGTCTCATCCGTGCCTCCTGACAACCCCCATGACACATTCTGATGGCATTGGTAACAGAAGAATTTCTAAACTACTGAATTGAGCACTGTTGCGGTCATAATCTGGAAGTGGAAATAACATATTTTCACCATAAACCAGCCAGGACCAGGTGCTCCCAGCAAGGATTTCAGATACAGGAGTGAAAAGAATTATCAGAAGAGTTTACTAAGAGTCAAGGACTACCTGTGGTGATGTGGCACCCCAGAATCCGGTTGCCACAATGGCCTTGCCTCCTCGGGGGGGTAGGGTCATGCTTGGAAGCAAGATAGGGAATCCACACCAGGTAAGCCCACAGCACACAACACCTTCCTGACTCCAGACCTGAAGGGGAAGCTCTGAAACCCAAGTTCAGAGGAGCTTCCCTATAAATTCAGGCCTGGGGGCGGGGTTAGTTAGTTCAGTTCCTAGGAGGACCATGAAGGCATCCTATGGACTGGAGAGATGTCAGGCTCATCCAAGGATACACACTAGCCGGCATGAGGGACTTGTAGGAGAGGGTCTGAGGAGGGAGAGGAGTAGGCCTGGGGAGAGGAGCCTGTTAAAGGTTCACCCCAGAGTGGAGCACCAGAAGCAAACAATGGAGTCCAAGGTTGTGAGGGTGCTCTAGGCCGCAGCCAAAACTGGAGGGCGGAAGAGTTCCAAGTTTCCCAGCCACCAAAGCAACTGGAGGCACAATAGTCTTGAAGAGCTCAAGGACAGTGGCCAGAAAAGTGGTACCTGGAAAGGACTTGAGCTACCTGCCATATTGGTGATAGACTTTCCAGCAGGAGAAAAGGGTCACAGCTTAGCTACAGGCAGTCAGGACCAGCAAAGAGGAGCGCAGCAGGGAGGACTTTAGAACTCGTCGGGTGAGGAGATCCTTAACTTGCTTCCAGGCCTCCCGGATTACCTACAACACCTGTGACTGTATACCAGCTCCTACCGCTACAGTAAAGGTAAAGGAAACAACATCTGCATGTCTGTCAGTTATTCGTCACTCTGAGTCCTGCACCCCAACGGCCATAGACTTTGTGGGTTGCCCCGGGGAACCGCTCCACCCATGGGGAGCGATATCACCTTTGCTGCACTCTCATCGTCCCCAGAGGGGCACTGCAGCACCGGCCTCAATAGCCGGATACCACGGGTGACGTCACGACACCTATCCCCTAAACCAGTGTTTCCCAACTCCAGTCCTCAAGGCACACCAATAGGTCATGTTTCAGGATTTCCTTAGGATTGCATAGGTGATAATTTAATCACTTGCACAGGGGATAATTCCATCATCTGTCTAATGATAAGGAAATCCTGAAAACATGACCTGTTGGTGTGCCTTGAGGACTGGAGTTGGGAAACACTGCCCTAAACCACTACCCCCAGATTACCTACAATGCCTATGGACTGTATCCCAGCTCCTACCCTACAGTAAAGGTAAAGGAAACAACATCTGCATGTCTGTCGGTTATTCGGCACCAGAGTCCTGCACCCCAACGGCCATAGACTTTGTGGGTTGCCCCGGGGAACTGCTCCACCTTGGGGAGCGATATCACCTTTGCTGCACTCTCATCAGTCCCCAGAGGTCCTGCACTGCAGCACCTGCCTCAATAGCGGATACCACGGGTGACGTCAGGACACCTATCCCTAAACCACTACCCCCCAGATTCCCTTTTAAAAAGACTGTTCCCCAGGGTCACGGAGCTGGGTCTCAACCTCTGTGACTAGCCGAGAAGTGCCAAAGCCCAGATTCCAAGTACCCACGGCCCTGGTGCGCGTCAAAGAGTTATAGAAAGACCTGGAATCAGAGGGTACAATTGTTTCAAAGAAAACAATAAGTAATGCACTTAACCTCTATGGCCTGTATGCACGTTCACCAAGGAATACTCCTTTGCTGAACAAAAAGCATACTCAATCAATTTGAAACATTTAGACAAGCCTGTAAAATATTGGGAGAATATAGTCTCATCAGATGAGACCAAAATTGAACTCTTTGGATGCCATAACACACACCATGTTTGGAGGCCAAAAGACATTGAATATCTCCCCCAAACCACCATACCAACAGTAAAGTTTGGAGATGGGAATATCATCATGACTCAGTGGTACGCACTGAATCGCACTTCATGTGACTGCTCACCGCTGAACACTGAGTGGTGACAGGGTGAAATTGTAGTTCACAGCTCTGGACTACAATAAGATGGTGCCTGTCTCCCCCTGGACAGCCCAGTTCACAGCTGAGGCAGCCACAGTGTAGGAGATGCGGTCGGACACTGTCTGTAGTCTCCTGTGATCTCGGGTTACCTTATTTTCGAGATGTAAATGTTATACTCAGACACAACAAAAAGAAAGATAACAAAAAGAAAAAAAATAATAATTAATAACAGGTTTAAATGCAATATTTAAAATTGTTTTTAAAATAAATTACTTAAAAAAAATGTAATTATTAATGCAAAAATTAAAAGCAACAATTCCCTTTAAGTTAATTTTCATAATTTTACATTTATTTTAAATTCATCTGATCACACTTAATAACAATTTAGCATTAACACGAATTGCCTCTTTGAAAACTGAAGGAGCCGACTTTATGAAAACCCAAATTTGTGTACTTCCCAAATGTTTGAAAACAACTCTACATGTGGTGATGCTCTAGAACAAGGGTAGCTTTAGGACACTGTCCCTGCAGGTCTGGACTAAAGAAGAGTGAAAAAAAAAGAAAAATAGAACAAAAAAAGGCAAAAAACCTGCATTCTCTTATTCCCAGTATGTACAGATCAGGGGATCAAAGTGCCATTAACTATATTGGATTTTAATTAGAATCCAGTACGACTGTTCCCACAATTTCCAAGGTCACCAAACGCAATGTTACAATGGTTTCATAAATAAAAATACAACTTATCATAGTTCATAATCTGTTTATCCATTTGGCTTTCTCACTAGACAGACAAGGTTTATACTCAGATGAACAATAAGTAAGAAATGTTTACTCTATATGTAAGAGAGCTATTTTAAGTATTTTGATATAGCCTGCAGTGTTGCTTCTAATGTTTAGCCAGCCACATGAGAATGTAATGTACTGTCTATGTTATAATGCATAGCGTAACCGAAGATTTTGTGTTCTGCTGGAATAACTGCTCGTTTTTTTAAGCAGTATATACTTTATTATATCGTTTATCTGTACTCTAACCCTACATTGTAAAGCGCTGCGGAATAGGTTGGCGCTATATAAATAAAGCTTTATTATTATTATTATTATTATTATCGTTTATATGTAGGGGTATTCACATGTATTGCATCTATTAACAGCCTCAGGATGTAATGCAAGCAGGTGCGAGTGGGGAGTAGTCCACTGGGCCACAATATGCAGAAAACCTAGAGGGGCTTGACTATGGTATCGCACCAGGTTTTCACCTAGAGCCTCTAAAGCTGAGGGCGTTGGTCTGCAGATACAAATCAGGTGTTACTCTAGAAGACTGGAGCTGCGATAGTTGGCCCCAGGGGTATGGACACATAGAGTCACTGATAGGGTAGGTGTAGCTGATGCGGCTGATGCTGCAGGCTTGACCGATGGAGTGGCCAGTGTAGCAGGCATGACTAATGGGGTGGGATGGATGCAGCAGCAGCAGATACATCATGTCCTGGAACACAGAAACGTATTAGCAATGCAGAACACAGCACTAACAGCAGCATCAGGGGTACCGGCAGCACTAAGGGACCTGAGAACTATCAATGTAAAGATCTCATTGCCCAGGCACCTCCATTAAGGGGAGGGTGCATTAAAGACCTGATGGCTGAGAGGCCCTTCCAGGTTAGAGCATACTGGCCCTTCAACAATGGGTGTGCATGTGCATGCGTGCCCAAAGAGCACTCCCAGGATGCCTGTGTGGCTTGCACAGGCCCCAGGAGACAGTGGCAGGAACCAGGGTCGGAGTAGACACCACAGAGCGGCCGGAGGGTGAGTGTGCTGTTGTCCATGCTGGGAATGAGGGGCAGAACAGTGTTGGGATGCTGGTAAGGGGATTAGACAGGATATACCATAAATATCTGCTTAATATGGCCCCACCACTTGGACTCTCACCGATACAGAGACTGGGTGTCATTTCATCTGCCAATAAGGTGGACATTGCCCAAGATTGAATGCAGAGATAGCTTAGCACTAGATGGGTCAGGGGACTCGAGTTATCTACATAAGTGCAGGTACCAGAGATGGGACCTGGATCAATCACATACAGTGTGTTGTGAAAGTATTTGGTCCCCTTGAACTTTTCAACCTTTTGCCCCATTTCAGGCTTCAAACATAAAGATAAAAATTCTAATTTTCTTGTGAAGAGTCAACAACAAGTGGGACACAATCGTGAAGTGGAAAGAGATTTATTGCATATTTTAAACTTTTTTAACAAATAAAAAACTGAAAAGTGGGGCGTCCAATAGTATTTGGCCCCTTTACTTTCAGTGCAGCAAACTCACTCCAGAAGTTCAGTGAGGATCTCTGAATGATCCAATATTGTCCTAAATGACTGGTAGAGATAAATAGAATCCATCTGTGTGTAATCAAGTCTCCGTATAAATGCACCTGCTCTGTGATAGTCTCAGGGTTCTGTTTCAAGTGCAGAGAGCATCATGAAGACCAAGGAATACACCAGGCAGGTCCGAGATACTGTTGTGGGGAAGTTTAAAGTCGGATTTGGATACAAAAAGATTTCCCAAGTTTTAAACATTTCAAGGAGCACTGTGCAAGCAATCATATTGAAATGGAAGGATTATCAGACCATTGCAAATCTACCAAGACCCGGACATCCCTCTAAACTTTAATCTCGAACAAGGAGAAGATTGATCAGAGATGTAGCCAAAAGGACCATGATCACTCCGGATGAACTGCAGAGATCTACAGCTGAGGTGGGAGAGTCTGTCCATAGGACAACAATCAGTCGTACACTGCACAAATTTGGCCTTTATGGAAGAGTGGCAAGAAGAAAGCCATTTCTCAAAGATGTCCCTAAAAAGTCTTGTTTGAAGTTTGCCACAAGCCACCTGGGAGACACCAAACATGTGGGATAAGGTGCTCTGGTCAGATGAAACCAAAATTGAACTTTTTGGCCACAATGCAAAGCGATATGTTTGGCGTAAAAGCAACACAGCTCATCACTCTCAAAACACCATCCCCACTGTCAAACATGGTGGTGGCAGCATCAAGGTTTGGGCCTGCTTTTTTTCAGCAGGGACAGGGAAGATGGTTAAAATTGATGGGAAGATGGACGGAGCAAAATACAGGACCATTCTGGAGGAAAATCTGTTGGAGTCTGCAAAAGACCTGAGACTGGGACGGAGATTTATCTTCCAACAAGACAATGATCCCAAAAATAAAGCAAAATCTACAATGGAATGGTTCAAAAATAAATGTATCCAGGTGTTAGAATGGCCAAGTCACAGCCCAGACCTGAATCCAATGGAGAATCTGTGGAAAGAGCTGAAAACTGCTGTTCACAAATGCTCTCCATCCAATCTCACTGAGCTCCAGCTGTTTTGCAAGGAAGAATGGGCAAGAATTTCAGTCTCTCGATGTGCAAAACTGATAGAGACATACCCCAAGCGACTTGCAGCTGTATTCGCAGCAAAAGGTGGCGCTGCAAAGTGTTAACTCAAGGGGCTGAATAATATTGTACGCCACACTTATCAGTTTTTTATTGTTCAAAAAGTTTAAAATATCCAATATATTTCGTTCCACTTTATGATTATGTTCCACTTGTTGTTGATTCTTCACAAAAAAATTTGAATTTATCTCTTTTGGTACCTTTACACGCCGCGACGGCAGGCTGGAAACATCGCGCTACTTCGCGTGCACGAGCACGGCCGAACGGCTACAAACGGTCAACGCACCATCTTTACACGCCGCGATAAGGTGCGCTACGCTACGCTACATCTATAGCTGGCTACATCGCCAGGTGGCGGAAGTAGCCATCTGTAGCGTAGCGTACCATGTTCACACACCGCTCCAACAAGCTACTATGGGCGGACCCGGTGCAGCAGGGATAGCACATAGGCGTGCAACAATCTTGGATTACGAGCCGTCCGTATGATGATAGGACAGCGCAATATCATCAGGATTGGCCAGGCATCGCAGGAGGCTGGTTAATACAGCACGCTCGAGTAATTGTGTAGTGTGACTGGTCAGCTCCTTAAATATCCCGCCCTATGCTGCGACTACCAATCATAAAGCAGGAGCGACCTCCAATGATCGCAGATGGGGCGCGGTAACATGGCGACTGTGTCACGCCTTAGATACATGGCAGCCACATCGCCGGGTGTCCAGAGTTGCCTTCCGTTGGTTCTTTACACGCCGATACAGCTCGCTACAATCGGCGATGTTGCCTTAAGTTTATGAGCAGAGACCATAAACAGATGTATCTGTCGCCGGCTGTAGCGTCGCCTCTTCAGACGCCGCTACTACAGGCGATATGGACGCTACAAGCTACAATTGTAGCTTGTAGCGCGATGTTTCCAGCCTGCCGTCGCGGCGTGTGTAAAGGTACCTTTTATGTTTGAAGCCTGAAATGTGGCAAAAGGTTGAAAAGTTCAAGGGGCCGAATACTTTCACAAGGCACTGTATCTATCATCATATCCTGTGGATATAGCATAAATATCCAACGTGGTACTACACATTTAAAATATACCTATTACTTTATAATTTGCATGTTCTGAGGATAATAATAAGGGTCCAAATCCTGTTTCTTCCACTGATCTATCGAAAATGCTTAGGAGCTGATTAACCCCTTCACCTACAAGCTTATTTTCATCTCCCTGACCATGCCAAATTTTCCAATTCTGACCAGAGTCAGTTTATGAGATAGTGGCTCTGGAATGCTTCAACATTTACCAATGGTTCTAAGATCGTTTTTTCATGACACATTGTACTTTATGTTAGTGGTACATTTTGGTGAACATTTTTCAATTTTTAAGCCCTTAAACCAGAAAGTTATGCCACATAAATAACTTAGTAAATAACATTTCCCACATGTCTACTTTACTTCAGAACCATTTTTGAAGCAATATATTTTTATAAGAAATTTAGAAGGGTTAAAAATTTATCGGCAATTTCTACATTTTTGAATAAGATTTACAAAGCCATTCTTTTAGGGACCACATCACATTTGAAGTGTTTATCAGGGTACTATGTGGCAGAAAAGAACCAAAAGTGACACCATTCCAAAAACTGCGCTCCTCAAAGTGCTTAAAATTACAACCGATAAGTTTATTAAACCTTTAGGTTCTTCACGGGAATTAATGCAACGTGGAAAGAAAATATTAACATTTAAACTTCTCCCACAAAAATGTTCCTTTAGCCCCAAATTTTTCATTTCCACAAGGGTAACAGAAGAGAATGGACCATGCAATTTGTTATGTAATTTCCTCTGAATACACAAATACACAATATGTGGTATAAAGCTACTTTTAAGTGCACAGCAAGGCTCATAAGGGAAAGAGCATTATTCAACATTTGGAGTGCACAATTGGCTAGAATAGATAGCGGATGCTATGTCACATTTGCCTGAACAGTGGAAACCCCATCCCCCCAAACTCATTTTGTAAACTACATACATCAAGGAATTCATCCAGGGGTGCGGTAGGCACCTTGAACCCACATGTGCTTTACAGAATTTTATAACGTTGACCTGTGAAAATAGAGATCACATTTTTCCCTTAAAAATGTTGCTTTAGCCTCAAATTTTCATGTTTAAAGGTAATAGGAGAAACTGGACTTTGTAATTTTTTCTGCAATTTCTCCTGAGTACACTGGTACCATATATATGGTGGAAAACTAATGTTTGGATGAACAACAGAGCTTAAAAGGGAAGGAGTGTGGTGCCCCTGCGTCCAGGAGGCCACAAAGGGAACTGCAGCCAGGCAGGTAGGATGACAGTTGAACATCAACACCCTCACAGCCCACACAACCCACGTACAGTAGAGGGCAGCATCCAGCCCGGAACCTGGAGACTCTAGGCAGGCGAGGGGTTGTGGATTTAGAGGAGTAGGTTGGGCACACACGTAGTCATGTGACTGACAGCATAAATAGTGAAGGGGGAGGAGGAAGGAGTCAGTAGGCCATAGTGAGCCGACCAGAATAGACCAAGAGTAGACCCTGGGTGCCAAGAGACAGCAGCAGGCCGAGCTAAGCTGAGCAGGAAGAAGGAATCACACGTCCTGGCAAAGTGGGGTGTAAGGAGCGCAGAATATGTACCGAGCCAGTGTGAGCCAGAGGAGAAAGAAAGCCTATCCGGAGCCAGTACCCCCAGGAGTGTGAAGGGAAGAGAGGGACGGTGATACCCGGGCCCTAGAACGACAGCTGAGGCGACCGACTGCAGGCGGAGGAGCCCTCCTATGATACTGAAAGACGCAGAGGGAGAGAGCCTGGTAGAGCCTCACACGGAGGACTGCTGGAGGCTGGGCTGAGTAGAGTGTCGGCTCTAGAGGGGACCGTAGTTTTACCCGGCATCCCAGACAACCGACGGGGGACCACAGCTACATGTTAGGGTCCCTACCCCAAAGGACAGGCAGCTCAGTGACAAACAGGAGGACCCACAGGGGCCCAAGTCACCACCATACTGTCACACACACCAAGTGAACCGATAGCACGTGAACAGCCCGGAAAGGACACAGAGACAGTGTGAGGGGTCACAGAGAGAGAGAGACCTGGCTGCAGGGAGTAAAGGGAACCCGGAGAGGGAAAGCGTGCCCGTGTATTGAACTGTAAGAACTGTAACTGAACTGTGAGCTGTACTGAAGAACTTTGAGAGTTAACACGGTGAACCCTGAATCTGCTTCTCTCATGTCTCTGCTTGAATGTTACTCCCTCAGTGCAGGCTTGCAAAGGACCTCCACCTGCAATGCCACAGCCTGTCAGCACCAGCCCCGAGGAGAGATTTCTGCAGCATCTGGCTAGTAAGTGAATTGCACTCAGCACGGAGCCTGCACACCACACCATAGACTCTAATTATCACTGCCCCGGGGAACACAGTTCTACCCACTGCAACTATCCCATCTACGCTGCCATTCCATCATCCCCGGAGGTTCTGCAGCAGCGGCGGCCCCATCCCTGGCCGCACATAGAGGGTGGCGTCACGACTGACAATCCCCTGTAAATATTCCCTTTTATTTGCCAGCCTGGGACACGGTCCGGACCAGGACCACCCGTGACTTTCCCCGTAGCGGACCCGGTCCGGTACCGAGTACCCTCGTCCCAGTGGGCTCGACAGGAGCACCCGTAAACTTTTGGAGAGCACAAATGGATGCAATAGATAATTGACACCATGTCGCGTTTGACGAGCCCCTGATGTGCCTAAACAGTGGAATTCCCCCACATGTGACCCTATTTTGGAAACTACACCCCATCATCACAATATCACTGACTAACACAGAATCACCTTGCCATATGCAAGTAATTACATTATCTTGCATTACATTACTTTATATTGTTTTTCCTGTTTGGATTTTGAAGTTTCTTGAACATCTAGCCGGGTACATTTCATGCATTTATTCATATGAGGCTGCTTTCAAAACAGCGTTTTTCGCTGATTGCGGCAGATTTACCGCATCTGCCGCCTAATGGTCACGCTAGCGGCACACTTGCGTCAAACCCCATGCATTGTCGATGGGGTTTGCGGCAGGTACAGTAAGTGCGGTATAGCCGTGGTTCCAGCACTTGCAGCAGTTGCGGCCGCAAAAAAAAAAACGCGGTCAGCAGCATTTTTTTCTCACACCCGCAACTGCCACAAGTGTCAGAACCGCGGCTATACCGCACTTACCGTACCTGCCACAAACCCCATAGACAATGCATGGGGCTTGCCGCAAGTGTGACCATTAGGCGGCAGATGCGGTAAATCTGCCGCAATCAGCAAAAAATGCTGATGTGAAAGGGGCCATAACTCTACTTATTATTTACTTTGCCTATGTATGCATAATTTTGTGGTTTGTATAGCACTGTCTATCTTGGAAGCTCTTTTAGCATTTCCTATTGATTGATATAATTTCACGCAGTGACTGTCTTCTGCTTGCAGCTCCATCTATTTCTAATTCATATTGGACCATATATACATACTCTTGAGTTCCAGTTACTCTTTTGAGTGCCAATGTTTCTCTCTTCTTATTATAGTCGTTTTTATTTTGTTAGTATTATTTTTGTACAATAACAGTCATTATTGCTGTTTTTACCCATATTATTTTGGCCCAGTGTGCGGCATTTGTTGGCTGGGATGCCCATTTGATATTTCATTATTTACATATATACAGTTGTGGCCAAAAGTATTGACACCCCTGCAATTCTGTCAGATAATACTCAGTTTCTTCAAAGAATGTTCCTGTGTCTACCGTGCGCAGTGTCCTCAAGAAGTTTAAAGCCCATGGCACTGTGGCTAACCTCCCTAGATGTCGACAGAAAAGAAAAATTGACAGGAGATTTCAACGCAAGATTGTGCGGATGGTGGATAGAGAACCTCGACTAACATCCAAACAAGTTCAAGCTGCCCTGCAGTCCGAGGGTACAACAGTGTCAACCCGTACTATCCGTCGGCATCTGAATGAAAAGGGACTGTATGGTAGGATACCCGGGAAGACCCCACTTCTTACCCCGAGACATAAAAAAGCCTGGCTGGAGTTTGCCAAAACATACCTGAGAAAGCCTAAAACGTTTTGGAAGAATGTTCTCTGGTCAGATGAGACAAAAGTAGAGCTTTTTGGGCAAAGACATTGTCGGGGTCGTTGCGACAATACACTCCTTCACCAGTCATTCCAAATTAGACTATGAACATATGGTACCAGATAAGAGTAAATCAGACAGAGAATCTGGTTCAAACTTATAATATGTTCGTTGCTTTATTAAGCAATGGCAATGGTCACAGCAACAACAACTTTATTTCCGGGTACACAGCATTTTATACTCTAGGGAATAGGCGTGAATTGGCCAGGACAAGGTGGGATTAGATGGGGGTTAGGTGGAGTTAGGCTAATATATCTATCTCTGTTAGTAATAATTAGTCCTTGTCTTCTACAAGTCCGTTCTCCATCACGTCATGATGTCTTCTCTTGGCCTCTGGTATGCAGGATATCTCTAGCTTCCCATGGTACAACCTGGCATCGGCACAGTAGTGACCAATCAGCTCCTTAGTTTCCTGGGCACCTCCGCACACTGTATCTTCTCTTCTGAAAGACACTTTGTTTACACATAGCTTTGGTTCATGGATGAGAGGGAAAGAAGAAAGAGAGAGAGAGACATAGAGAGAGAGAAGAGGAAAGTGAATGAGAGAGGGAGAGATATAGCTATTGGATACCAGGTTAAGGGAAAAACTTATTGTTTCTCATCTAGAGCATTAGTAAAAATATATAATATATAAAGAAAATATAAGTCAGTGGAAAAGTGTCCCCAACAGTCCTCCCTAAACAAAAAGTTTTTCACTAAAGATCCTCTGAGACTGTCCATGTGATGGGGAAGGGGAAATAGATTTCTTCATCCAGACACCTTAGAGACTCCTTCCTTGTAAAGGGCCCCCAGGCATCCGAACCCTACACTAGCCTCACATGGAGTTCTCCCATTGTTCCTAAATCGGCTCTCTTAATCTCATTGACTTCATCTGAAAATAAGAGGGGGAATCGTAGAACAGTCAACATAACATATTCAGACATTGCTACAAGGAAAAAGGTTGTGTCATAATTACCCATCTTATTCTAAAAAGGAAAGATTCATTTAGATTCTACAGTTAAATTAATTTCGCTATTCATTGGCTGTTTTCAGAGTCCAATCCGTTGAAGGGGAAAGAAACCTCAAACATATTAGAAACAACCTGGGGAATTGTGTATCAGTTTTACACTATTAAAGGTACAAGACTCATCCTCCCTTGAACATTTTATCATATACCACTATCATTATGGAGGGTATACAAAAGGATATGAACTTCTTAAATATCTGCAAATAAGCACAGTTATCCACAAGAGAAAAATACACAACAAAATCATACAAGAACCATATTATATACTCCTGTACTTACTTATTCTAAAAACATTTTAACCAGGGTATGTTTGACATTCTATAATACCTTGGATAGGAAAAAGAGATTTACACATATTAGGACAATTTTATACAGTTTTCTTGGTTTCCTTGTCCGCTCACTACCTGCAATTTCCAAAACCCATGGAGCGATCGGCGCTCGAAACCCGTACCTTTCTGAGTTGTGTTGTGCGCAAGAATAATGCAGGATAGTATACACAGCTTACCTGTACCAGGAGCGAACTAGGAGGTACTCACCTGATCTCACCCGTGACCTATTTTGAGGCGTAAAGTGAGGCCAAGCAGAAACCAGTCTAACCTTTGCTGATGAGAGACATCATGGCCTGCCCTGTCCCCTCTCACGACTCCTAGTTTAACACTGTTAGTGATTCGGTCAGTCCCTATAAGGCAGTCGACTATAGAGAGGGCTCAGGCCGCCAGACGCAATCTGGCTGGGATGGGGCAACCACCCGCCACTACCTTTCCTACCTTTTATGGTAGCTTGCCTTCTACCTCTGAGAGGACAGGACACCTGTGGTGATTGTCAGTATGATTATACCATCCTAGACTGATAACATGGTGTCTACCTCACCGTAATATACCAATACTGCATTTAGTAGGCTTACCGTATTGTTAAGGAATTCTTCAACCGGAAATCGCTTCATTCGCTCAGAAAGTGCAAGTCAGAACCAAATATTCTGATTACCTCATGTGAGGATTCTACTTGCGTCCAATGTAAAAAATCATATCTCCTATACCTGAAAAACAACTCAAAAATCTATTAATATCAAAGATCAGAAAATTCTTATTCAACATTATAATCGTAATTTTCTGCTAGTTATTTTGAATATATTTTTTATTACCGGACAATAAATGGTAGAACATTACAGAATATATGGGCGCTGTATATTAATCTTCCCTCTAGATAGCTTAATTTTAAAACACACAACAACCATAAATAAGGGAAAGTTTCCCCCTGCCATAACTACATCTCTAGCTAAATTATCCCTGTACTGCAGGTGGCTATTGACAACATTCACTCATATAAATCAATAAAAATCTGATTACTATTATTGTATTCAATATTAGGCATTATTATTAGTACCCAACTACCATAAATGTGAAAAATCCGTCTTTGCCATTCAGAATCCTTGGAAAGATGGATAAGACTCCAGTGTGCATGTCAGCCATCTGCAGATTCCACCCTTCACTCCCCCCTTCTTTCGCTTTCTCGCTCCCCTCCTTCCAACACAGGCAGCTTCTACAAGGTTACGCGCACAGCTGTCTAGATAAGGAATTCAATAGAAAAAAAGAAATCCTTCTCTCCCAAACAGGGCTCACAAATTTGATTAATTGTTTCACACTTGTAGCTATATACAACTAACAACTCTAGCCATTATCTGAGACCCCGTGGCTTAATATCTAACTCTTCATTTACTCTTTATAACTTCAAGAACTTTCCATGACAGGAAGAATAGTAAAATATATTGATAGACGGACCGTGAACAGAGTGTAGTGACAGTCGGCATAACTTCAATAAAACAGCTTTCTCAATAAGATCATGCCATATAGATGGCTGTAATCTCCCTGACAAAGGCAACCCTACATACTTGTACAACTTGTCCACATTCTTAACTGCCTTCCTGCCCTCCTGTGACGCCACTAATATCTTAACTTCCACAGCATCCTCGTCTAGCCTGTGAGGTACGGATTTTTTCTGCTTTAAGAGACGCAACATGACTCACAGAATACTACGCCCTGCTGCAGCTCAGGTCGCTGACAACGACAATTAACACTGTGCCCCTATAGCACGGAGCCTCTTGCTCCACGTACTATGACTATAGGGCCTCATGCTCAATATACTCGGAATACGGAGACTCGTGCTCAACGTATTCGGAATACGGAGCCTCGTGCTCAACGTATTCTGTTCTTAACCTGGACACCAGTGATTACAGACTGTCCTGTCACGATATTCCAATCTACTGGGAGGCGGTCTCCTCGCGAGATCCCTCCACCGAACTATAAATGGTCCCCTCTCGGAACACTCCAGTCACCTGAAAATACAATATCACAGAGGCCGCGTCTCCTAATGAAAGCCCTCCACAGAAATACAGCCTACAGCACGGAGCCTCCTGCTCCACGTACTAAAACCACATGCTCTCCTATCCCTTTCTCTAAGCCGTCCCCACAGCTCTGATCTACTTTACAACCTTCTCAGATTACACTTCACTTTCACAAGTTAGCAACAGACACGGGCAGGGTCAATGAGTGAGGAATAAGATTGCACTTCAGTTCACAAGTTAACAGCAGGCACAGATAGGGTTAATTTGCAAGTGAGAAATGATGACCGGTGGAGGAGGCGTGGTGTTCACACGAGGACTCGCAGGAGGCGACGTCTCGTTGTTGCTGGTTAGGAGCATGGCGCTGGATCGTGCTTTGTCTCACCACTCGACCGGTCACCCCCCCGGACCCAAAAGACACCTTCAGATTAACCAATAACGGCTGAGACACAGTAAGGGTGACACACATATGAATGTGATCTCCACTTACCGTGCCTTGAAGGGTGATCAGTCCTTGAGGTCAGCCGACACGGGTATCATCCAGGGGCATCCGAGCACGGGTCCGTGGGGGTCACGAATCGCTGGCCACGCCCCACGTTGCGGTGCCAAATTGTCGGGGTCGTTGCGACAATACACTCCTTCACCAGTCATTCCAAATTAGACTATGAACATATGGTACCAGATAAGAGTAAATCAGACAGACAATCTGGTTCAAACTTATAATATGTTCGTTGCTTTATTAAGCAATGGCAATGGTCACAGCAACAACAACTTTATTTCCGGGTACACAGCATTTTATACTCTAGGGAATAGGCGTGAATTGGCCAGGACAAAGTGGGATTAGATGGGGGTTAGGTGGAGTTAGGCTAATATAGCTATCTCTGTTAGTAATAAGTCCTTGTCTTCTACAAGTCCGTTCTCCATCACATCATGATGTCTTCTCTTGGCCTCTGGTATGCAGGATATCTCTAGCTTCCCATGGTACAACCTGGCATCGGCACAGTAGTGACCAATCAGCTCCTTAGTTTCCTAGGCACCTCCGCACACTGTATCTTCTCTTCTGAAAGACACTTTGTTTACACATAGCTTTGGTTCATGGATGAGAGGGAGAGAAGAAAGAGAGAGAGAGAGAGAGAGACATAGAGAGAGAGAAGAGGAAAGTGAATGAGAGAGGGAGAGATATAGCTATTGGATACCAGGTTAAGGGAAAAACGTATTGTTTCTCATCTAGAGCATTAGTAAAAATATATAATATATAAAGAAAATATAAGTCAGTGGAAAAGTGTCCCCAACAACATCAACATAGAGTTTACAGGAGAAAAAAAGAGGCATTCAAAGAAAAGAACACGGTCCCTACAGTCAAACATGGCGGAGGTTCCCTGATGTTTTGGGGTTGCTTTGCTGCCTCTGGCACTGGACTGCTTGACCGTGTATATGGCTTTATGAAGTCTGAAGACTACCAACAAATTTTGCAGCATAATGTAGGGCCCAGTGTGAGAAAGCTGGGTCTCCCTCAGAGGTCATGAGTCTTCCAGCAGGACAATGACCCAAAACACACTTCAAAAAGCACTAGAAAATGGTTTGAGAGAAAGCACTGGAGACTTGTAAGGTGGCCAGCAATGAGTCCAGACCTGAATCCCATAGAACACCTGCGGAGAGATCTAAAAATGGTAGTTTGGAGAAGGCATCCTTCAAATATCAGGGACCTGGAGCAGTTTGCCAAAGAAGAATGGTCTAAAATTCCAACAGAGCATTGTAAGAAACTCATTGATGATTACCGGAAGCGGTTGATCGCAGTTATTTTGGCTAAAGGTTGTGCAACCAAGTATTAGGCTGAGGGTGCCAATACTTTTGCCTGGCCCATTTTTGGAGTTTTGTGTGAAATGATCAATTAAATGAAGATAATAATACCAAAGAATTTGTGATTGCAATCATTTTCAGGAAGAAACTGAGTATTATCTGACAGAATTGCAGGGGTGTCAATACTTTTGGCCACAACTGTAGATACAGAATATATATACCGTATATACTCGTGTATAAGCCGAGTTTTTCAGCCCAAAATTTGGGCTGAAAAGTCTCCCCCTCGGCTTATACACGAGTCAATACGGGGGGGGCTGTGTCCGGGGCTGTGGAGGCTTCAGGAGGCGGGGGGGGGGGGGGCTGCTGTATGAGCGTCCCCGTCACGTGGGGCCGCTCATTAAATATGCACTGCTTCCCCCTGTCAATCAGCGGCAGGGGGAAGCAGTGCATATAGCCCCCAAATGCTGGCTCTCGCCCCCCCTTGTAAGGGACACCCCCCCCGATGGTTATATTACCACTCCGGACTTCTGATCTGCGCCGCTCCTCGCTGCTCCTCGCTGCTCCGTCCGTCCGTCTTCTACATCCCGGATCTCCGGCCGTCGCAGGCATTTGACGTCATCGCGCGACGGCCGGGGATCCCGGATGTAGAAGACGGACGGACGAAGCAGCGAGGAGCAGCGAGGAGCGGCGCGGATCAGAAGTCCGGAATGGTAAGAGAAGCGGGGGGGGCCCTTGCAAGGGGGGGCGAGTGACAGCATTTGGGGGCTGCTGGGGACCCCCAGGGGGCTGCTGGGGACCCCCTGGGGGCCGCTGTGTACCCCCAGGGGCTGCTGGGGACCCCTAGGGGGCTGCTGGGTACCCCCTGGGGGCTGCTGGGGTACCCCCTGGGGGCTGCTGGGGACCCCTGGGGGCTATTGGTACCCCCAGGGGGCTGTTGGTACCCCCTGGGGGCTGTTGGTACCCCCAGGGGGCTGCTGGTACCCCCTGGGGGCTGTTGGTACCCCCAGGGGGCTGTTGGTACCCCCAGGGGGCTGCTGGTACCCCTGGGGGCTATTGGTACCCCCAGGGGGCTGTTGGTACCCCCAGGGGGCTGCTGGTACCCCCAGGGGGCTGCTGGGTACCCCCAGGGGGCTGTTGGTACCCCTAGGGGGCTGTTGGTACCCCCAGGGGGCTGTTGGTACCCCAGGGGGCTGCTATATGTACCCCTGGGGGCCTGCTGTATACCACTGGGGCTGCTGTATTTTACCACTGGGGCTGCTGGGGCTCCTGTATACTACCACTGGGGCTGCTGGGGAATCTGTATACTACCACTGGGGCTGCTGGGGAATCTGTATACCACCACTGGGGCTGCTGGGGCTCCTGTATACTACCACTGGGGCTGCTGGGGCTCCTGTATACTACCACTGGGGCTGCTGGGGCTCCTGTATACTACCACTGGGGCTGCTGGGGCTCCTGTATACTACCACTGGGGCTGCTGGGGCTCCTGTATACTACCACTGGGGCTGCTGGGGAATCTGTATACTACCACTGGGGCTGCTGGGGAATCTGTATACTACCACTGGGGCTGCTGTATACTACCACTGGGGAGGCCTGTATACCACACTGCTGGGGTCTGTATACCTGTGCTGGGGTCCACCCTCGGCTTATACACGAGTCAATAGGTTTTTCCAGATTTTTGGGGCAAAAGTAGGGGGGTCGGCTTATACACGGGTCGGCTTATACACGAGTATATACGGTATATCATACACACACACACACACACACACACACACACACATATATATATATATATACATATACACACACACACATTACATACATCTATTTCTATTACTATTTCAGTTTCTGTTATTTACGCACAATATATACACCTGTTCCTATTTTTGCACATATTATTTGAGCACAATATCTTGCTATTATTTGTATTCTGATTTTAGTGTTATTTTAGCTTTGTACAGTGATTCTGTTCTGCATTATTTGAGCACTGTATATTGGACTGTTTTTTAATATTTTGCAAGCATTGTATATTGGTATTAGTTGATGGGATTTTATGCCACATATTGGTATTTTTGGTGTTTTAATATTTATTGAGCTCTGTATATTGGCAATCATTGATGGGATTCTTTGGTACACATTTGGGCACTCTATGTTGTTGGATATTATTTCAATGGATATTGGTATTATTTGTGTTTCACTATTTGAATAGTGTATTTTGGTAATATTTAGACTCTGCATATTGGAATTATTTTAGCGCTGTATTGTGACGTGTTACTGTGTATTTATTGTGAGTATTCTGTATTTGATGTCTGTATTGAGTATGTTATGTGTACTAAGTATTTGATGTATGCATTGTGTTTTTGTTGCCTATAATGTGTATTTGATGTCTAAATTGTCCTCTATTGCTGACAACTTTATCTTCCAGAAAAGTAGAGGGGAAAACAAGTGGATCTTGAAACCTTGGATCTAATCCTTATAAACAGGGAGGAAATGGTTGAGGAGGTAAGGGTGGCTGAGACCCTAGGAGGCAGTGATCATGCTATTATAGAATTTTGGATAACTATAGGAGGAGAGGAAGACCTGTGAAAATGTAGACTTCAAGGTTGGATTTCAGAAAGGTAGATTTAAAGGGACTCAGAAAGATGATAGGAGGGATCCAATGACTGGAAGTCCTAAAGTACAGAAATGTCCAGGAACAATGGGAAATTATGAAAAATGAGATTCGCAAAGCGTAATCATTACTAATACTAGTGATCTCTGATAATATACAGGGCTAGTGATCTATTATAATACACAGTGTTAGTGCTCTATAATAATAATATACAGTGCGAGTGAGTTGTGATAATACAAAGAGCTATGCTATTTAGTGATCTATTATAATAATAGATATAAAGAATTAAAAAGTGGAGTGTGTTTTTTAGTCGCCATGTTCACTATATGGTAATACCGACATGACGGTGTGACGCCTCAGGTCGGTACGAGTTTGTAGATACTAAACATGTATACGTTTACTGGGATCTAAGTGGTGGAAAAAAATTCTGACTCTTGAAAAGAAAAGTGATCTCACTTTTTGCGCCATGTTCTGTGACCTGTAGCGTCCTCATTTTTCAGGATCTGGGGCTAAGTGATGGCTTATTTTTTTGCGGCTTGAGATCACATTTCTAATGATACCATTTTTGGGTGGATGTGCTGTTTTGATCACCTGTTATTGCATTTTATAGCAATGTTCCGGCGACCAAAAAAAACATAATTTTGGTGTTTGGACTTTATTTTCCGTTACGCAGTTTATGGCTCTCATTAATTGATTTTATATTTTGATAGATCGGGTGTTTCTGAATGCAGCAATACCAAATACGGTATGTGTTTTTTTTTTTTGGTCTTTTTTAACCCATTACTTGCCAAATTAGCAATTTTCAGCCTCGAAAATAGGTGTTTTGAAAGGTCTCTGGGTGAAGAATATTTAATTAAAAATGATAATGACATGATTTCCTGTTTTGAAAACATTCATTTTATAAACACAACACAAAAAATTGGACCGAATTATAAAATATTCGTTGCTAGAAGCAAAAGATTAAGCGTCCCAAAAAAAGGACATTGGTAGATAAAGGGTTAAATACTTTTAAAAGGGGGGTGATTTGACCTTTTAAGTTTTTTGTTTTTTTTTACATGTTTGTAAAAACTTTATTTTTTAATTCATTCTTACTTTTACACTGCCCCATAGAGAGGCACCCTGCTCCACAGTCCAATCGCTTCTGGCAGATACCGATGAGCTGCAGCACATCGGTATCTGTCAGAATTGCAGACGGAGAGTGGTTAGCAGCGCTTGCCAACCACTCACAAGGAGTGCTCCGTGACAGCGTCCGGGGTCAAGCCAGGACCCCAGGCTGTAACGTGAGCACAGAGATCTCGTGATATTATCACGGGATCTCCGATGCAGGTGGGTCTCAGCGCATTTCCCACTGCAGCGGCTTTGGATCCCGCTGTCAGTAAATGACAGCGAGATCCAAAGGGTTAACGGCACCAAACGAATCACATATCCGATCGGTGCAGGAAGCTTGACATCTCAGCTGATGAGACCAGCTGAGATGTCGGGTGTTTGATGTGAGGCTTTGGTCGCAGGGTGGATTTTTGGCATGTTGTCAGAGCTTAAGTTGCAGTTCAAGTGAAGGTCTGGGTGCTGGGTTTCTTTTTATACATATCCACTAATTTACCAATCATTTACTGAGCACAGGTGAGGATGTAAACTAGGATTGGGTGCATTATATGACCAGGCGACAAAACTTTTGTCTTGCTAAAATCTGACCTTTCTGTGTTCAGTAAATGATCAAAATTTCAGCATTGATGCCGATTTATTTTTTTTAACCTAAACCAAATTTCAGAGAGTTTCAGCTTTCAAAAGAGTAATTTATACAACCAATGGATGAATTTAACATCAGGTTATAACTTTTATTTACATAACATGGATAAGCGACATAACTTGTCAGGGAGTGTATACAGATATTTATACGTTTCATGAATTTAGTGTTTAGGGACTCGTAAGCGTGTTTTGGTTCAAAATACCTATCAACACCTCACATTTTATTCATGTTTTGTATTATGTTTTATTTGCACTTTTTTCCTTATGAAGGGTTCAGATGGGCCATATAAGGCATCTGTCTTGTTGCGGTGCATTGATATAGTGCCTAACAGCCCCCTATATCTAATAGTAAGAGTGTAAGTAATAGGCTGGGCATACTTTGCATCACATGTGTGAGACTGGTGCCCTATAGTAAACTCATTCGGTGTGCATAAAAAATACCAGAAATCACCCCTTCCAAGATAAGAAGGTTGAAAGTGATTGGAGCGCTTGTATTTTGTGGAATTTTAGTGGAATTTCATTAGTGTGCTCCAGTTTTCTAATTTTTATATCTAGTTTTTTATTAGGGCTCTTAAGGGGTAGGAGCCTGGGGGCAACGCTGCCTTTGGAGCTTAGGCTACGTCCACACACTGCGTATTTGTTGCCTTTTTTACACTGTGTTTTTCCCCAAAAGAGTTCCCAGGAAAGTGAATGGACTTTCACTTCTACCATTCAGACGCTGCATATTTTTCGACCACACTTTTGGGACCAAAAGCGAAAAGAATTAACATGTCAATTCTTTGCACTTATAGATTGCGCTTTCCCCCATAGGCCCCATTATAAGCACTGGAATTTACACGATGCTCTATTCCAGCGCCTATAATCACAGGCGCAGGAGGACTAGCAGGATGTGATGTCACACGGGGGGAGGAAGAATCCTGTGTTCCTCCCCCCGTGTGACATGTGTGACATGTACTTTCGCTTTAGCAGTGTATGCGCAGTAGCTTCTGGCTGACTGTACATTTGCTGCTAAAATGAAATCCAAGTGAACAGTAGAAAAAAAAAATAATACTCACCTCTCTGCAGACATGTCCGTTCGGCAGCAGGACCTGCCGGTAATCAGCTGATGTTGTCATCTGACAGCATCAGCTGATCGTTTAAACTGGCAGGGCGGTAAAAAGTAGTTTTTTTACCGCCGGACTTAATAAATGATTACCGTCAGGTCCTGCAGCCGAATGGACGTTTCTGCAGAGAGGTGAGTATGTTTTTTTTTTCTACTATTCTACAGATGCATCAGCTGATTGTTTAAAAGCCGGTTAAAACAATCAGCTGATGTGTCACCTGATTCAGGTCCTTGAACCTGACACATCATCTGATCAGTTTGGAGGTTGGCAAACCAATCAGATGATATTGGATCCAGATTGGACATTGCAGGACCCTCGACCCAGGACTACGTCGGAGGTGGGGTTCTTTTGATCAATAAAGATGGAGTCACTAATTGTGTTGTGTTTTATTTCTAATAAAAAATATTTTTCTCCGTAGTGTGTTTTTTTTTTATCTTTACTAGAAATTCGTGGTGGTCATGTGTAACATTGGCATGAAATTATAATTTTAATTCCTGTTAAAAAGATAAAGTTTTATTAAGCACGTATGCTGTATACACACCAAAACCCGTTAAAAAGCTGGGTGCACAGGTATTAGTAAGGAAGGAAGGGACTCGCCTATAGGTAACAGTCTCCCTCCTCACCCTACCTGCCAGCGGAGGTCGGCACCCTAAATTCGATATGGCGCCCCCACTCCTCGTCGGCTCTTACTACACTCACCCTATACTCACCCTGAAAGGGGGGAAGATAGGTGCTCCCCACCCTAGGATGGTATCACACGGTTGTGTAGTTTATACTAGTGTCCCAGTGTTAAAAAAGAACTGCTCCCCTAAGCTGGGAGCAGTTGACATCATGGCTGCTCCTCCCTCTATCAAACAAACGCTGTGAGCACATGTTGTATCCACAGTGATGGAACCTTCTTATCGGGCCTCCTGATGATGAGAAACGCGTCGAGGCGCGCGGGGAGTGACCTGTGACCCTGTAAAAAGCTAAGTACTACGATAGTTCCTCATACTAAATGTTATTGACCGCAACATCTATGTCAATAATGGGAGCGGAAATGACTATATATTGAGAGAAATTGACTATCTGGGCTATACACTCTATCATGCCAGATATAGACTTAGCTATGGGGAGCAGTTCCTTTTTAACACTGGGACACTAGTATAAACTACACAACCGTGTGATACCATCCTAGGGTGGGGAGCACCTATCTTCCCCCCTTTCAGGGTGAGTATAGGGTGAGTGTAGTAAGAGCCGACGAGGAGTGGGGGCGCCATATCGAATTTAGGGTGCCGACCTCCGCTGGCAGGTAGGGTGAGGAGGGAGACTGTAACCTATAGGGCGAGTCCCTTCCTTCCTTACTAATACCTGTGCACCCAGCTTTGTAACGGGTTTTGGTGTGTATACAGCATACGTGCTTAATAAAACTTTATCTTTTTAACAGGAATTAAAATTATGATTTCCAGTTTATATTTTCCTGGTAATTTGAACTATATGTTTCTACTAACATTGGCATGACATCATTAATTTCAGGCTTAGGGCCAGCTGATAATACACAGCTGGCCCTAACCCCATTATTATGTAGGGAGCCACCTGGCACCAGGGCCGCTGGAAAAGTTGGATACAGTACCAGAAGACAGTGCTTCTATGAACGTGCCATTTTCTGGGGCGGCTGAGGACTGCAATTCATAGGGGGGGCACCCAGAAAGCTTGGGCCATCTGGCTGGACACAAAAATAGGGCTAAGCCCGCATCATTTTTTTTTTTTTATTACTTCAAGAAATGTATGAAATAATTTAAAAAAAGAGTTTCCCTATATTTTTGGTTCACAGCCAGGTATAAATAGGCAGCTGGGAGTTGGAGGCAGCTGTACCTGGCTAGAATTTTTTTTTTAGTTTTTGTAGAAAAAACTTAAAAAAGGGCTTCACTGGATATTCCATTGCCAGTGAAGGCAACACCAAGCAGTGGGGGTTAGCAGCCAGTAGCTGCTTGGGTTGTTCTTAGCTGGCAATACAAAATACAGCCGGAGCACACACATTTTTTTTAACCCCCATTCCTAACCCTAGGGTTAGAATTATGTGTTTGGGATTTTATTTATATATATTTTTTTTTTTTTTTAATTATTTAAAAACAAAAGAAAAACTACATGGGCTTCACTATATTTTTGTATGCCATGCAGGTACAGCAGGCAGATACTGACTGCCCCAAACCCCAGCTGCCTATTTGTACTTGGCTGGGAACCAAAAATATGGGAAAACCCTTTCTTTTAATTATTTCATGAATTTCGTGAAATAATTGAGAAAAAAAAAACGACGTGGGCTTCACCCTATTTTTGTGCCTAGCCAGGTACAACTAGGCAGCTGGGCGCTGAAATCCGCAGTGCAGGGTGGCCCACGTTTTCTGGGCCCCCCTTCTGCGAATTGCAGTCTGCAGCCGCTGCAGAAAATGGCGCGTTCATAGAAGCTCCATCTTTTGGGGCTATATCCAACTCTTTGAGCAGCCCTGGTGCCTGGTGGCTCAATGGTTAATAACGTGGTTAGGACCAGCTTTGTATTATTAGCTGGCCCTAAGCCCGAAATTCATGATGTCACGCCAATATTAGACATGGCCACTATGAATTTCTAGTAAAAATGAAAAAAAAAAAAAACAGCACAGAATAAAATATTTTTATTAGAAACTAGCTGCACTACCTGGCTATGCCAGGGTTAATAAATAACTGCTGTTAGCTATAACAAGATAGAATTTGAAAATGACATATTAATGACCTGTAGGAAAATAGAAGCTGAGCTGTGATTGGTTGCTATAGGCAGCCTAATAAATCTCCAACAAACAGTAAATCCTCCCCCCAGCCGGGCAGTATATATTACCTCTCACATACACA
The DNA here is from genome assembly GCA_033576535.1 of Allobates femoralis. Classification (NCBI taxonomy): domain Eukaryota; kingdom Metazoa; phylum Chordata; class Amphibia; order Anura; family Aromobatidae; genus Allobates; species Allobates femoralis. The sequence continues at coordinate 692,228,049 of JARQOC010000002.1, read as the reverse complement.
TAAAAGACAGATCATGTGACTGACATCTGCCTTAATTCCTTATATGGCACATGTATTGCACATTGGCTGTTTTTAATCAGATGTTTATTTTTGGAAATTAAAGATACCAGACGTATGAGGCGAGTTGTGTGAGGCGATTTGTGCACATCTGTGTCTGTCTGTGTAGTGTGTGTGTCCCCGGGGTGTGTGTGTCCCTGGGGTGTGTGTGTGTCCCAGTGGTGTGCGTGTGTCCCTGTGGGGGGGTCCCTGTGGTTGTGTGTCCTTTTGGGGGAGGACGGATGTCCCTGTGGTGTGCGTCCTTGTGGGGGGAGGGGTGTCTCTGTGGTGTCCATCCCTATGGGGTCTGTGTGTTCCTATGGGGTGTGTGTGTGTGTCTCTGTGTCCCTGTGGGGTGTGCATGTGTGTATGTGCCTGTGGTGGGTGTGTCCTTGTGGGGTGAGTGCATGTGTCCCTATAGGGTGTGTATGTGTGTGTGTCCCTGTGGGGGGGTGCCTGTGTGGTGTGTGTCTCTGTGTTGTGTGTGTCTCTTCATTGTGTGTGTGTTTGTGTTCGGGTGCGTGGTAAGTATCCAATGTTGGGGCTCCACCTTAGCTGTTACTCTTTGTGTGCATGTGGTGTGTATACATGTCCCCGTGCGTGGTGAATTTTCCATGTCAGGGCCCCACCTTAGTGACTATATGCTGGTATATGCTGTTAGTCTTTGGTGCTGTCATTAAGTCCCTCTCATTCACAACTGTCAACTGGTAACTGTCACTTTCTCTCCATTATGTAGATAGGGCCAAAATTGTTTGGTGAACTGGAACGCGCGGGGTTAAAATTTTACCTCACAACATAGCCTATGACGCTTTCGGGGTCCAGATGTGTGACTGTGCAAAATTTTGTGGCTGTAGTTGCGACGGTGTAGATGCCAATCCCAGACATACACACTCACACACACACACACACACACATACACACATTCAGCTGTATATATTAGATCAAACAAAACACAATTAGTGACTCAATCTTTATTGAAGAAAAAAACCTCCCCCCTTTGATGTAGTCTAGAGAAGAAGGTCTCTTCAGCTCTGCTACATCTCTACAAGCACACACACGTTTGCTGGTAGAGATGTACAGTACAGTTCAAAGGTTTGGGGTCACCCAGACAATTTTGTGTTTTCCATGAAAACTCATACTTTTATTTATCAAATGAGTTGCAAAATGAATAGAAAATATAGTCCAGACATTGACAAGGTTAGAAATAATGATTTTTATTTGAAATAATAATTTTCTCCTTCAAACTTTGCTTTTGTCAAAGAATGCTCCCTTTGCAGCAATATGACATGCCATTTGCAGCATTCAGCATTTGGCAGACGGTACTATTTAATGAAGCTGCCAGATGAGATGCTGTGAGCTGTCGATTTCTCAAACTAGAGACTCTAATGTACTTGTCTTGCTGCTCAGTTTTGCAGCGAGGCCTCGCACTGCTCTTTCTACTCTGGTTAGAGCCTGATTGTGTTCTCCTCTGAAGGGAGTAGTACTCACCGTTGTAGGAAATCTTCAGTTTCTTGGCAATTTCTTGCATGGAATAGCCTTCATTTCTGAGAACAAGAATAGACTGTTGAGTTTCACATGAAAGTTTTCTTTTTCTGGCCATTTTGAGAGTTTCATACAACAAAAAAATGTAATGCTCCAGATTCTCAACCACTGTAGCTCAAAGGAAGGTCAATTTTATTGCTACTCTAATCAGCCAAACCGTTTTCAGCTGTGCTAACATACTTGTGCAAGGGTTTTCTAGGGTAGGCTAAACATCCATTAGCCTTCTTACACAGTTAGTAAACACAACGTGCCATTAAAACACTGGAGTGGTGGTCGTTGGAAATGGGCCGCTATATCTATACGTAGATATTGCGTTAAAAACCAGACGTTTGCAGCTAGAATAGTCATTTACCACATTAACAATGTATAGAGTGTATTTCTGATTCATTTAATATTAGCTTCATTGAAAAAATATGTGCTTTTCTTTAAAAAATAAGGACATTTCTGAATGACCCCAAACTTTTGAACGGTGGTGTAGCTGAGCACCTGGCCGTTGGAAAGTTTATCTGAGTTCATGCTGCATCAAGTGTGAACTCCGATGAACCCTGCAACCCCTGCGGCATCAAAAGGAGGGTAACTCAGGTTACCCGAGGACAGCTCACGTCATGCCACCTGAGCTGTCCTCGGGTGACCCCAGAGTCTCCCCAGTTATAATGCCGCAGACTGCGTTCCTTATGCCAATTACATACTGAGCAGTAAGAAGATTGCGCTTCTTGACAGCTCAGTATGTAAATGGCGTAGGAGTTCCCAATTTGCCGGCAAAAGCTGACATGACTTTAAACAGGAATTATAATAAAGTAGTGGGCTAGACCCACTCCTACAGCCCCTCACCAGGTGCCCCCACATTATATACATCCCCCAATACATTTTATTCATGTGTAGGCAGTATAACATGCTTTAAAAAATGCATCAAAAATGCAGCGTGTGAATGCAATGCATTTTTTAACTGCTCAAAAAACATGCATCTTCAAAATCCAGGACATTGTGCGCATAAAAAAAGGCAGCAAATATGCAGGGTGAGAACGTAGCCTTAGTTTTTAGAACTAATCTTATTATTTTAATTATTAATACACAGCCTTAGTGATCTATGATAATACACAATACTATTGATCAAAGACATTAAAAATACTGTACCATACTGTACTTAATATAACTGTGAATTGTCTTTACCTTCAAGCATCCTTTGTAGCGTTCACCCCCAGCCACGGGACAGCCTCAACCATCATTGGGCTTTCACAGTTTTGTCTACACCACTCCATCAGGTGAGCAGATTACCTAGATGTATGATAATACACAGTACTAGTGATCTATGAAAATACACAGTATTATTGATCTCTGATAATAATACACTGTACTGTGAGTTATTATACTCTGCTCTTGGTTTATATGCAGGTTACCTGTATAGCACGTATTAATTACAAGTATTTGTGGAGAAATCCTGCTAGAAATGATATAAGAAGCACTTGAATGCTAAATATAATCTGTCCTCAGATACACCCGGTGTAATAACCACAGAACTGTTGGACCGGATTATAATTAGGTGACAGATATCAGAGCATGAGTCACTTGCTCATATTTCACTATACGGATACATTCCACGCTCGTTGTCCATAGAAGCGGTAAAGTCATTTTATATACCCAGTCCCAGAAGAAATGAAAACAGTCATCATTAAAAATGTAAAAAAAAGGGGAAAAAAAAGAATACAATTCTAGAAGATTGCCATATGAGTTGTCCCTCTCCTGTCAAATTTGTAAATGTTTTTCAGCCACTTCTCAATCATATTCCTCCTCACTGTTTTTTTTTTAATGTGACACAAATGCATAACCATTACAGTTCCTGATGGTTGTCATTCGGCTTTCCCATATTCCTATTACATCTATCGTAACATTAATTTTTATCAGTGGCAGCTAATCAACACCATATAATTTGCTGCTTTTTATAAACTTAAGTAATCATACTGATACTTTGCCCACATAGCTCTATGCACTGTATGATGTCCCTACAAAGCTCCCCAACACAGCATGATGTCCCCATGAAGCACCTTACACAGTATAATATCACAGCAAAACTCCACTAATGTGTATGGCAACCAAGCAGAATCAACATCCGATCCGGATTGAAGAAATGCAGTCTGATTGCAACAGCCAATCACAGATGCTCTCATAGAGTGCGAGTGTCTGTGATTGGCTGTTGCTGGTGAATGCAGTGAATATGCATGAAGGAAGCATAATGGGTGGCCCGGGAAGCAGCAGTGGGAGACTGGTAAGCCCAATCTACTTATTCTACTATCTATCTATCTATCTATCTATCTATCTATCTATCTATCTATCTATCTATCTATTCTAACTTAACAGCATGGGGTTGACCATTGTGAGGCACCGCCGGCATGATCCGCATGGCCGGGGTACATCACATGTAGGATCAGAGGATGATCCTGTGCACACTGGCCGGTTTTCCTGTGATGATAATACTGTGTGAACCAACCTGAACCCAATGAGGTTTCATGAGCCTAATGAGCGGCAGTGAGAGTGGGATGAGATCGAGGAGTCCATGAGGAATAGGATGTAATAAGTGAGTGCTGACAACCCGGAACACAGGGAGTTAACCTGAGCTGTGTGACAGGCTGATTACAAGCAGCTGAGGGGGTGTGTCTATGTGGGAGTGGCTGGCACGATAAGAGCCGGCCACCTGAGTGATTGAGATGGATCCTGGAGGCTGAGATTGATTCAGATGAAAGCTGAGACCAGCCAAGTGCAGAGCAGTCTAGAGCCTCTGAGTACATGATGGGAGCATGCTAGCTCCATGCCGGTGCCGAGGTCGTGTCCGCACCTGGAGGGGGAAGCCGTGGTTGACCCGTTGACGCTAGACCGGACGTGGTTCGCCTCACGTCCGGGAAGGAGCCTGTGGCGATGCCTGGTGGAACCTGTGACACAGGTAGCGAGACCCGGATCCGTGCCCGGTAAGAAAGCAGTTCCCGAGCGATAGTGTGAACTGTGCACCTTGTGTGCGTAAATCATGTTAGGCGAGTATAGACCGCCCTTGGGACCGACTCAGTGGAGTCCGTTAAAGGTCCTGATGAACCGGAATGTATGTAGCCCGTGGAGGCAATTGTATGTAGTGTGCCAGGCGGGCATAGACCGCCTTTGGGTCCGAGTCAGAGTACTCAGTTAAGGGACCCGATGAACTATGTGTATGAGGGCTTAGGTAATGGCCCTGAATGAGAGATGATGGCCTATATGTAAGACCCATGTATAAAGATGTGGGGAGAGAGTGACCCAGCGAGTATGGATGATGTTGGAGGCGTTCCGTCCTTGGGACGAGAGGGAGGCTTGCCCTGCTGCTTGCAGAGGGTACCCGTCCCTCAACCACGACCTCTAATGGTGTGGGTGTGCCTGTGGTGCCAGACACAGGGGTAATAGGGCTCCTAGTAGGTAACGGATGTAGAGGTTCCCGTGCACTATGGTTTGCCAGTCCCTGTAATGGGCCATGGAGGGGCCACAGTCCATGGATGTGGGCTGTGAGCAGGTGTGTGATCCATGGACATTTGAATGATGGATCACATACGGGGTGTAAGGTCCCGGTCAGGCAGGATTCCTGACTACGGGTGAATGTATATCATCATGCTGGGGTGACTAAAGCCAGGCGGCAGGTACCGCCATTGGGACCCACAGGGCCCGTTGAGGCGTATGTAACGAAGGTCAGAAGTAGGGGTTAAAAGGGCTCCTAGAGTGGGGACACCATGGTTGAACCATGTGGACTCTGACCGGGACGTAGGCGGAGGTACGTCCTGGAAGGAGCCCCTTGGGGATACATGATATACCCGGTACTCAGGTTGCTCAATCCCTGTTATGAACCCGGAAGGGTCATCATCGTACTGTAACTTATGTATAGTGTAAGTAGGCCGGAGGCCGTAGCCACCATGGGAGCTGTTAGTAGAGCTCCAATGGGGACAGAGATGGTTACAGGTCCCGGGTTACTATAAAACGTTATGTGCAATATAAGTGTTATGTGATGTTAAATGTAAATGTATGGTGTATTTATGTAAAGTGTTGTTAATCAATGTGATATGTGTCAAACATGCTACCCGGGTTATGTTGTTAATATGTGAAAATAAACGGGTAGACATTGGTTAACCTTATAAACACGTGTTCTTGTCGTTTGGCAAGCGGGTTCCCCGGTTGCTACCTCACACCATGCTAAAAAAACATGTAATACTTATTCTAGGTGTGGGGGAAACCACACACTGGCATGCCTTCTGCATGTCATACAGGTGTCAAAACGCATGACACTTGCATGATACTTTTCTCGCTGATATCTGCAGTGAGAAAACAAATGCAGGTGTTAGTGTACCCTAACTGGAATACTGGCTACATAGAAAAAATAAAGCTATATTCTTCCTGCAGCAGCTGGCTTACAGTCATTAGTGCGAGGCTGGGGCAGTTATCAGTCAGCGCAGTATACAGTGAGCGTGGTTGCAATCAATCCCTCTGCACGTTGACAGACAGACATCATTGCAAAGCAGTGGAAAAAGATTAGCGAAATAGTGATCTTCTCTGGGCGCTCACACAGGGAGGGAAACCAACAGGGACATATTAATAAGGAGGTATTTCATTATAAGTTCATGAGAATTCTGAAGTGTGGTGCACGCATTTTTTCCGTGCAGATTTGGTGCAGAAACAAAATCGCGGGCATGTCAATTCCTGGTGCGTTTTTGCAGCGTTTTTTCACCCACAGACTTCAATGAACTTTCATTCTCCTCTTTCTCGCTCACTTTATTTTAATTGATTATACTGTAAAAATGCATGCAAAAAAACTAATGTGCACTTCAGTAAGGAAGTGGAATAACTCCAGTGCCACCTTTAAGTAGCTCCTCAAAGTCATAATTGCTTTCCAACAAGCTTTTAAATATGACTAAGGGATTTGTGCAAGATCAGAACCCTAAACTATAGACGCTGCATTTCGGGGTAACTGCTCCTCATCAGTGTAGTGTGTGGGATATTCTGATCTGGCTGTGTGAGTGGGCTAAGACAAGGTCTGGGAACTTGCTATCTACCTTATGGAGAGAAGCTTTCTGCAACCATAAGAAGACAGTTAAGTAGGTGAGGAGATTGTAGCCACATCCCCCCTCTAGGAAATATGCAAATTTGCACTTCAGTAAGGAAGTGGAATAACTCCAGAGCCACCTTTAAGCAGCTCCTCAGTTTTTTCACTTCCTTACTGAAGTGCAAATTTGCATATTTCCTAGAGGGGGTGTGAGGCACCGCCGGCATGATCCTCATGGCCGGGGTACATCACATGTAGGATCAGAGGATGATCCTGTGCACACTGGCCGGTTTTCCTGTGATGATAATACTGTGTGAACCAACCTGAACACAATGAGGTTGTAAGAGCCTAATGAGCGGCAGTGAGAGTGAGATGAGATCAAGGAGTCCATGAGGAATAGGATGTAATGAGTGAGTGCTGACAACCCGGAACACAGGGAGTTAACCTGAGCTGTGTGACAGGCTGATTACGAGCAGCTGAGGGGGTGTGTCCATGTGGGAGTGGCTGGCACGATAAGAGCCGGCCACCTGAGTGATTGATTCATTCTGGAGGCTGAGATTGATCCTGGAAGCTGAGACCAGCCTGAGAGCTGAGCAGAGCCAGTCTGTGTGAGGGACTGGTGAATGCAAGTCCATGCCGCCATGATTGAGATGGTGAAGGGAGCATGCTAGCTCCATGCCGATGCCGAGGTCCGAGGGTGTGAGCACCTGGTGGGGAAGCCGTGGCTGAACCCGGTGGAGACTGGTCCGGGCGTGGAGGGATCCACGTCCGGGAAAGGAGCCTTGGGGGACGCTTGGTGGACCCGTTATACAGGTAGCGAGACCCGGATCCGTGCCCGGTAAGACAGCGGTTCCCGTGTAACGGAGTGAGCCGTGTGTGAGCAATGCCAGGCGGGCATAGACCGCCTTTGGGTCCGAGTCAGAGTACTCAGTTAAGGGACCCGATGAACAATGTGTTTAGCTATGTGTATGAGGGCTTAGGTAATGGCCCGGAATGAGAGATGATGGCCTATATGTAAGACCCATGTATAAAGATGTGGGGAGAGAGTGACCCAGCGAGTATGGATGATGTTGGAGGCGTTCCGTCCTTGGGACGAGAGGGAGGCTTGCCCTGCTGCTTGCAGAGGGTACCCGTCCCTCAACCACGACCTCTAATGGGGTGAGTGTGCCTGTGGTGCCAGAGACAGGGGTAAGAGGGCTCCAGTAGGGAACGGATGTAGAGGTTCCCGTGCCCTATGGTTTGCCAATCCCTGTAATGGGCCATGGAGGGGCCACAGTCCATGGATGTGGGCTGTGTGCAGGTGTGTGATCCATGGACGCTGGAATGATGGATCACATACGGTATGTAAGGTCCCGGTCAGGCAGGATTCCTGACTACGGGTGAGTGTTGAATCATCATGCTGGGGTGACTAAAGCCAGGCGGCAGGTACCGCCATTGGGACCCACAGGGCCCGTTGAGGCGTATGTACCGAAGGTCAGAAGCAGGGGTTAGAAGGGCTCCCGTACTAGGTAACGCGTGGTTAGGCCGGAGGCCGCAGCCCCGGGTTACTAGGGTTTGCCAATCCCTGTTATGAACCCGGAAGGGTCATCATCGTAATGTAACTTATGTATAGTGTAAGTAGGCCGGAGGCCGTAGCCACCCGGGAGCTGTTGGTAGAGCTCCAATGGGGACAGAGATGGTTACAGGTCCCGGGTTACTATAAATCGTTATGTGCAATATAAGTGTTGTGATGTTAAATGTAAATGTATGGTGTATTTATGTAAAGTGTTGTTAATCAATGTGATATGTGTCAAACATGCTACCCGGGTTATGTGATTAATATGTGAAAATAAACGGGTAGGCATTGGTTAACTTAAAAACACGTGTTCTTGTCGTTTTGCAAGCGGGTTCCCCGGTTGCTACCTCACAGGGGGATGTGGCTACAATCTCCTCACCCACTTAACTGTCTTCTTATGGTTGCAGAAAGCTTCTCTCCATAAGGTAGATAGCAAGTTCCCAGACCTTGCAAAAAAACATGGTTTTCTGCCAAGAGATGCAGATTTGGTGCAAATCGTTTCTGAACCACATACAGTACTCAATATGGGGAAATAGCTGGATTTTATATGTAGTATCTTCTCACTCCCTGCATCATTTCAGACGGAGCAGGCTGTCACTCAAGATGCAGGAAAAGTGATTACAGCTGTCATGAGTGCTGTCTGATCACTGCCCCGACACCGCCCCGATGACTACAAGGTGGGCCGTTTATATGGATGCACCTAAATCATATGGGAATGGTTGGTGATATGAACTTCCTGTTTGTGGCACATTAGTATATGGGAGGGGGAAAACTTTTCCAGATGGGTGGTGACCATGAGAGATATTGTCCCTCTTCTTTAGTGCTGATTTTTATAGTCTTTAAAGAAATAGGGCAATACTCAAAGGATAATTATGCAGAGTAACCTATAGACATGCCCCTTTTTATTCATGAGGCACACCCACTTCGGAAAGGCCATAACATTTTGCACTAAATAAAAAGGTCTATATTTCTGAAACAGTGTATTGGATTCTAAAATAAAAAAAAAATGAAATTTGATTTTCAGCAGAGCAGCAGGAATAATGAAAAAAATTGGCCACTTTTGAATTGTTGATTGGTGATAAAATTAAAAAGAATTTGCCACCAAAGAAAATACATCTGACAAAATAAAACAATATCACAATAGCTGAGATGTGCAAAACATCATTCCCTAAAATGTTTGGAAATACCAGATTTACACACACCACCAGGGTCATTAAGATGCAAATAGGATTATTAATATTTAAGGCATTAAGACGTGAATATTGCTTATTACTAGTGATGAGCGAGTACTAAAATGCTCGGGTGCTCGAAGCTCGGGCCGAGCATCCCAAGATACTCGTGTACTCAGCCCGAGCACCGAGCCCAATGTTATCCTATGGGAGACCCGAGTATTTTTATGAAATGACTGCCGGCAGCATGTAGAAACCCTAAATATGTCACAAAAGTCTCAGAGGAGTGCTGAAATGACATGGCAACACCATGGGGAAGACCCCTGGAAGCATTTCTCACTCAAGTCACAGCTGTGAACAATGTTGTCCGAGTTTCACGCCAAATTTACGGAGTCACCAGAAAACCTTCCAAAATGACACCAAAATGAATATTCAGGGTGGAAATGTTAAGGGCACATACCCAATAGTGAGATACAGCTGGTGTATTTTACTTTTTGTGATTACATGAAAGATTTTACGTGAAAACATTGTGCGGCACTCCGATGACCCTGAGAAGAGACGTACATGAAGCCCTGTCTTGACATATTGTGCCCATTTTGAGGAACTGGGTCTATTGTAGTATTTTCTTTTGCCAGGGCAGTCCAAAATTGGGAGGTTCACCAATGCCACTGGATAGAGACGTTCAGGAGGGCCTGTACACCTGAAGTGCCCATTGTAAGGAAGTGGGTGTATTGTAGTGTAGCCCTTTGGCAGGGCAGCCAAAAATTGGGAGGTTCCACATTGTCCCTGGATAGAGACGTGCAGTAGGGCCTGTAAACCTCAAGTGGGTGTATTGTAGTATAGCCCTTTGGCAGGGCAGCCAAAAATTGGGAGGCTCCACATTGTCCCTGGATAGAGACATGCAGTAGGCCTGTAAACCTGAAGTGGGTGTATTGGAGTATAGCCCTTTGGCAGGGCAGCCAAAAATTTGGGAAGCTCCACATTGTCCCTGGATAGAGATATGCATGAAGGCCTGTAAACCTGAAGTGGGTGTATTGGAGTATAACCCTTTGGCAGGGCAGCCAAAAATTGGGAGGCTCCACATTGTCCCTGGATAGAGACATGCATGAAGGCCTGTAAACCTGAAGTGGGTGTATTGGAGTATAGCCCTTTGGCAGGGCAGCCAAAAATTGGGAGGCTCCACATGTCCCTGATAGAGACGTGCATGAGGGCCTCAAAACATTTTTCCCATTGAAAAGGAGCGGTCTCCTGCCGTTGTAATGCCCATTCTAAAAGAATGGGCGAAAAAATTTACCACTGGGGGTATACCTGAAACAACAGCCTAACTATTGTAACGGTCATCATGGTGGCACATGAGGAGAAGGAGGAGCAGTCCAGCGATTAGCCAAAGTCCAGAAGTGTGTACCCATGGGTGAGTGGAGGTACATGGCAAATTCCCATAACAAAATTTAAATTCCGCTGTCATTTGTTGGTGGTGTGGTGAAGTCTGGCCCAATCCAACCCTTGTTCATCTTGATTAGAGTCAGCCTGTCAGTATTTTCAGTTGACAGGTGGGTGCGTTTATCAGTAATGATTCCACCTGCGGCACTGAAAACATGCTCGGACAAAACGCTAGCGGCAGGGCAGGCCAGGACTTCCAAGGCATAGAGAGCCAATTCATGCCACGTGTCCAGCTTGGAGACCCAATAATTGTAAGGCACAGAGGAATGTCGCAGTACAGTTGTTCGATCTGCAAGGTACTCCTTCAGCATCTGGCCAAACTTAGCATTTCTTGTGGCACTACCCCGCACCTCAGGGGCTGTGGTACGTGAGGGGCTGAGAAAACTGTCCCACATCGTAAAGACTGTTCCCCTACCTCTGGCGGATTGGACTTGTGCCCCTCTTGGCCGTACGCCTTGGTTGTCCACCGATTCCTGACCTATGCCGCTAGCGTTTTGTGAGGGGAATGCTTTTGCCTACTTCCGTGACTATGGCCTTGTGGAACTGCTGCATTTTGGCTGACCTCTCCGCCTCAGGAATGAGAGACATAAAGTTCTCCTTGTAGCATGGGTCTAAGAGTGTTGCCAACCAGTAGTGATTGTCGGCCAAGATGTTCTGAACGCGAGGGTCACGAGCCAGGCAGCTTACCATAAAGTCAGCCATGTGCGCCAGACTCTTAACAGCCATCACTTCAGTATCCTGACCAACACGATGACTGAATATGCTGTCCTCCTCCTCCTCCTCCTCATCTCCCCTGTCCTCTGGCCAGCCACGCTGAATCGAGGGTATGACTGGTGTGCATGTCATATCCTCAATTTGGCCAGAGAGTTGCTCCATGTCTTCATCCTCCTCCTCCTCGTCATAGTCCTCCACTGCACATTGTGATGAGATGAGACTGGGCTGTGTGTTATCACCCACACCCACTACTGTTTCTTGCTCAAACTCATCGCGCTCCGCCTGCAACGCATCCTCTTTGTTTTTCAGCAGAGACCGTTTTAGAAGGCAGAGTAGCGGTATGGTGACGCTAATAATGGCGTCATCACTGCTCAACATCTTGGTAGAGTCCTCAAAGTTTTGGAGGACGGTACATAGGTCGACATCCATCTCCACTCCTCAGGTGTTATGTGTGGAGTTTGACCCATTTCCCGACGGCTTAGGTGATGCAGGTACTCAGCAACTGCCCTCTTCTGCTCACATATCCTGACCTACATGTGCAGAGTTGAATTCCAATGCGTGGGGACATCACACACCAGTCTGTGGGCCGGAAGACGCAAACGGCTCTGAAAGCCGGCAAGGCCGGCTGAAGCAGCAGGTGACTTGCGAAAATGTGCAGACAGGCGGCAAACTTTTACCAGCAGATCAGACAGCTCTGGGTATGACTTTAGAAACCGCTGAACCACCAGGTTGAGCACATGGGCCACGCATGGAACATGCGTCAGCTGGCCTCGCCTCACAGCTGCCACCAGGTTCCGGCCATTGTCACACACGACACCTTTCCTGGCTTTAGGTTCAGAGGTGTGAGCCAGTGATCTGCCTGCTGTTTCAGAGCTGTCCACACCTCTTCTGCATTGTGGGGTTTGTCACCTATGCATATTAGCTTCAGCACAGCCTGTTGCCGCTTCACAGAGGCAGTGCTGCAGTGCTTCCAGCTTGGGACTGGTGTGGAGGGTAAAGTGGATGAGGATGCGCAGGAGGAGGAGGAGGCTGAGGAGCATGACATTCCGGAGCTGTAGAGTCTGGGTGAAACCATGACTGAGGTAGGGCCTGCAATCCTTGGTGTGGGAAGGACGTGTTCCGTTCCTCGCTCAGACTGGGTCCCAGTTTCCACATTATTAACCCAGTGTGCCGTCAAGGAGATGTAGCGGCCTTGCCCACAAGCACTTGTCCACGTGTCTGTTGTTAGGTGGACTTTGGCTGAAACAGCGTTGTTCAGGGCACGTGTGATGCTTTGTGACATGTGGTTATGCAATGCGGGGACGGCACATCTGGAGAAATAGTGGCGGCTGGGGACCGAGTAACGTGGGACTGCAGCCACCATCAGGTCGCGGAATGCTTCCGTCTCCACCAGCCGGAAAGGTAACATTTCTAGCGCAAGAAGTCGCGAAATGTGACCATTTAGGACTGTGGCATGTGGGGCGTTGGCAGCGTATTTGCGTTCATAGGTTTGCTGAATGGATAATTGAACGCTGCGCTGGGACAAGGACGTGCTTGATGGTGGTGTTATTTGTGTGTGGGCAACTTCAGGTGCAGGGCCGGAGGCTTGTTCGCGGCCAGCATGGACAGGGATTAGCTCGCACGCACAACACGTGAAGACGTAGCTGTGACATCAGCAGGCACCGCTCCTCGACTCTGTTGTACTTTCCACAAAGTCGGGTGCTTGGCTGACATGTGCCTAATCATGCTGGTGGTGGTCAGGCTGCTAGTTTTTGTACCCCTGCTGATGCTGGCATGGCAGGTGTTGCAAATGGCCTTTTTAGAGTCATCTGGAGCCAACTTAAAAAACTGACAGACTCGGGAAGACCTAACATTTGCACAGGCACCTTGTGTCGTGTTGTTGTTCCGGGGAACGGTTGCCTGCCTTCTGCCTGCGGATACGACCCTGCTTCTTACTGCCTGTTGGGATGCTACGCCTCCCTTCCCCTGTGCACTGCTGTCCTCGCTCTGCATATCCTCTTGCCAGGTTGGGTCAGCTACTGGATCATCCTCCACGTCGTCTTCCTCTTCCGCACCCTGATCCTCCTTCTGACTTCCTGGCAATTGTGTCTCATCATCGTCCACCCCTTCTTGAGACACGTTGCCAACGTTCCCTTCGTGATAACGTGGCTGCTCAAATATTTGGGCATCTGTACATACCATCTCATCACCCACTTCAACAGGAGCTGGCGAGAGGCCAGATTCTGCGAATGGATACGTGAACAGCTCTTCCGAGTGTCCTAGTGTGGGAGCAGTAATGTCCGTGGACGTGTACTCGGCCTGGTGGTAGGAAGGAGGATCAGGTTGGGAAATGTGCGGTGCAGTATCACGGCTACTGACACTTGACCGTGTGGAAGACAGGGTGTTTGTGGAGGTGCCCATCTGACTTGAAGCATTATCCGCTATCCAAGTAACAACCTGTTGACACTGGTCTTGGTTCCAGAGCGGTGTACTGCTGCGGGCCCCAAGAATTTGGGACAGGACGTGCGAGCGAGTAGATGTGCCACTTTGTTGTTGCGAAATTAGTGCTTGCACATGACCTCGGCCTCTGCCTGCACCACCATCACGTCCACTTCCTTGTTCCTTGCCAACGCCCTTGCGCATTTTGCCTGTATACAGCGACAACAGTCTGGTGACTGTTCAGGTCACAGGAAAGTTGGATTTTAGACCCTAACCTGTATAAAGCTATTAAGTATTACAGTCTGGTGACTGTTCAGGTCACAGGAAAGTTGGATTTTAGAACCTGCCTGTATACAGCTATTAAGTATTATAGTCTGGTGACTGTTCAGGTCACAGGAAAGTTGGATTTTAGAACCTGCCTTTATACAGCTATTAAGTATTACAGTCTGGTGACTGTTCAGGTCACAGGAAAGTTGGATATTAGACCCTAACTTGTATAAAGCTATCAAGTACAACAGTCTGGTGACTGTTCAGGTCACAGGAAAGTTGGATTTTAGAACCTACCTGTATAAAGCTATTAAGTATTACAGTTTGGTGACTGTTCAGGTCACAGGAAAGTTGGATTTTAGAACCTGCCTGTATACAGCTATTAAGTATTACAGTCTGGTGACTGTTCAGGTCACAGGAAAGTTGGATTTTAGAACCTGCCTGTGTACAGCTATTACGTATTACAGTCTGGTGACTGTTCAGGTGACAGGAAAATTGGATTTTAGACCCTAACCTGTATAAAGCTATCAAGTACAACAGTCTGGTGACTGTTCAGGTCACAGGAAAGTTGGATTTTAGACCCTAACCTGTATAAAGCTATTAAGTATTACAGTCTGGTGACTGTTCAGGTGACAGGAAAATTGGATTTTAGACCCTAACCTGTATAAAGCTATCAAGTACAACAGTCTGGTGACTGTTCAGGTCACAGGAAAGTTGGATTTTAGAACCTGCCTTTATACAGCTATTAAGTATTAGTCTGGTGACTGTTCAGGTCACAGGAAAGTTGGATTTTAGAACCTGCCTGTATACAGCTATTAAGTATTACAGTCTGCTGACTGTTCAGATCACAGGAAAGTTGGATTTTAGACCCTAACCTGTATAAAGCTATTAAGTACAACAGTCTGGTGACTGTTCAGGTCACAGGAAAGTTGGATTTTAGAACCTACCTGTATACAGCTATTAAGTATTACAGTCTGGTGACTGTTCAGGTCACAGGAAAGTTGGATTTTAGAACCTGCCTGTATACAGCTATTAAGTATTACAGTCTGGTGACTGTTCAGGTCACAGGAAAGTTGGTTTTTAGACCCTAACTTGTATAAAGCTATCAAGTACAACAGTCTGGTGACTGTTCAGGTCACAGGAAAGTTGGATTTTAGAACCTGCCTGTATAAAGCTATTAAGTATTACAGTCTGCTGACTGTTCAGATCACAGGAAAGTTGGATTTTAGACCCTAACCTGTATAAAGCTATTAAGTACAACAGTCTGGTGACTGTTCAGGTCACAGGAAAGTTGGATTTTAGACCCTAACCTGTATAAAGCTATCAAGTACAACAGTCTGGTGACTGTTCAGGTCACAGGAAAGTTGGATTTTAGAACCTGCCTGTATACAGCTATTATATTAAGTATAACAGTCTGGTGACTGTTCTGGTCACTGTAAAGCTTGGACTCCGATCTGGATCACCCTGCCTATATCCTCCTAGATTAGTCCTGAGAAGGACTGTTGTGGTCAGCAGCAGTTTGCAGCCCTGCTCCGGATCTACCTATGAGGGCCGCAAATCTGTCCCTAAACAGCAGGAGACACTCTCCCTACACTCAGTGTCTGGATGGCTGTGTGCAGAGCACATCGTGGCCGGGTCTTATAAAGGCTCGGTCACGCTGTGCGGGCCGGCCAATCACTGCAATGCCACAACTAACATGGCTGTGACATTACAGTGACTGCCAGCCAATGCCTGCATGTGGGCTGGCTCTCTAAAGAGCGCCAACATGCAGGGATGAGGACCACGAGCACAGCACGAGTATCGCGAGATTACTCGGTGCTCGTCGAGTAGCCCGAGTACAGTGATACTCGTGCGAGTACCGAGCAGCGCAGAGCATACTCGCTCATCACTACTTATTACGATGTATTTTTTCACATTGCCTGCTGTTAGGCTAGTGATATAAAATCGAGGAAGACCTTTTAACAAGATGTTGACAATCTCTAGCATAGAGCACCATCTGGTGTCCATATTATGTATTTCCATAGGGACATCAACAGAAAAAGCAGAAAGCTATGGTAAGAATACACAGCATTTGTATTTACGGGGGCCATCAAGGGGACTATACTGAAAAAGATTCTGATGGATGTGATAGCCTAAGGCTCTCTTCTTAGGTGGATCTCTTTTTCTTAGGCTCTCTTCTTCTTAGGCTCTTTTCTTCTTAGGCTCTCTTCTTAGGCTCTCTTCTTCGTAAGTTCCTTTCTTAGGCTCTTTTCTTCGTAGGCTCTCTTCTCTTCTCTCAGGCTCTCTTCTTAGGCTTTCTTCTTTTTAGGCTCTCTTCCCCGACTTTCTTCTTCTTAGGCTTTCTTCTTCTTAAACTCTCTTCTTAGGCTCTTTTCTTGTTAGGCTCTCTTCTTAGGCTCTCTTCTTCATAGGCTCTCTTCCTCTCAGGCTCTCTTCTTAGGCTTTCTTCTTCTTAGGCTCTCTTTTTAGGCTTTCTTCCTCTCAGGCTCTCTTCTTAGGCTTTCTTCTTCTTAGGCCCTCTTCTTAGGCTCTATTCTTCTTAGGCTCTCTTCTTCGTAGGCTCTCTTCTTCGTAGGCTCTTTTCTTCGTAGGCTCTTTTTTTAGGCTCTCTTCTTCGTAGGCTCTCTTCCTCTCAGGGTCTCTTCTTAGGCTTTCTTCTTCTTAGGCTCTCTTCTTCTTAGGCTCTTTTCTTCTTAGGCTCTCTTCTTCTTAGGCTCTTTTCTTAGGCTCTCTTCTTCTCAGGCTCTCTTCCTCTTAGGCTCTCTTCTTAGGCTTTCTTCTTCTTAGGCTATTTTCTTAGGCTTTCTTCTTCTTAGGCTCTCTTCTTAGGCTCTCTTCTTCTTAGGCTCTCTTCTTAGGCTTTCTTTCTTCTTAGCCTCTCTTGTTCTTAGGCTCTTTTCTTAGGCTCTCTTCTTCTTAGGCTCTCTTCTTAGACTTTCTTCTTCTTAGGCTCTCTTCTTAGGCTTTCTTCTTCTTAGGCTCTGTTCTTCTTAGGCTCTCTTTCACTTACATTGTGGTTCATATTTAGCATATTGTCCATAACACACAGCTAGGACTGCTGAGACCCAACCAACACCAGTCACCCAGGAAATGACGCGAGACCAAATATATTAACATTATCCAACTTTATTTATGGAGAGATAACCCTCTCATCTTTGATTTTTACCACACATTGGCATAAACTGGGTCGCAGCTTTTTTAACCGGGCAAATAGCCCACCAACATAGAGTTCGGGAAGAAGGACCGCCTTCGGCCTTCCGTTGCGGGTTTCTTACCACCAGAAAGCTACCCCTTTTCCGCAGCGGTGACTTAAAATCAGCCTAAAAAACCAGGGAGGGAGGGCGGGGTAACAGGTCCGGGTCCAAAAGAGAGAGCCAGACCTCGTTGGGCAGGAGCTTTATAGCCATGGGCAGACCACTCCAGGAGGGGCCTTCCCCCCACGTCACTCCTGGGAGAACCTCTGACCTAGGCAGGAGAGAGGGGCCCGGCAGTCAAGGGACAGCAGCCTAAGCTGCGGCTGCCGTGCCCCACAATCTGTTGTCCTACTGATCGCTGGAAAACCTGCCAATGGCACCTTTAGTATTATCACCAACTGGTCACACAGATTTATAGACCAAGTCAGACATACTGTTGCTTTCTGCTGCTATAAAAAAAATTAAATACAGTCATGTCTGAAAGTTTTGGCACCCTTAAAATTTTTGCATAAAATAAGCTCTTTGTCCCACAAAATTATTGTAATTACTTATGCTTTTTTATTATTATTATTATTATTATTATCATCTACCAGACTTCAGCTTGATCTTGAGCCATGGCAACTTGATGGATGAACGCTCTGTAGGAAGATCAATCTTATGCAGCCTAGATAAGTCCTCCAGGGTCTTGTGCAGCCTAGATAGGTCCACCAGTGTCTTCTCCAGCCTAGATAGGTCCTCCAGGGTCTTGTGCAGCCTAACTATGTCCACCAGGGTCTTCTCCACCATTATCCTGATAGTGTCAAGCCATTAGGTTGCTGGTCTTCCACTTCGCATTGTACCTTCTATTCTTCCTACTATAAAGAAAAGGGCTGGAACAGGCACAGCAATAGTGGAAGACCAAGCATGACAGAGGTTTGTAAGAAGAGGGCAAAAGGGGTTAAAGGGAACTTGTCACCCAATTGCGAAAAAACAGAAAAACAAACGACTCGAGTCCGGATATATGCAAACGTATTAATTTTTATTTAGACTCATGGGGGATAGGTGAGGTGAGAACTTTAAAAACCAATGGTAAGGATGCCAGAGTGTAACATGGGGAATTATTCAAAACTATACATCGCATACAGTAATTAAGCAGCACACATGTAAGTGTAATAAATAACACAATTTTCATATACATTTACACATGGCGGTCTCGATAGCAAAAAAATAATGCACGGCAACCCTTTATTTGAATTCTCAGATATTAGAGGCTTTCTTTTTCTTTTTTTTTAAACCATTTATTTTTATTTAGGTTTCAAAAATTTAACAAGAAACAGTAGATATCAATATCAATATTCATGTAACAATTCACATATCTTGTAACAACACAATCAAAACTATCCCCCCCTCCCCCCTCCCGCCAATACTCCTTATGCCGGGTATACTTGAGAGTCTTAACAATCATATCACCGCCATCCAGGCGGACCATATTTTTTCAAAAGTTCTTTCCCCATGCCTTCGCCTGTAAATACTTTCCTCTAAATGCATTACCGTACGTGTCTGAGCAATAAATTCCCTCCTAGTGGGGGGTTCCGAATCTGTCAATTTTCACGCTATTAGTTTGCGTGCTACATATAGCAGCCTCGCTATTGCCACTTTGTAGTGTTCTGAGACTGGTATCCCATCCACCTCCCCCATAACACACAGCACTGGATTCCTGTCGAGCGTACAGGCATAAGCTCTTTCAATTTTGTTAAAGGGATCCTGTCACCCCCAAAACACCTGTAAACCTATTAAAACCTGTCCCTAGAGCATATTAACACTATCCCTACACTCTTTTTACCTCCTAAATGCAGTAAGTGACATTGAATAAAAACGTTTTATAAGTACCTGATTACTGATGATAATGAGTGACTATGCTATTCATAGTCACTCATCCAGGCTGCCCCTCTGCTTCATATCACGCCTGAATAGGCGTGATCTACAGCCCACATTCAAATTGCCGCCTCCCTGCTGTGCCCTGTCTCGTCCGAGGCTGCAGTGTGGCTGGTGACGCGATCCGCGTCATTCCCGGCGCCTGGTGACGTATTTAGACCGGCGCCGCGCTGTCAGCTTCAAAATGCGCACTGCGCATGCCCAATGCGCATGCGCAGTGCGCATTTTGAAGCTGACAGCGCGGCGCCGGTCTAAATACGTCACCAGGCGCCGGGAATGACGCGGATCGCGTCACCAGCCACACTGCAGCCTCGGACGAGACAGGGCACAGCAGGGAGGCGGCAATTTGAATGTGGGCTGTAGATCACGCCTATTCAGGCGTGATATGAAGCAGAGGGGCAGCCTGGATGAGTGACTATGAATAGCATAGTCACTCATTATCATCAGTAATCAGGTACTTATAAAACGTTTTTATGCAATGTCATTTACTGCATTTAGGAGGTAAAAAGAGTGTAGGGATAGTGTTAATATGCTCTAGGGACAGGTTTTAATAGGTTTAAAGGTGTTTTGGGGGTGACAGGATCCCTTTAATAACAACCAGCCAGTATGCCACCAGCCGCGGACACGACCATAGCATGTGTAGCAGTCCGGCCTGCTCTGCACCACATCTAGGGCAGCTAGAGTCTCCCCTCAAGCCCGCCCTGAATAGGAGCAGCGGTGTTTTGTATGTTCTATGTATTACATATAACTGGGAGAGCCGTGCCTGCTCGCTCAGAGAAATCTTTGGGATATATTCAAGAATAGCCTCCCATTGTTTTGTTGTGAGAGTATCCACCTCCCTTTCCCATTTACTCTTTGCAGTGAGGTGATTGTCCCCCAGATAGGAGTGTAGTAGGTCATGGTATAAGCTCGATATAACTCCCCTCGTCCCTCCCTTCATACACACAAAGTCTAGTACAATGTCATCCTGAACCGTTATGTCTTCCAATCCAGACTGTGCCCTCCAAGCATGTCGAAGCATATAGTATTGAAACCCCCATACCGAAGGCAAATCAAATTCCTCTCTCAATGTCTCAAAGGTCTTCAGGTCTGTTCCACTCTGCAGCTAGCACACATATCTCACTCCTTTCGCCTTCCAATTGCCCATTTGACACAGCTTATTAAGTTCCGGCAGATGCTCATTGTCCCACACCGGTGAGTACTTAGTCAGCTCGTCCACCCCTCTGATCTTTTTAATGGTGTCCCATACCTTCTGCATCATGCCTATGGTAGGATATATTGCTCCCAGTTTCTTAAAGGTGCCGTCCTCTAACCCCTGGATGAGTGGGCGTCTCCTCGTCACATGTACCAGCACCCGGCAAGCTGCTCCTCCACAATCGAGCTCTCTCCATCCCCTGACATGCTGGCCCTGTACTGCCAAGAAATACACCCAGGGACTTGGTGCGGCCAATCCTCCCTCTTCCTTCCCTTTTTGCAGAGTTCCCAATTTAATCCGTGCCTGCCTCTTGCCCCATATCAAGGATCTGAAGATAGAATCAATACCCTGAAACCGTTTTTTGGTAGCCATATCGGTGAGTTGTGCAGAACGTACATTAGTTGTGGCATTAGGACCATCTTAATCAGGTTAGTTCTCCCCGTTACCGTTAAAGCCAATTTGCACCATGCACCTATTTTCCCTTTAAATTTCTCTAACAGAGGAACTAAATTCAGATCCGTGAATGGGTCAATGGAAGAGCTACCCATATCCCTAGGTATTTAAATTGTGAAACTAACTGGAGCTGTTTCCCCCTTTCATCTATCTCCTCCGCTTCTATTGCTCTATCCACAGCCATGATATAAGACTTGTGCCAATTTATCTCCAGTCCCGAAATGCTCCCAAATTGTTTAATTACATCCATCGTGCACCCCAGTGTCTCTCCTGCATTTTCCAGAAATAACAGGATGTCATCGGCATACAATGATATTTTTTCTTCCAGCTCCCGAATTTAAATCCGACCACTCCCCTCTCAGCTCTGATTTTGACCGCCAGGGGCTCCACTGCCACCGCAAACAATAGCGGGGACAGCGGACACCCCTGCCTTGTGCCCCTATGCAAGTCAAACATGCCGGAGTGTTCCCCATTCACCTTAACTACCGCCCTTGGGGATGAATACAATAACTTCACCCAGGCCATGAATGCGGGGCCGAATCCCATTAGTTCCATGATTTTCCATAAGTATTTCCACTCCACGCTATCAAATGCTTTCCTAGCGTCTAATGACATCACTATTCTCCTGCCACCATTATCAGCAGGCAGTTGCATATTAAGAAATAATCTTCTCAAGTTAACAGCCGTGGAGCGGTTAGGCATAAAGCCCGACTGGTCCTCGTGGATAATGGTATGCGCAACCCCGGTGAGCCGGGTGGCCAGGATCTTAGCGAGTATTTTAACATCCGTTGTACACGATTGGGCCTGTACGACTCCGCATCCATGGGATCTTTCCCCTCCTTCGGCAGAACTATATCACCGCTTCTTCCATTGATCTCGGCAGCGCCCCTTCACTAAAGCCTCATCAAACACAGATTTCAATTTCGGAGCCAGCAGTTCCACCAACTCCCTATACATCTCCCAGGTAGACCATCAGCCCGGTGAATTTGTTATTGGGCATAGATAATATTGCACACTCCACCTCCTCCACACTCACAGGTTCATCCAACCTCAACCTATCTTCCTCAGACAATTTAGAAAATCTCTCAACAATCTCCTCCCTCTCGTGTCCCGTGATCTCGAGGTGTACAGTGCCATGTAATATTCCTTGAAGACCTCCAGTATGTCCCTTGTGTCTGTCAGAGTCGTCCCCATTTGGTCTCTCAATTTGTACACCTTGGAAGAGTCCCTCTGTGCCGCAGATATCACCGCCAACAAGTGACCACTCTCTCTCCTTCTTCAAAGAATTGGGCTTGCTGAAATGCCCTTTTCCTCTCAGCTTGCATCATGTGCAGTTTATCAACTGCCTCCTGTGCAATTTTAGTCTATTGTGAGCTTCACTCGTTTGTGCGCCAAAATCATGTCTGCCTCCGCTGTGTCAAGTCATCCTTTATTTGTTGATCTGCAATTTAGTTTTGGTCTTACACCTCGCAATCTCACTTATAAAGAGTCCCTCGTAAACGCCTTCATAGCATCCATACCGTTGTGGCTTCAGTACTCCTTCATTTATTTGGAAGAATTGCTAGCTCTTTGGTTATGCCACCCATATCTACCACTTTAAGCCATGTTCGGGTGAAGACGCCAACCTCCCCTCTGACCCTGAGCAGATCTCACCAGAAGTGTGATCACCATGGACTATGATCCGAGAGGTCCTCTGTAGGTATTCTACCTCCCTACCATCCCGTCCATAACAGTATCCCCCAAAGCCAGATCTATCCTCGACAGTGTTCCGTGTGTTGCCGAATGACATGAAAAGTCCTCTTACCCTCATTTCGTACTCTCCACAGATCTACCAGGCCAAGTTCCCTTACATAGTGCCAAAACCAGTCAAGCTGTCCTGTCCAGCTTCCGTACCTGCTGGACGTACTTTATCCCAATAATCATTCATAGTGTTATTAACATCTCCCATAATCAGCATCGGTGCCTCCTCCCATCTGCCCGTCAGGTCTATTACTGCTTGTAGTTTCTTTTTAGAGTAAGGTGGAGGGATATATAAAGCTACTAAAATCATTTTGTGTCCAAACAATCTGCACACAATCCATACATACTGCCCTTCACTATCCACATGTACTTCCAGCTCTTCATAATGTGCATTTTTGTGTATTAGGACCGACACCCCCCTGGAGTATGAGGAATAAGTAGAATGATATGTCTTTAACATCCATCCTCTTGACAACCAGTGCATAGTATCTCTAGTGATATGTGTCTCCTGCAAGCACGTGATCATAGGTTCACAAGATTTGATATGATTCAGAACTGCCGCCCTCTTAACCTTGTCAGAAATACCACGTACATTCCAGCTTAAAATCCAAACAGAACGGTTACTCATTGTGCATTAGGAAAAACAGTCCATCATCATCAAGTAACATCATTACATTTTGCTCCCAACCACACCCAGTCAAACAGCATGAACAACCACCCCTCCCTACAAGTCCGCCCCACCCACCTCCCCCTCTCCCTCCCCACGTCCCCTCCCCCCACCAGTCCCCTTTTGCTGTCGTCACGCTCTCTCCCAACTTGAAGTGGGAGCTCAAAGAACCTGAGCATTGTCTCAGTATTCCGCACGTCAACATGCGTCTTGTACTCCTCCATCATTGGCAGTCTCTCCACCATATTGTCAATAGTATGCATAGTCCCGAACCATTAATCAAACAATGAACCATAAAACGTAGATCCCAGCGGGGAATTCCCCCCCCCCTCTGCGCTGCTGTTTCGCAGAGTGGTACTGAGCCACAACCTTGTCCAGTGTTCAATCTAGCAGGGACATGTCATCATATCGCGCGCGTCCCCATCTTCTCTCAATTTGCTCCGGTTCCGCTCCAGCCACGAAGTGGCCTCTACCGGTGATGGGAAAAAATGGACCCTTCCAAAAGCTTCCACTCTTAATTTAGCAGGATAGATTGTAGAGTATTTCACACTCAGAGATCGGAGCTGTTTCTTCACCTCACCATACCGCAGCCGTAGCTTTTGCACCTCAGCTGAATAATCTGGGTATATTTCAATTCGTTTGCCAACCAGGGTAAGATCTGTTAGCCTCCCAGCCGTTCATAAGATAATGTCCGTGTCTCTGCAATTCAGGATTATGGCTAACATCGTGCGAGGGCCATCTCCCGGCACTGGGGGTCTCATGGGTACTCGATGGGCACGCTCCACCGCAAACACCCTCGTCAAATTATCCGCTCCAAACTTTTCCAGCAGCCAGGTTTCAATAAAGGCTGTGGGGTCAGCACCCTCAGCTCTTTCAGGGATGCCCACAATGCGCAAATTGTTCCATCGTTTTTATTGGCCACTATTGTGATCCTCTGAGTGTGTTGTTGTTGTGTCGTTTGCATTGAGGTTAAGTGATCTTCTGTTACACCAACTCTGTCCTCCACCTCAGTTAATCTGGTTGTAACTCTCTGCATAGATGTTTGTATGCCTCCCATTTCTTCTTTCAGGCCATTCACTTGCATTGTCAGAGCAGTTAATGCAGACTTGCAGTAGGAGACAACCTGGAATATATCCCTCAGTGTGGGCTCTGCTGTACTTTCAGCTGCCTGCATAGTGTCACTGTTCCCCTCCTCCAACTCTTCCTCTGCAGCCCCCTTTTCATTATGTAGCACAGGCATCTCATCATCATCTTCCTCCTCACCTCTGTGCTTCTCACTCCCTTCACTTCCTTCTTCATCTGCCTCCATGCCCCTCTCATACCTGAGCAGCCGAGCTGAGACTTGCAGCCTCTGTGCATAGGCTGTGTTCCTCCTTCCCGCCTCTTCCTCTCTCTCAGTGCCATCTTGGGCTGGTGCACTGCTGCAGGCTCCGACTTCTTTCTGCCTTTTGCGGCCCATGTTGGTCTCTCTGAGTCTGGCAGAAGCTCTCCCCTTGCTCCCAGGACCTTCAGACATCAGTTCCTGATAAGGGATTTGGCTGGCTTGGGCTCTGTGCAGGATAATTGAAGCTAATGGTGGTGAAGCACTGCCACCCGACCTCTCACATCAAGTGCTAGGCCACGCCCCCAGAGGCTTTCTTTATATGCATTCAGTGCTATAGGAGATAATGTAGTTACTAAGGGTGACAACCAATATCAGTTTCTCTGACAATTTTTTCATATATATTGAACAGGGGCGGACCCAGGCTGTAGTGGGCCCTGGTGCAAGAAATTTTTCGGGCCCCCTTCCCCTGGAACTCAGTGCCAGAATAGTGCCGCGGGTGTGCAGCATATCCAGTGGCGTAGCAACTGTTTGTGGCGCCCGGGGCGGTCGAAAAATTTGCAGCCACTTTGGTTGTTGATAATCTGGAAGTATACATAGTATACACTGTCTGCCCCTATATACAAGAATATAACTACCAGGGCCGGCTCCAGGTTTTTGTGGGCCCCGGGCGAAAGAGTCCCAGTGGGCCCCTTTAACACATACCATGATTCATGACGCACAGATATGGCGATATGTAATTGGACTACAACGCCAAAGGGTAGGTTTCACGTCTTCATTTACATGAGTGATATCTATTGTAATTTCTACAACACCATACAGTAGAGGGTATTTTTTATAAGTCAACCCCTTATATGACATAATGGGACCTACCCCACCCTCTCCCTCAGTTCCCAGTCAGCATTTTATTCTTAGCTGAACTCCCTGTAAAGAAAAAACAGCACACATTGAATCTGAACATTTTTTAATGTAAAACTTTGTAAAGTAAACATTGGAAAGCATTAACTTAGAACAATTGTATAAGTGTGTAATGAGGTGTACAATTCAGATTGTATTATTGAAATTGAAACTGCAATGAACTGTGCACAGTCCGCACTTGTCCACCAGGGGGCATCAGTGGACTGTACAATCACAGAGCTGGGAAACTCCCAGCCATCTCTGTTGTTTAACCAGGAAGTAAAAGCAGAGAATCAGAGCAGTATAAATCCAGAGCTGAGAAGATCTCCCTGCGGATGTCTGTTTAAAGTGGACTACTTTGCTACTCCTTACCGGAAAAATCACCCCGCAGAAGCCCCTGTGACTGATCCTGGGCCACTGGACTTTGGTGCTGTGACTCTGGCCGCTCTGCAAAACCTTGCCCGCCGAGCACCCAGAGTGCATGTGCTGGGGCCGTGACCGACATAAGGGAGCCATTTGTGCTGCTGTGATCTCCCTTCTGCTGTTGCTCTGTGTGCCCTGAGACTGGGAGAGACAGACTGTTACCTGCAGAAGGAGACCAAAGAAGAAGAGTGAGGAGATCCCCAGGCCTGCTACGTGGGAGCGACATCTTCTTCTGTGATAAGACTGGTACGTGATTTTAGGGAAAGTTAGGGAAAGATACCTTCATTGTTGTGTTTTCTTTTCTTGCTGCGTACCCGGAAGAAGTGAAGATCCAGAGACTCTAATATATACAAGTGCGCATATAGTTCGGTTGACTGTGAGATAAATATGTTTTACAGTAAAGAAATGTTATTATCGGTTAAACCTGAGTATGGGGATTCTGTTGAGAAAGATCATACACACACATCCGCGGCCTTACCACCGGTCGCTACAAGTGCAAAAAAGGAAGGAACTTTAAAATGGATTGCAACATCACAACACATCAGTATTTGTTGTCCAATTTTTGTGTTTAGAATTCCCTCCAGGTTGGGTTTGTAATACTGATGATGATTGACCCCAATAAGTGCCATGTGCAAAAATGCAGCCTAAGAGCTATAAAAACAAGAAAACAAGAACACAAACCAGTAGTGCAATTAGGTGGCAAACAGTAGATTTGTTATGAAAACTCGTTAAAAGTTTTTGCTTCTACGTTTTTCAGCAGCAAAAGTACGTATAACTTGATTAAAATCAACACATTCGGCTTCTTGTGACTCAATTGAAAGAATTGCCAAAGCATTTAATCTTTCTTGAGACATCTGGGACCTGAGGAAGTTTTTAATAAGCTTTAGTTTGCTGAAACTTCTTTCAGCTGACGCAATTTGGGAATGCCAGGTTCAGTGAGTTAGAAAACAGATATTGCAATGTTTCCTGTGGACTTAGATGATCAGGCAGCATTCTACCCAGTGTCTTCATTTCCTCCAGCAGAATCTCTCCATCAACTGCCGGATCAGCAAAGTTTAAACATTGCTGTTGTAACGTCGGCAAGTCGGTTACTGCTTTCTTGATGTCATACAGAAATCCGAACTTGGCAGTGAAATTTTGTAAGAAAACAAATCTTGTTTCAATTTCCTCCAGCACAGTTTTAAGTAAAGGCTTGAAGAATGTTTCTTCAAACTCTGCTCTTGGATTTATATATAATGTTCCACTCGCTTGCTGGCATGCTGGTTCTTGGCAATCAATATCATTGCATTGGCGAGTTTTTTTCCTAATTCTGTGTGCTGGGTACTCGTTACGTATATCAAGCTTCTTACATATATCGTCAGCTTTACTTTCTGCTTGTTTCAACCCCAATGTCAAATACTCTGTGAAGGCAGTAGTAATGGACTCAACAAGTGGAATTGTGTTGGAAAGATTCATAGTCTTCGTTTGTACAGCCAGGCTGATTTGGTTTACCTGCAACAAAATGTCATACCAAACGCATAACGATACAACAAATGGGTATGAGCATAGTGAATCCAGTAGAATTTTTGCTTCACTGTATGTGTCACTGGAATATTTAGTGCCATGTACAAATACTTCTAAAGCTTCAACAAGCTGAGGAAACTGAAACAAAATGGCTTTCACTGAATCAAGCCGAGCACACCATCTTGTCTGAGATAGAGCCTTCAGTGTTAATTGTGACAAATGCTCAGAGGCAACCTCCCACCTCTTTGTTGCTCCAGAGAAAAAAGAATAAATGCGACTCAGAAGGTCGTAAAATTGTTTTGATCGGCTAGAACTCTCTGCAGCATGTACCACTACAAGATTCCAGTTATGTGGAGAACATGGAACAAAGAATGCATGAGGATTTTTCTCCAAAATAATGGCCTGCACGCCTTTGTATTGTCCCCTCATATTAGCACCATTATCATAGCACTGGCCACGAAGATCCGAGACACACAAGTTATGCTTTTCAGTCAATCTTTCTAACACAACTGTTGCCAGGCCTCTTCCAGTTGTGTCTGTGACATGCAGAAATTCCAAGAAGCTTTCTTTGACCTCCACTGTTCTGTTAATGTCATCCATGTCCACATATCGCAGCACAAGGGACAACTGCTCTTGCTTTGAAATGTCTGGTGTGCAATCTACAATCACGCTGAAAAATTTTGCTCCCTTTATTTTTTCCATTATCATTTTGATTACCGCATCTCCAATCAATTTTAAAAATTTGTGTCTGCATATCTTTGCTCAAATAATGCACATTTGTGCCTTCCTTAGCACGTTGCAGGTGTTCCTTCAGAACTAAATCAAATTAAGAGATTAATTCCAGTAATTGGAGAAAAATCCCATTGTGTTCTGTGAATACAGTGTCTGAAGCTCCTCTGAATGGCAGATTGCTTTTTGCCAACCATCGAACCACCTTCAGTATCCGCAACAACACTTCACGCCAACGTTCTTCCTCCAAATGTATTTGCCGGCGTAAATCTTTGTCAATGGCTCTTTCTGAAGTTAAGCTTGCTTCCAGCTCTTTCCATTTTGCATAATTGGAGAAGTGATGGCTGGATACTTCATGGGAGTGTAAAGATCCCTTACCACTAACATGTTTCCAGTCTCTGAAACCAGCAGGACTCGAGAACACAGATTTTGCTTCATTGTCAAAAAGACGACAACAGAAACAATATATACAATCTCCAACTGTGGAGTAAACAAGCCAGTCTCGTAACACCTTTATTCCAGTAGTATTCAACCTGTAGTAATGAGTACAAGCGAAGCGTCTCTTTGATCCATCAGGAAAGTCTGTGAGCGGAAAGTTATCCATTCTCACTTGTTTGGGACCTCTTTTAATTGACTGACATCTCAGCACATCTGAAATGATATCAGGCCATTCTGCTGGATCATCAGTTAGCTCCGGCCGAGGTTCAGAAAGACTGACAACTAGTTGTTGATGTGATGAGTTGTCAGTTTCTTCACTAACTTCATCTGTGGTAATTGCTTCCACAGAGACAGCCGTACTTGGTTGAATTACTGATGTAGTGCTAGTACAACTGCTAGACTCTCCAATGTCCTTTTGTGTAGACTTCCTAAAGAAGTAATCAATGGTAGTAAGCTTCTTCACTTTCTCTTCCTGTAACTGCTTCTCTTTTCTTTTCTGACTTCCAGACTTGTACTTCTTGGACAGAGGTGCCTGTTCATCTGAAAGTTCTTGGCCTCGATCACTATCCATTCTGGTCTAAAAAAAACTGTGAAATCAAGACCATTTTCTGTTGGCGTCAACTTTGATTTTTACAACAATTATCTTCCATGAGCAGTAACCTGGCCTCACTTGTGGCTGGTAACTGCACCATGTTAAAGGTTATTTTTTGGTTAACATGGAACTAGAAAAGGAAGTGGGGACTGACTGCACATCTCCCACGTAATCAGGAAGATAAGCAGTAGTAGGGGTCAAGAACAATTAGTGCAGTCATATCTAGTAATGATTGGTGACTCACTAGTGCCAGCGTGGGTTCTGGAAAAACAAATCTTGATCGTGGCGTTTATTCAGTCCGGAGTAGCAGTAGGTGACAGATGTAGATGCAGATGACTAAGTAAGGTGATCTAGATTCCACAGGTTTCAGGGTATCAGTACCTGTAATATTAGAGTCAAACCAACATTGATAAATGTACCCCGCCAATTGAAACTGTTGGGGCACTGTTACCTTCACAGAAAAGGTGACCCATATCATCTATTCCATGTTGAACCTTCCAATATTCCTTCATTAAACATCTTTTTTACATGCATGTCAGCTACCATATATGCCAAGCATCAGTGATGATGGACACAAATACAATAAACAATAAGACCAACAGCAATCACTTTGTAAATGAATGAAGCGTCAATAATAATTGTATGGATCTGGCGGCTGTTATAAAATAATATATGTGCCGGAGAACCACTGGTACGAGTCTGGCAGGCGGCAGCACACATAACATGCAGGAGCTGGTTCCAGACCAGCATTATATAGATAACTAAATATGAGGCACCTCCATACACGTGAAAAAGGTTTCCCCATACATACACGCATACTACGATCTTCACAAGATATCCTTCTCCCCTCCTCTCTTATCTCCTCTTCCTACAATCGTGTAGAAAATTTCTCTCGTGCTTCCCCATACTCTGGAACTCTGCCCCAACATATCAGATTCTCGCCCACCTTGGAAACCTTCAAAAGGAACCTGAAGACCCACCCTCTTCCAACATGCAGTGTTGCATGAATATTTACAAAATTGACTGCTACTGCGTACCTAGAAGAGAGTGTGACAGCATCGCCGGTGACAGGTAACTATATATACAAAGCCATGGCAGCACGGATGTCACACGGACAACACACTGATGTTATCCATGTGACAACGTGGGACACATACCAGACAAAAGGCAAGTCACCTATATAAATTTACTTTTATACTTTCCAGTTTGTGTTGATGCTGCCTGTGTCACTCGCTTTAGGACCCTGCTTATTAAGCTCATGAAAGCACTACAGTGACTCCAAAAGCGGAACCGAAGCAAGTGAGACAGGCAGCATTGCCGGAGACTACTAAGTATAAAAATTCATGCTGTACATGTGCTATCTAGATGTCACAAATATAGCATATGTACAGCACACACATGACATACAGATGAGATGACACACATATGGGTGGCTAAGGGTACCATCACACTTGGCGACGTTCCATCGATGCCGACAACGATACGACCTGGTAAGGATCGCTGGAGCATCGCTATGTGGTCACTGGTGAGATGTCAAACAGTCAGATCTCACCAGCGATGCAGCAACGATACGGCAACCCGTATAACAACCTCGGCGGTCGTTGGTTCCCTGTCACTCTAGGGCATAGTATTGAGGTTATTGGTCGTTGTCCACATCAAGCGATGCTTGCTGCCCAGCATGGACCCAACGATCAAAAAATTATCCAGGAAAGTCTTACACAAGCAGCAATCTCACAGCGTGGACATGGTCGCTAATGTGTGTCACACTGAGCGAGATTGCTGGCGAGGTCGCTGTTGTGTCACAAAACCTGTGATGTAACAGCGATCTAACTCAGTGTGACGGGGTCTTTAAACGCACCCTCACACACGTGGGTTTTTTGTAGAGACGTGTGTAAGGGGCCTTTCAAACAAGCTAGTAGCAACCCATGCTCATGTTTAACCTTCCTAGCGTTATTCCCGAGCCTGACTCGGGGTTAACATTCACTACCAGAAGCGTTAACCCCGAGTCAGGCTCGGGCTTACCCGCGTTCGCGGCAGATGCGGTAAAAAAACCGCATCTGCCGCACTTGCCGCACTTGCCGCATAGCTGCCGCACTTGTGCCGCACTCGCGGCGCGGTTGCGGCGCGGTTGCGGTAATCTGCATAGTAAAGGGAACCATGCAGTAGACATGAGATAATGATTGTATACACTTACATGAGGGCGTCTCCCTGTGTGTGCTGGCACTTGTGAGCTGTGTTCGTCATGCCTGCTCTCCCCCTCCCTTATGCCCGCCCCCTCTCAGCCTGCTATAGTGATGTGAGGCTGATCTCGTCATAAAGGGCGGGGCTACCGGGATGCGCGATTTAGCCCCGCCCCTTTATGACGAGATCAGCCTCACATCACTATAGCAGGCTGAGAGGGGGCGGGCATAAGGGAGGGGGAGAGCAGGCATGACGAACACAGCTCACAAGTGCCAGCACACACAGGGAGACGCCCTCATGTAAGTGTATACAATCATTATCTCATGTCTACTGCATGGTTCCCTTTACTATGCAGATTACCGCAACCGCGCCGCAACCGCGCCGCGAGTGCGGCACAAGTGCGGCAGCTATGCGGCAAGTGCGGCAAGTGCGGCAGATGCGGTTTTTTTACCGCATCTGCCGCGAACGCGGGTAAGCCCGCTTTTAGCAACAAAAACCAGACCTAAACAGACCGCCAGGGAGGTTAAAAACTCTTGTTTTTAGTGGAACAAACAGGATGTATATCCTACCTCGTTAATGGATCATGGATGGATGATCATGGGTCCTGTCTCAGTCAGCGGCTGCGCCAATCATGGGGTGACACAGCCTTGATGCCCGTGGCCGCCCGACGCCCGCAGTCATTGGGGTACGCTGACGACACAACGATGTGGACTGACCACTGGCTTCAAGCAGCTGCGGCTTAGATCGATGATGTTAAATAACTGTAAAGAAGTGATCAGAGACAGAGAGATCATCATTCATTGTCATAGTTACTATAAACTCAGTTTGAGCTGAATGAATCAAGTTCAGACTGCAAACTGTAGGCGGTGCTGAGTGCGTTCCACTGTGCACTATTGCACCGTTCCATTAGTGTAGCATTTCTTATGGATCCGCTAATTGCAGTGGAATGCTGTGATGTTTGCTGCGTCAGTCAACTCAATGTATTTCACAATTTAGCATTCACATGCTGCACTCCCCACGTTGCCCTGACGACAACCAGTGATGTCCCCCCATACTGAGCCCACAGGACCTGTGGAGGATCTGGCACTGCACCATGTGACCAAGTAACATCAATCGTAATCTGTAACATGTGCAGGCGGTAGGGTCCTCGAGACAGCGATGCTGCAGACTCCACAGATGTGAGGACACCACTGGAGATCACCCGAGGACTGCGGGAAGGTGAATTAGGCTAAGTTCACACATTATTGCTGTGTTCTGTCAGGATACGTTTTTGGTGCATAAACTGCATTAAGAACGGAACCTCACAGAACGCAGCAATAACGCTGTGTGTGAACAGCCAGAGCTTTCTTCCTGCGCATTACTCACCTCGCGGCGAGGTGAGTAAAAACTGCAAGAGGTGAGTTGAGTACAAGCATTCTTTTTGTGCATGCGCTTTGCAGTGCAAAGCGCATTTGCTAAATTATGGACAATGGGAACGCGTTTCAGCAAAAATGTTATGGCGTTGCATTTCAATGCATTTCCGCAGCACTAAATAGCTCTGCAAAAATGCCAAGATACGATACGTCTGAACGTAGTGTAAAAAATGAAGCAGCATTCACACAAACATTGCAACGCTTTGTGAGGATCCTGCAGTTTCTGCACCAAAAACACATCCTTATAAAAAGGCATCAAAAATTTTGTGTATGAATAAAAAAACAGTGACTCACCGCTGTGAGTGCACTTTGGCTGGGGTCAGATTAGGGATAGGACCCACATTTCCAGGCAGCGCTTAAACCGGAAACCGTGAACGGCAATGGAAATGGAGCCCATAGAGACCCGGTGTTTACTTTGGTAACAGCCGCCAACAGAGATTTTCAGCAGTGCATAGGAAAACACTGCATGTGGGTGTAACTAAGTACACAGCAGGTCTCTATGGGGCTCCGTTTCAGGCAGCGATTGCCGTTAATGGTGTACGGTTTCAGTGCTGCCTGGAAATGTGAGTCCTATCCCTAATCTGACCCTAGCCTTTCACTTCTTTTGTCTTAGGCTGCATAATTACTGACGGTCTTTAGTCACAGCGTTTTGGACACAGCGTCTAGCTACTGCGTCCAAAACGCTGCGTTGTACAGTATTAGCATAGTGGATGAGATTTCTAGAAACCCCATCCTCACTAGGCTTAAGTTGACACACATGCAGCATTCTTTTACCTGCAGTGCGGGTTGCTGCCGGCATTCCGATCCTCCGCAGCATGTTCATTTCATGCTGCGGAGTCGGAAGACAGTGGCTCCCATCAGGTGTGCGGAGGAAAAAGCCGCTCTGCACCCACCGCACATGGCGAGTACAGGGCGGCTGCGGTCTCCCTGCGGCCTGGTTCACTTAGTTCTAGATGAGCTGCGTCCAACATGCAGCTCCTCCAGACTGTGAACACATACCGTATAACGTATGTAGTACCGTGTCCGTATAGTACTACAGAGGCGACGGGCAGGGGTAGGCTGTGTGGGCACACAATACTGCTAAACAAGCATAATGGTGTGAAGACAGTCTAGGGCAGGGTGGGCACTGGGCAGGGACAGGGAGGGTGGAAGAGGATAACTTTAATTATTCTGGTATTTACAACCCACCGTGACCGGGTGTGTGTGTGTTCACTGTGCTGTCTCCAGCTCCTGTCAGTGGATTCACACATCGAGCTGTGCTCCGTCCAGCTCGCTCTGCCTGGCTGGTGGCTGCAGCCTGTAATGTGGGGCTGGCCTGGGCAGAAGGAGCAGCCTGGTAGGCGACCGTTATGGAGTCTCAGGCCAGGGCAGGGCTCAGGCTACTTCTGTGTACGTGGCACAGGAAGGGGTTGGGTTGGAGCTGAGGCTGATCGACGGGGGAGGCGCCTCTTCAATTTGCACTGTGGAACGCTAAGTGAGGAAGTGAAGAGGCGCCTCTTCTATGCGTTCCACCGGCCGGAAGGTGACGGACCGGCCACCGGATATGACGCGACGCCACCGGATATGACGGCCCGATGCGGGGACTGGCGCCGGCCGGCTTTTGATTTAAAGTCCGCCGGTTAGAAACAATAATACCGCGGGTGGGCGGCGGTGGGCCCCCCGTCACGCGTGGGCCCCGGCACTTGCCCGGGTACGCCGGGTGCTGACGCCGGCCCTGATAACTACTATACTAAAACACAAAGAGAAAGGTGCAATTGCCACCTCTGCACCACCCCAGTGTATGGCAACAAGCAGGAGTCAAGGAGGGCCGGGGCCGAAGCAATTTTTGCCGCCGTGCTGTGGAGTTCATAATGCAATATAAATGCAAAAAACCTTTATTCTTAATATTATGTCACAATACCGGGATCTGAGGATCTTCTATTTCGAGGTCAGGGGCTCTCTGATGCCATGTTGCTGTCTGCCTCGCTGTCGTCCTCTTTTGACACTGCAGTGCGGTGGACAAGAGAGCATTAACTAATTAATAACAAGAAGTATGGAGTGTACTAACTGAGCCATAAATCCTCCCCACACCAGTAGGATTACTATATGGATTTTAGTATTAGGGTACGGACACACTGGCATGAAACTCTGATGAGTTTAATGTGTGATTTTCTCACATTGCAATCAATCTCTGAGAGCACACTGGTGAGTGTCGGACGCTTTTTTCTCATACAGATTCAGGATGACAAAAAAGTTGCAACATGCTGCGACAGTATGTGATTCCCGCGCGAGACTTGCCAATGCAAGTCTATGGGTCCGACAAAATCACAGACAGCACACAGACCATCCGAGAGGCATCTGTTTTTTTCATGGATACATTATCATTCTGTAGTGAGAACACTGCAAAATGTTCATGTAAATGATTATACAGTAATAGCTGCTGAGGAAAGAACAGATTGATTGCACACGGATGTGATCTGAGAATCTGAGAAAAATGTTGGCCACTCGCACAGCAGTTGCCAAACGAACCAAAAAACGGATGTCACTCATCCGACTCTCCTGGATGAGAAACAGACGATTTTAAGGCGGCGGGAGACAGTGTACCACCAAGTCCCCAGCTCCGTGCTGTGCACAGACAGTGTATGGTACACTGTCTGTGCACAGCACGAAGATGAAGACATGGTGGTACACTGTGCAGAGCACGGAGCTGGGGACATGTTGGTACACTGTCTGTGCACAGCACGGAGCTGAGGACATCCCAGAAGAGGCACAATAACCACAGACAGGCAGCGGGAGAACATTGAGCCCGCCCAGGAGAACTACAACTCCCAGCACCCAACACACTGCCCAGAAACCATACAATAACGCCCGAAACAGGCAGGAGAACTACAATTCCCAGCATGCCACACCCTGCCAACACAGGAAGGTGGAGGCTGCCGCATGGAGGCAGAGACACCTGGTACAGCCGCCACTATCACCACATACTGCCCCACTCCTCCTCCCCCCCTGTCCTCTTCTCCTGTCCCCCTGTCCTGTCCTTCTGTCCCCCTGTCCTCTTTTCCTGTCCCCCTGTTCCTGTTCTTCTGCCCCCCTGTCCTTTCTTCTGTCCCTGTCCTGTCTTCTGCCCCTGTCCTTTCCTGTCCCTGTTCTGTCTTTCTGCCCCCTGTCCTCTTCTCCTCTGTATGCTGTATATAGCATATGGCCCATATCCCATATGCTATATACAGCATTCATCTCCATGGAGCCACTTAGTGTACCTGTTAGGGACAGGGAGTCAGGACTCTCACTGGTTAAATTCAATGAATATCAGCCTCCCTGCAGGATCCAGAACGGCTAGAAGTGAAGTGCGGGCCGCACTGTGCGGCTGTGCGGAAAGTGACGTCACCGCACAGGTCCTATCATGAAGTGATCACCGCGGTCGCTCTGACAGGTCCTGCAGTGGCGCATCTCCCAAGGAGGGAGAGGAATTGCTGCTGCCGCGTGCCACCCCCACACAAGTACCGCCTGTGGGCCCCCCCCCCGCTACGACACTGAGCACAGCTGACACCTGACAGCACCAAGGGACTCAATGACAGAATAGTGCCGCGGGTGTGCAGCCATGGGCGTACCCAGGATCAAAACTGTGGGGGGGGGGGAAGCCATGGTTGTTACCGCCTCCTATGGTACTCTGTCACACCAGCCCGAATGTCATATCCGGCCCTGTGCATTGTGGAGGCTGATCACATGTTAGTCCGAGCTCCGGCGCATGCCCAGTGCACATATTGAAGCTGCCCGTACATGTCATAAACCCCCACAATGCACAGGACTGGATATGACGTTCTGGCCGGTGCGTCAGAGTACTACAGGAGACGGGAGTTTCAAAAAGAGGTGGAAATAACAGAAGGAACGCTGATGCCCTTTAAAGGGAACCTATACTGGACAACATGTGCTCATTACATACACATCATACATCTTTTTTACACAGAGACACAAGCCACACACATATACACAGACAAAAGCCAAACACACACAGAGACACAAGCCACATATACACACAGACAGACAAAATCCACACACAGGCAAGCCACAAGCTACACACATAGACACAAGCCACACACACACACGCACACACAGACACAAACCCACACACAGACACAAGCCTCACACACGCCACACACAGACACAAGCCCACACACAGATGTGGCACCCTGGCACTGTTGGGCACCACAGAACCCTT
>JARQOC010000002.1:692168328-692190910 GCA_033576535.1 Allobates femoralis | reverse complement strand
GCAGTATCTCTGTGGCGACCAGACTGCAGGGGTGCCACAGTAGCAAAGTGTCAGAAATTAATTGGCAACAGGGAAAGGCCCAGACTACTTGTGAGCTGGCCAAGCTGCAACCTTGGAGAATACAGTACCCTAGCTGGGTTGTCTCTGCACTAGACTGCAAGTAAAGGTGACCAGTAAGAACTGCAAACCTCCTGTGTCTGTCTACTCCTTTCTGCACCATCCTGCACCTGCAACTACTACCACCTTTACTACAACGCAGGGGCCACCGTGACTTCCCCTGAACTGTTAACCCCTGGAGAGTCGAGTACCCTGGCCCCATGACCGCTGCATTTGTGTATGTTATAGGGAACACTAGGAGATATTACTACAAGAGGGGATCAGGATGGGGATAGTACCACAGGATGAGGACCAGTATTGGGCACATTGCTACAAGGGGACCAGTATGGGGCACATTGCTACAAGGGGACCAGTATGGGGCACATTGCTGCAAAGGGACCAGTATGGGGCAAATTACTATAAGGGGACCAGTATAGGGCACATGGCTAGAAGGGGACCTGTATGGGGCACATTGCTGCAAGGGGACCTGTATGGTGCACATTACTTTAAGGGCATCTGTATGGGACACATTACTACATGGGACCAGTATGGGGCACATTGCTACAAGGGGACCATTATTGGAGGACATTACTGCTACTGCAAGGGGACCAGTATGGGGCACATTGCTACAAGGGGACCAGTATGGGAGATACTATTTCAAGTGGGCCAGTATGAGGCACATTGCTACAAGGGGACCAGTATGGGGCATATTATCAGGGGACCAGTATGGGGGATACTGCTACAATGGGACCAGTTTGGGGCACATTGCTACAAGGGGACCAGTATGGAGGACATTGCTACAAGGAGACCAGTATGGGGCCACATTGCTACAAGGGCACTAGTATGGGGCACATTACTACAATGGGACCAGTATGGGGGATACTACTACAATGGGACCAGTTTGGGTCACATTGCTACAAGAGGACCAGTATGGGGCACATTACTACAAGGGGACCAGTATGAGGGACATAGCATTGGGGACATTGCTACAAGGGCACCAGTATGGGGGATGTTGCTACTAGGATGGGGACCAGGATGGGAACCTTACTACGAGAAGGGGACCAGCGTGGTGACATTACTACAAGATGAGGACCAGGATGGGGACATTACTACAAGAAGGGGACTCGGATGGGGACATTACTACAAGGGGACCAGTATTGGCATAGGGCATTACTACAAGGAGGAGACCAGAATGGGGACATAACTTCAAGAAGGAGACCAGTATGGGGGCATTACTACAAGGGGACTAGGATGGTGATATTACTGCATGATGAGGACAAGGATGGGGACATTACTAGGGACATTACTACAAGATGAGGATCAGGATGGGGACATTACTACAAGGGGACCACTATGGGGGCATTACTACAATAAGGAGACCAGTATGGAGGCATTACTACAAGGAAACCAGTATGGGGGCATTACTATAAGGAGACCAGAATGGGGACATTACAGCTTGATGAGGACCAGGATGGGGACCTTACTAGAAGATGAGGATCATGATAGGGACATTACTACAAGGGGACTAGTATGGGGGCATTACTTCAAGGAGACCAGTATGGGGGCATTACTACAAGGGGACCAGGATGGTGATATTACTGCATGATGAGGACAAGGATGGGAACATTACTAAAATAAGTAGACCAGTATGGGGCATTACTACAAGGAGACCAGTATGGGGGCATTAAAGCTTGATGAGGACAGAAGGGGACATTACTATAAGAATGGGGCACTACTACAAGATGAGGACTAGGGTGGGTAAATTACTACAAGGGTACCAGTATGGGGACATTACTACAAAAAGGAGACTAGCATGGGGGAATTACTACGAGGAGACCAGGATGGGGCATTACTGCATGATGAGGACTAGGATGGGACATTACTGCAAGGATGGGACATTCCTACAAGAAGGGGACCAGGGTGGGAATATTACTACAAGTTGAAGACATTACTATATGATGAGGACCATTATGGGAACATTACTACAAGAAGGGGACCAGGGTGGGGACATTCCTACAAGAAGGGGATCGGGATTTGGACATTATTACATTGAGCAAAACCTTCTGGTATTACTAAAAATGTCATTTAAGGTACCTTTACACGCTGCCACTGTGCCTAGCAACCGGTATCAACCGTACGTGCACGCGCACGTTTTTGACGGTTGATACCGGTCGCTGATGCCGCATGTACACGCCGCCATTGCGTTGTCAACTGAAGGTATCTTTGTTCCCCGGAAGTTCCGACAGATCCTGCGGATAACTTCCTGTTGAATACCATTGCTGCTTCACACG
This sequence comes from Allobates femoralis, assembly GCA_033576535.1. NCBI lineage: Eukaryota > Metazoa > Chordata > Amphibia > Anura > Aromobatidae > Allobates > Allobates femoralis. The sequence goes on along the minus strand of JARQOC010000002.1, from coordinate 692,188,523 downwards.
CCGCTATCCACAACGGAATATGGGCGTACATCTTTCGCGCTGCAAGTACATAGGTGTGACAGAGTTGTGTATTCCGTGACGCTAATACGCTGATTGGACAACGCAATAGCGTCATGATTGGCCAGCCTGTGCAGCAAGGCTGGCTAATACATGACGCCATTCCAATTGTGTAATGTGAATGGGCAGCTCTTTAAATATGGCGCCCTGTGCAGGGACAGCCAATCATAACACAGTAGCCCCCACCAATGATCACTGATGGGGCGCGGTATCCATGACGCTGTGTCACGCCTCTGGGAATTGACTAGGCGACGGTGATTCCATCCCTGTGCCCCGTTTAGACGCCACTACCATGGCAATTGTGCCTTTCCGTTGCCTTGGATTTTTGAACACGGCTCAGCAACAGCTACCCGAAGCAACTGCGAGAAACCCGATCACTCTCCCAAATTACACGCCGCCATTTCGTAGCAATTTCAAGGCAACAGTGACAAAAATCCCCATTGCCAGGCAGTTGCTACCACGCAGTGGCGGCGTGTAAGGGTACCTTAAGGGTATGTGCACACTGGGCGTGTTTTCGGCGGTTTACCTGTGTAAACCGCCGTTTTGCATACATTAGTTTTATGTTAATTTATGTTAATCCAAACCGGCGTTTGGATTAACATTAAAACTAATGTAGCCCGCCCAAGGCTGTGCACATACCGGCGGTTCCCCAGCGTCATCCGTTGCTAACCCGCAGGTTTCCCAGCGGGTTAGCAAAGAATGAACATGTTGGAAAAACCGGCGGTTCTGCAGCGGCTGCAAGCAGAAACATGTGCTGCTTCCAGCCGCTGCAGAATCGCCGCCGAGAACCCGCTGGGCAGCCGCCGGATACCGCCCGGATACCGCTGCACATACCCGCCAGGAAGCCGGAGGACGGCGCCGGAGCTTCCTGGCGGGTCCCGCCCAGCCGCCGAGGCAAACACGCCGGGTAGTGTGCACTTACCCTAAAGGTACCTTTAGTCCTACAAGGAATGCGGCCCACAGATATCAATTTTTTCTTTGTGCTGCCCATCAACCTAGACAAGTTTGAGACCCCTGATCTACATAGATTTCATGTTTATTCCCCACCTATAAAGCACTGGGAATATAATATATACCAGGTTATATGTGATATGTTTTCATTCTTCTATTATCCACATATATTTCATCTTCATTCCCACTTATAAAGCACAGGATATATAATATACACCTGGTTATATGGAATGTGTGATCATTTCCATATAATCTACATATATTTCATGTTCATTCCCCATGTATAAAGCTCAGGGAATGTAATATACACCTGGTTATATATGATATGTGTTCATTCTCCTGCTATCTTCATATATTTCATGTTCATTCCCCACCTCTAAAGCTCAGGTAACATAATATACACCTGGTTATATGGGATATGTGTTCATTCTCCGGCTATCTTCATATATTTCATGTTCATTCCCCACCTCTAAAGCTCAGGTAACATAATATACACCAGGTTATATGGGATATGTTTTCATTCCTCCATTATCTACATATATTCCATGTTCATTCACCAGATTTCTACATCTATTTCATGTTCATTCCCCACCTATAAAGCTCAAGGAACATAATATACACCAGGTTATATGTGATATGTTTTCATTCCTCTATTATATACATAGATTTTATGTTCATTCCCCATCTATAAAAGTCAGGCAATATAATATACCCCTGATTATATGGGACATGTGTATATTTACCTATTATCTACATATACGGTATTTCATCTTCATTCCACACCTATAAAGCACAGGAAATATAACATTCACCTGATTATATGGAATATGAGATTATTTCCTTATTATCTATATATATTTAATGTTTATTCTCCACCTGTAAAGCTCAGGGAATGTAATATACACCAGGTTAAATGAAATATGTTTTCATTCCTCTATTATCTACATATACTTCATCTTCATTGCCCACCTATGAAGCTCAGGGAATGTAATATACACCTGGTTATATGTGTGTTCATTCCCAGTAATCTACAGATATTTCATATTCATTCCATGTCTATGGATACCTTTACACATCGCAACATTCCATGCAATTTCACTGGCAATTTGCTGGTTGCAGTGAAATCATGGACACATTGTTCTATTTTGTTGCCGTGTACAAATGTAACAATGTGTCCATGATTTCACTGCAACCAGCAAATTGCCAGTGAAATTGCATGGAATGTTGCGATGTGTAAAGGTATCCTAAGATGCTCAATAAACCATAATATTTGTCTAATAAGTTATTAGGTTCATTCTTTTTCTTTATTCCTTTTCTTCATTCTATTTATTGTCCCTCTTTTGTCTGCATAGAAAAAGTCGTAGATCTTTGAGTTCAGCTCTTGAAAATGGGAGAGAAAACAGAAGTGTGGTGTTTGTATCTTGCTCAGTGCACACAAATCTACAGACAAAGTCAGGCATTCTGCTCTTTTACAAAATGTGCAGAGCTGTTCTGTGTGGACGAGGCTCACTATCCATAATGCAGATCTGAGCTGTAACTGTCATCTGCCCCTTTAACAACAGTCAGGAAGTGATCACCATCATCATCATCATCGTTTCTGGTTTCTCTCCTCCCATCCAGGAACTTTGCATTATTGCACTGAATACAGAGAGCGACATATCCCTGTAATGTGCAACTGAGGATCGCACCCAATCACAGACCCCGGTGTGTGGACAAGTGGATCACACAGGTGGATCAGACAGGTGAGATCACACAGGTGGATCAGATAGGTGGATCAGACAGGCGAGATCACACAGGTGGATCAGACAGGTGGATCACACAGGTGGGTCAGACAGGTGGATCACACAGGTGGGTCAGACAGGTGGGTCAGACAAGTGAGATCATACAGGTGGATCACACACAGGTGGATCAGACAGGTGAGTCACACACAGGTGGATCAGACAGGTGCGTTTCTTCTATTCTCATTTAGACGTTTGCAGAATTCTGTAACCAAACACACAGCGAATGAAAGTTATAATGTTCCAGATTCTCCTGTATTTGTGTCCAGCACTGACCTCCTGGAATGTAGCAGAAGCCACATTGTACATTGTAACAACACACCTGCTCTTTACAGTCATCTGTCACTTAGTAACACATGCAGGAAAGATCAGGGGACATTTGGTATCAGTATACCGCAAATACCAGAGCATTATTCATGGCAGTTCTCCTACATTGTGTCAGGGGAGCGGTGAATGGCGCCTCAGGCAGATCTGTTTGTGTCTCTATTATTTCCGTGTAGATAAGCGATCAGTTGTAATTTTGGGAAAACGCCTTTGCAGGAAAAGTATCACCAGAAAATGACCTATTATTCAAAGAAAATATTTGCTCCTTCATCTGAGAGCAGCCTGATGTAGGGGCAGAGACCCTGATACAAGCAATGTATCACTTAGCCTGCTTCTTCCTATTGTTTTGATAGAACACTGTTTTATATGCTGTTATCTGGGATGGTCTCTGTATATATCCGCCCTCACCATTGATTGTCATCTTTCCATCTACACTGTGTATGGGCAGAATACTAGCAATCAGTGGTGGGGACAGAGTTATGCAGATCTCATAATTTTGAACCCTACATACTTGCAGCCAGAAGTTCATGGCTGTGACCGGGGGGTGGAGCTGAGAGAGTGGGCGTCATCACTCAGGCACATGGGTGGAGAAGCACAAATACACTGGGTGTGACCGAGTGTCCGAAACTGATGGACGTGAGCTCACATGTAGAGGGCGTGACTGCCCCGATGTGACGGGGGTGACTGCCCGATGTGGTGGGTGTGACTGCCCCGATGTGGCGGGGGTGACTGCCTAGATGTGGTGGGTGTGACTGCCCCGATGTGGTGGGTGTGACTGCCCCGATGTGGCGGGGGTGACTGCCTAGATGTGGCGGGGGTGACTGCCCCGATGTGGCGGGTTTGACTGCCCCGAAGTGGTGGGTGTGACTGCCCCGATGTGGCGGGGGTGACTGCCTAGATGTGGTGGGTGTGACTGCCCCGATGTGGCGGGGGTGACTGCCTAAATGTGGTGGGGGTGACTGCCTTGATGTGGTGGGTGTAACTGCCCCAATGTGGCGGGGGTGACTGCCTTGATGTGGCTGGGGTTACTGCCTTGGTGTGATGGGTGTGACTGCCCTGATGGGGTGGGCGTGTCCTCAGTTATGATAAACTAAAGAAATAAGTATTATTTCTTAAATCCATGTGGTCATAGCGTTGTTTAGAGTAGAAGCAGGGGTCTGGGGGTAAGACCTTCAGGCGGGGGGGTGGAGAGGGGCCAAAACCCCCCTTTGCATGACAGCTAATAGTGAATTATACAAGGGTCCCCCTACCTGAGGGTCTTACCCCCAGACACCTGCTTCTATTCTAGACATCTCTACAACCACATAGATTTAAGACACAAAGCTTATTTCTTTACCTTATGAAAACCGAGGACATGCCCACTACAGGTGCAGTACATGAAGCCGCTCTGAACCAAAGTTAGTTATGCCCACTATATCAGTTCAGTCTGGTTAGTCAGTCACGCCCACGACATCGGGGCAGTTCTACATGTGAGCCTACGCCCCTCAGTCTCGGGTACTCAGTAACACCCTTTGTGTTTGTGCTTCTCTGCCCACTGTGCCTAAGCGTTGATGCCCACTCTCTCAGCTTCACCCCGTCACAGCCATGAACTTCCAGTGGCTTAAACTTCACGTATGCCCTACATTGCACGTATGAAAGGAACTTGTCACCAGGTTTTTCCCTATAATCTGCGGCTACCACCATTAAACTTTGATATACAGGATTCTAGAATACTGTATATAAGTCCCCTGACCGATCTGTGTAACATAAAAAAGAGCTTTTATTATACTCCTCTGTAGTACGGTCCGGTCCGATGAGCATCGGTGATCTTTAGCCGCCCCTACTCTGTTCTTGTGATCGCTGTCCTTCTCTGCTTCATGTGGATGGTGGGCATACACCATCCACTCACTGGCCTTCATTAAGGAAAATGTCAAAAAACACCCGTGCATGCGCATTGCAATATTTTGCTCTGCCATCAGCAGGGGAGAGATAAGTGCACGTGCACAGGAGAGCAATGGAGGAAACTGTGTGGATGACATAGGACATGTCACCCACACGAAGAAAGAAAGGAGGACAGGGATCACAAGAAGAGCGGAGGTTCCGGATCAAGATCAAAGACACCCATCAGACTGGACCACCCCCGAGGTGAAGATAATAAATGGTCTTTTTATGTTAAATAGATCGGCCTGGGAACTTATATACAGTATTCTAGAATGTAATATATAATGATTACTAGTGGTGGCCGCAGCTTATATGGGAAAAACCTGGTGACAGGTTACCTTTAAAAATCTCCTGCCGATAAAAGTGATTTACTAGAACCATTGCCAGCAGCTCAGTAATTGAATCAGGGTCCTGCTCTTACATTATGCTGCACTCACATGAGGTAGAAAAAACCTGGACATCGAGTCTCTGTTTAAATAAAGTCAAATGTATGATTACATGGTGGTTCAGTGGGTAGCAGTGTACGGAGGGTCAGTGATCAGCCCTGTACGGAGGGTCAGTGATCAGCACTGTACGGAGGGTCAGTGATCAGCACTGTACGGAGGCTCAGTGATCAGCACTGTACGGAGGGTCAGTGATCAGCACTGTACAGAGGGGCTCAGTGGTTAGCACTGTATGGTGGCTCAGTGGTTAGCACTGTATATGGTGGCTCAGTGGTTAGCACTGTATGGTGGCTCAGTGGTCAGCACTGTATGGTGGCTCAGTGGTCAGCACTGTATGGTGGCTCAGTGGTCAGCACTGTATGGTGGCTCAGTGGTCAGCACTGTATACGGTGGCTCAGTGGTCAGCACTGTATATGGTGGCTCAGTGGTTAGCACTGTATGGTGGCTCAGTGGTTAGCACTGTATATGGTGGCTCAGTGGTCAGCACTGTATACGGTGGCTCAGTGGTTAGCACTGTATGGTGGCTCAGTGGTTAGCACTGTATATGGTGGCTCAGTGGTTAGCACTGTATATGGTGGCTCAGTGGTTAGCACTGTATGGTGGCTCAGTGGTTAGCACTGTATATGGTGGCTCAGTGGTTAGCACTGTACGGTGGCTCAGTGGTTAGCACTGTATGGTGGCTCAGTGGTTAGCACTGTATGGTGGCTCAGTGGTTAGCACTGTATACGGTGGCTCAGTGGTTAGCACTGTATATGGTGGCTCAGTGGTTAGCACTGTATATGGTGGCTCAGTGGTTAGCACTGTATGGTGGCTCAGTGGTTAGCACTGTATATGGTGGCTCAGTGGTTAGCACTGTATACGGTGGCTCAGTGGTTAGCACTGTATATGGTGGCTCAGTGGTTAGCACTGTATATGGTGGCTCAGTGGTTAGCACTGTACGGTGGCTCAGTGGTTAGCAGTGTATGGTGGCTCAGTGGTTAGCACTGTATGGTGGCTCAGTGGTTAGCACTGTACGGTGGCTCAGTGGTTAGCACTGTATGGTGGCTCAGTGGTTAGCACTGTATGGTGGCTCAGTGGTTAGCACTGTACGGTGGCTCAGTGGTTAGCAGTGTACGGTGGCTCAGTGGTTAGCACTGTATGGTTCTGGGATCAAAGGTGTGTTACAGTCCGTGCTGCCCGATCATCCAAAGGATCACAAGGGAAACAATGTTCCAAACGAAATTCTCTTTATTCTTATAAACCGACGCGTTTCGGCGCCCAATCCTGGCACCGTCCTCAGGGTATTCTTTTTTAATAAATGCCAGTGTTTCTCAAGGATCTCTCTTATAGTCCTGTGACAGCTATTAAATCTTGTGATGAAATTGAAATTTTGTTCTCCATTTCCTCCATGTTTTTTCTTTTTCTGGACCAAGAGTTCTTCTTGTGTTAGAAGTTTGCTCCGATCTCTGGCCATTTCTACCAAAGTTCTAGGGTATTTTCTTTCCAAGAATCTATTAGTTAGGACTTTAGCTTGTTCATCAAAATCATTTTCCCTGTTGCAGTTTTTTTTAATGCGCTTATATTGATTGGCTGGTATGTTTTTTAGCCATTTGTTATAGTGTGCGCTCCTGAAATTGATGAATGAATTCCTGTCAGTTTCTTTGAAGTATGTTTTGGTGTTTATCCTGTTATCAGCCACAAAAATAGTGAGGTCCAGGAAATTAATGGTCTTATTATTTACTGTTTGCTCGAAGATCAATCCCCAATTGTTCCTCCTGATATCGTTTATGAAATCACCAAGATTCCCTTTTTCACTGTCCCAAATAATCAATAGGTCATCAATGTATCGTTTATACAAAACTAACCCCTCACTCTGTGTACTCTCATAAATGTGTATTTTTTCAAACAGCCCCATGTATAAGTTTGCATATGAACATGCCATTTTCGACCCCATGGCTGTCCCATGTATTTGATGGAACATTTTATCTTCATGTGTGAAATAGTTGTTATTCAAAATAAAATTTAACCCCTCCAAGATAAAGTCAATTTCATTGTCCTTGAGCTCATCATCATTCTTAAGGAAATATTCAGCACATAAGAGTCCAGTTACATGGTCTATATTTGTATATAATGAAGAGACATCAAGACTGGAAAATATGAGGGACTCTTTCCAAGTGATATCCTGTATAGCTCTGATTATGTCCGAAGAATCTTTCGCATAGCTTTGTAATGTTGTGACGTATTTCTGTAATTTTCTGTCGATATATTCAGCTAAATTACTTGTAAGGGAGCCAATCCCAGAAATTATTGGTCTCCCTGGGGGATCAGTCAAAGATTTATGTACTTTAGGGAGATGATATAGAAAAGGTGTGTTTGGCTGCCAATTTGTGAGGAATTTCTTCTCTCCTTCTGTAATGATTTTGTTATTGTATGCTTCATTAATTTTAATGTGATATGTTTTTATTAATTCAGGGTAAGGGTTAGTTATAATTTTTTTTATAGTATTTCTGATCTGATAGAAGCCTTTCAGCCTCTTTTAGGTAGTCGACTCTATCTTGAACCTCTATTCCTCCTCCCTTATCAGCTGCTCTGATCACTATATCCCTGTTAGTTTTCAGATTATCTAGGGCTTCTTGTTCGTTTTTAGTTACCGTATATACTCGTGTATAAGCCGACTTTTTCAGCCCAAAATTTGGGCTGAAAAGTCCCCCCTCGGCTTATACACGAGTATATACTGGTGGGGGCTGTGTCCGGGCACTGCAGGAGGCGGCGGGGGGAGGCTGCAGAATGAGCGGCACGTCACGTGGTGCCGCTCATTAATTATGCATGGGGAGCAGCGCATAGTACATTGCTGCTCCCCTGCACAAAATAGCCTCCCCCGCTGTCTCCCCGCCCGACCCATGTATACAGAGGCCCCCAGCAGGGTAATCTCACCCCCTCGGTCTGCAGGCACCCGGGTCCTCCAGCTGCTCCGTCTGCATGCGCGGCTTCTAATATCGGCGTCCTCCCCGCGGCTCTTCCTGTTTGAATGCGATCATGTGACCGCGGTCACATGATCACATTCAAACAGGAAGTGCGGGAAAGACGCCGGTATTAGAAGCCGCGGTGCACGCAGATGGAGCAGCTGGAAGACCCGGGTGCCTGCAGACCGAGGGGGTGAGATGGATCAATGCTGAGGGGAGGGCCTCTGTATACATGGGGGGGGCTGTATTACCAGTGCTGGGGGGCTGTGTTACCAGTGCTGGGGGGCTGTGTTACCAGTGCTGGGGGGCTGTGTTACCAGTGCTGGGGGGCTGTGTTACCAGTGCTGGGGGGCTGTGTTACCAGTGCTGGGGGGCTGTGTTACCAGTGCTGGGGGGCTGTGTTACCAGTGCTGGGGGGCTGTGTTACCACTGCAGAGGGGCGCTGTGTTACCACTGCAGAGGGGCGCTGTGTTACCACTGCAGAGGGGCGCTGTGTTACCACTGCAGAGGGGCGCTGTGTTACCACTGCAGAGGGGCGCTGTGTTACCACTGCTGAGGGGCGCTGTGTTACCACTGCTGGAGGAGCGCTGTGTTACCACTGCTGAGGGGCGCTGTGTTACCACTGCTGAGGGGCGCTGTGTTACCACTGCTGAGGGGCGCTGTGTTACCACTGCTGAGGGGCGCTGTGTTACCACTGCTGAGGGGCGCTGTGTTACCACTGCTGAGGGGCGCTGTGTTACCACTGCTGAGGGGCGCTGTGTTACCACTGCTGAGGGGCGCTGTGTTACCACTGCTGAGGGGCGCTGTGTTACCACTGCTGAGGGGCGCTGTGTTACCACTGCTGAGGGGGCGCTGTGTTACCACTGCTGGAGGGGCGCTGTGTTACCACTGCTGGAGGGGCACTGTGTTACCACTGCTGGAGGAGCGCTGTGTTACCAGTGATAGGGGGCTTTATAACAGGACGGTGCTCTGCTGCATTGGTAGTTTACTGTTTCTATTTAAAATAAAAGTTCAAAATTTTATTTGTATCTATTTTCATTTTAAAATTTTTCAGTACCGGTAGCTGCTGCATTGTCCACCCTAGGCTTATACGCGAGTCAATAGGTTTTCCCAGTTTTTGGGGGCAAAAGTAGGGGGGTCGGCTTATACACGGGTCGGCTTATACACGAGTATATACGGTAGATTATTTTTGCTTTTTTTAGAATTATTTGTTAGAAGTATTTCCTTTTTTAGATTTTTATAAGTAATTCCTGGAACGTCTCCAACATATGTCCCTTGCTTTCTACAGGGTAAAAAGCTGTCTTGGCTTTTAAAGGTTTTTTTAAAACATGGGTTTCTTTGGGTTCCCCCTTGATGTCTGGTACAGGATTTATAGCAAAATGCCTTTTTAGTGTGAGTCTCCTCACATATTGGTGTACATCAATAAAGAGTTCAAAATGATCGGGTTTAGTAGTGGGACAATATAATAAGCCCTTATTCAGTACTTTAGTCTCATCTGTTGTAAGGGAATACTTTGAAAGGTTTATAATGTTGCTCTTAGTTATGTCAGGCTTCCCCCTTAGTCTAGCAGATTGAACTTTACTTTCTTTCTTTTTCCCTTGTCCTCTATTCCCTCTTTCTTTCTTTTTCCTATTAAAGGGCTCAAAAATTTTGTCATGTCTGTTTGGGTTGTTTTTATTACCGATAAAAAAGGTACCACTCCATTATTTTGATTTTTCGAGTTATCTAGAATAATTTTCTGGGTATGGTTTTTGGCTTTCTTTTTATTTGTATCTTCCAGATTCTTTTTGCTAGTTTTGATGTCTTCATCTCCTTCCAAACCCATTAGATTTGGCTCAGTGAGGTTAATGAGTTCTTTTGTAGTCTCTTCGTAGAGACGAATCGGTTCCAAGGGTTTTTCCCTATTGATTTTATCTATTAGTTCTTTTATCTTTTATTAAATGTATCTCATCCTTTTCTCTTGTTTCTCGCTCAGGGGTATTGTTGAACTGTTTTTCTGTGTGCTCTGGTAAAGACCGGTCCCTTTGTTTAGTGTTAGTATTGTTGGTAGATGAATCTGATTTATTTTGTTCAGTGTCAGTGCTATGAACTAATGCCACTGTTGTTATTTGGTTTTTTGGCTGATTTGTATTCTTATTTATGTTCTCCTGTATCTCAATGTATTCTTCTTCATTGAAGGACTCTTCCTCCTCTGATACACTATACTCCTCTTCCTCATCCAGTGTGAAAACCTCCTCTTCCATGCTCTCACTTTCCACCACCATAGTATTAGTTAACATGTCTGCTAGGGTTTCGATCTCCTTTGGGGGAGTTTCCAACTCTGTAGGTTTTTCAGAGAGGGCAATTTGTGTAATTTGGAGATCTTTCTCTATCAATGTCTCCTTTGTTAGTTTAGTGTCTATTTTATTTCTTGTCCCTGACCACCCATTGTAACTGGGTTGCCTGTTACTGTTGCTAAACTTCCTATCTTTGTACTCTTTTTGTTCTGTAGATGTTGTGTTTTTCTTATATTCATCTGGGGCAGTTTTTCCTTGGGAATAATCACTTCTATCCCTGTTTAATTTCCTAGATTTTCTGATCACTGTATCATGTTCTATCTGAGTTAAATTGGTACTTATACTCGAATATATCCTCTTATATTCATGTGATGTTGTAAACCTGTTCAATTGTAGGTTTATTTTGTTTACTTCCTCAGTAGCTATGTCCGCTAATTTTGATCTTTTGTCACATAAGATACATAATAAGGTTTGCATGCACTTCTGGAGTACTAGATCCCAACCCTTGGTAAACTCGGGATCATCCTGAAAGGGGGATTTTAAAGTCAGTCTCAGACCCCTTGGGCAAATTTTCTCTTCTATGTATATCGCCATGAACCTAGAGTCAATGCCATATTGGATTTCTTTTTTCAATGTATCCTCTAGGGAATGTAAAAGTTCCCTCATAGTTTTAATCTCCTCTTCATTAAATGTCTCATTAGTCTCTGTGGTTCCAATCTGCACATTACTTGTGCCAATGGTGCGCTGTATCAATTTTTCCCTGGCAGCAAATCTGCCACATAGATAGTCCATCTTGGTGTTTAACAGTAGAATGCTGCACTCTATCTCCACCCAGGAATCAAATCCTTAGATCGCCTTGTCCTTCCCACAGACAGGTGAATCTTTCAAAACTATATAAAAATATAAGGGGAGACAACAGAGGCGCAATAGTGCCCTATCATTTGGCATAGATTAGGGACTAATCGGTACAAACAGGTTTGCACTAACCTGGTCCAGTTGTGAATCCCACAACTGGAATAAGAGCGTTGGTTTTAGTAATGCAGGCTGCTGCTGGACCTCCACATCCACGGGGCCGTGGGTACTTCAAGAGTTCTGGGATCAAAGGTGTGTTACAGTCCGCGCTGCCTGATCATCCAAAGGATCACAAGGGAAACAATGTTCCAAACGAAATTCTCTTTATTCTTATAAACCGACGCGTTTCGGCGCCCAATCCTAGCACCGTCCTCAGGGTATACCAGTTGTGGGATTCACAACTGGACCAGGTTAGTGCAAACCTGTTTGTACCGATTAGTCCCTAATCTATGCCAAATGATAGGGCACTATTGCGCCTCTGTTGTCTCCCCTTATATTTTTATATAGCACTGTATGGTGGCTCAGTGGTTAGTACTGTATGGTGGCTCAGTGGTTAGCACTGTATGGTGGCTCAGTGGTTAGCACTGTATGGTGGCTCAGTGGTTAGCACTGTATGGTGGCTCAGTGGTTAGCACTGTATGGTGGCTCAGTGGTTAGCACTGTATGGTGGCTCAGTGGTTAGCACTGTACGGTGGCTCAGTGGTTAGCAGTGTACGGTGGCTCAGTGGTTAGCACTGTATGGTGGCTCAGTGGTTAGCACTGTATGGTGGCTCAGTGGTTAGCACTGTATGGTGGCTCAGTGGTTAGCACTGTATGGTGGCTCAGTGGTTAGCACTGTATGGTGGCTCAGTGGTTAGCACTGTATGGTGGCTCAGTGGTTAGCACTGTACGGTGGCTCAGTGGTTAGCACTGTATGGTGGCTCAGTGGTTAGCACTGTATGGTGGCTCAGTGGTTAGCACTGTATGGTGGCTCAGTGGTTAGCACTGTATAGTGGCTCAGTGGTTAGCACTGTATATGGTGGCTCAGTGGTTAGCACTGTATGGTGGCTCAGTGGTTAGCACTGTATGGTGGCTCAGTGGTTAGCACTGTATGGTGGCTCAGTGGTTAGCACTGTATGGTGGCTCAGTGGTTAGCACTGTATCGTGGCTCAGTGGTTAGCACTGTATGGTGGCTCAGTGGTTAGCACTGTATGGTGGCTCAGTGGTTAGCACTGTACGGTGGCTCAGTGGTTAGCACTGTATGGTGGCTCAGTGGTTAGCACTGTATGGTGGCTCAGTGGTTAGCACTGTATGGTGGCTCAGTGGTTAGCACTGTATAGTGGCTCAGTGGTTAGCACTGTATATGGTGGCTCAGTGGTTAGCACTGTATGGTGGCTCAGTGGTTAGCACTGTATGGTGGCTCAGTGGTTAGCACTGTACGGTGGCTCAGTGGTTAGCACTGTATGGTGGCTCAGTGGTTAGCACAGTATGGTGGCTCAGTGGTTAGCACTGTATGGTGGCTCAGTGGTTAGCACTGTACGGTGGCTCAGTGGTTAGCACTGTATGGTAGCTCAGTGGTTAGCATTGTATGGTGGCTCAGTGGTTAGCACTGTACGGTGGCTCAGTGGTTAGCACAGTATGGTGGCTCAGTGGTTAGCACAGTATGGTGGCTCAGTGTTTAGCACTGTATGGTGGCTCAGAAGTTAGCACTGTACGGTGGCTCAGTGGTTAGCACTGTATGGTGACTCAGGGGTTAGCACTGTATGGTGGCTCAGAGGTTAGCACTGTACGGTGGCTCAGTGGTTAGCACTCTATGGTGGCTCAGTGGATAGCACAACAGCTTTGCAGCACTGGGGTCCTGAGATCAAATTGCACCAAGGAAACATCTGCAAGGAGTTTGTATTTTCTCCCCGCGTTCCTGTGAACTTTCTCCAATTTCCACCCACACTCCAAAGACTGATAGGGAATGGAGATTGTGAGGCCCTGTGGGGACAGTGATGATGTCTGTAAAGTATTGCAAAATATAATGCCGCTATATAAGTAGTTAAAATAATATAAATAAACAGTAGGTCATTTTCTGAAGATCGCTTGTCATTTCCGTCATGTCGCCCTCAATGAGTGACTGACACACTGCCGAACTGAACTGTTTCTTTACCATGTGGGTGATTTCTGATGAACTTTCCTTGTGTGCAGTGCAGCGATGTCACTACATAAATATTCATCCCATGGGGAGTGTGCAGCAGAGAACTAAGTGATCACTCACTGTGATTGACAGGTGGAATTAATCTCTTTATTTACAGTTTACAGAGGATAGGAGGGAAGTAAAAAAAAAATACATAACTAGAGAGAGCTTAGAAATTAGAAAATGATAGCAGTTACATATGGACTTTTGACCTCATAGATTTCCTTTAAGTTGGTCTCCTGTGCTTGATAACATCTGCGCATCTCCAGATGACTCATATGTGTACTGAGGACTTATATATCAGCTCTGGATAACAATGAACGTCTTATTTGATCTGACATTAGTATTTCTTCTTCAGGGTATGTGCACATGGCGCTTTTTTCCTGAGTTTAATATTGACTGTTTTCCCTTTAGGATGGGTGTGGGCATTTTCTCAGACTGCATATTCTTCCTCAAAGTGAATTCCTTATCCGTGAAAGAAAAGAAAAAGCTTAAAAACAGCATCACTTCAAATGGAGGTGAAGTGTCATTAGTGCTGAATGATAAGGTACGTTTATTTCTTGATCAATATAGCTAGATTAGTTTTAAGAGGTTAAAACATAACATTTAATATATTTTTTCTAAAAGGACTAGATTGTCCACACATACTAAACACGTGATACCCACCATGCCCCACAGTGTCACAACTTAAAAAACTCTCTTCAGTGTATTTAAGAGTTATAGTTTATCCCAAGGTGTAACTTATGGAGCCTCTACTGCTCCTTGATATCATCCACCTTTAGATCCTATGTCAGTTCTAGATATATTGGTGTAGTTTTTCACCACTTCATATCCCTCTGGCATGTATATCTGCATATGGAAAGTATAAAAAAGCCCCCTTCTCCTATATACAGGAAAGGTCTCACCAGCTTTCTTCCATCTAGGCAGGAGATAGATTGAGTTCCTTTATTCCAGGAGGCCCTTCTGCTAGTGACAGCCTGGTTATGAACTCTCTGTTTCATTCATTCATTATCACCATACTCCACTCCCTACGCGTTTCGGATGTGAAATCCTCATCAGGGGATACGTGGCTCAGTTTCTTATGGGGTCCTAGTATTAGGTGCCCCATGTGATGGTGTATGTCTCTATAAACAAGACATCAAGCATTACTATCTCTGTATATGTCATATGGTGCAAAGCACCGATACTCACATGTATAGTACCAGTCCCTCCCAGTTGTCACAGACCCTGGGTACTCACCCAGCATAGCCTAGTGGTCTGTGTATTGGAGAACACCGCCGCGGCCGCCATCGCCGTCTTTTATGACCGCATTTCCCGGTCACGTGGTGTTCTCCGCCCCCGGATGTGACGCGCGCATCGTTCCGCGACGTCACTTCCGGTCCGGCGTCTATGTGGAACGCAAGCATGCGTTCCACATCTCATTCCCAGTTTACCCTCCTTAGTGGGAGGATTTGGAGACTTGTTAGTCCATCCCCGGGTATGAGGTCATCAAGGAGGGCGGGTTCATTGCCAGAACCATATCCCTCCATACTATAGGAAGTTCTATTATCACATAAACACTTCCCAACATCCGAAACAGATTAAAATGGTGGCCATCTATCATTTACAGTACTCTTTTACATATTTGCACAGATTTAGTTTGTTATGGCATTCTTTTATGTCCCCTCTCTAGAGGGTGTTTGTCCTGATGTTACTTATAGTGTGATTTTCACATTGCTTTTATTTTCTCTACCCATGATTCAAGACCATTAAGGTAGGAGCAGATTTATCACATAAGATGTTTCTGACATAGGTTGGTACTTGTTGGATCAGAGGCAAATTAGTTTTTCTTTTTCCATCACAGTCTATGGGGATCGCATGGTTTCCGTTAATGTTCTTATATTTAAATCATAGGAGCATATAGAGAAAGATTTAGGACAGATCAGAGTACATTATTATAAGGGATAGACATAGTTCCATGTGCACCTATGTTTCCCTATCTCTTCCCTCTCTCCCTGCCTATCTGCGGAGGTTGGCACCCTAGTTTGCCCCTCCCCGCCCGTGGCGCCCCCGCTCGTCGTCGGCTTTCCCTCCTACTTTTCCTTATTCTAAGGTGCCCCAATGAAAGGAGAGTAGGAAAGTGCCTCATTCATCCCTTTTGGGGCCACCGTGTCCATGGTATAGATCCAGAACACCTCTTTTCTGAGTATCTTATTGTCCCAATTCCCCCCTCGTACGGGTGGTGGGACATGATCCATACCTATGAACGTTAGGCAGTTTTCATCCCCCCCATGAAAGGTGTTGATGTGCCGGGCCACTGGTTTCTCACGTTTATTACGAATATCACTCCTATGTTCCCCGATTCTTTTACGGAATTCCCTAATTGTTTTCCCCACATATTCAAGGTTACAGGGACATTTTGCCTTATAGATTACACCTTTGGTTCCACAGTTAATAAACGACCTGATGTTAAATGTACGGTGGGTTACATTGCTTTCAAAGTTTTTTGTTGTCACTATCTGGCTGCAGCTCACACAATGTCCACACCTAAAACACCCTCTTAGATCATTTTTTAACCAGTTTTTTTCCCCCGTCCTCAAGTGGCTATGTACCAGCCTATCTCTTAAAGATCTCGGTTTTTTGTAGGTGATAGTTGGTTTTTCAGTCAGATATGGACTCAAATCAGAGTCCATTAATAAGATCGGCCAATGCTTGGCCATGATCTCCCTGACTTTATCTGCTCCACCAGAATAGGTAGTGATCATGCGTACCTTCTCTGTCTCCTCATCCCTGTT
Organism: Allobates femoralis; assembly: GCA_033576535.1. Taxonomy (NCBI): domain Eukaryota; kingdom Metazoa; phylum Chordata; class Amphibia; order Anura; family Aromobatidae; genus Allobates; species Allobates femoralis. The sequence goes on along the minus strand of JARQOC010000002.1, from coordinate 692,172,045 downwards.
TTTCTCTTTTGGTGTAAGGAGTTTTGTCCTCTCTATGTCCTTGACCTCCTTCCATGCCCTTCTAATCACACCTTTCGGGTATCCCCTCTCTGTCAACCGTTTTTTTAGATCTTCTGTTTGAGCGTGGAACATGTCCTCCGAGGAACAGTTCCTCCTCATTCTGATCATTTGACTTTTCGGGATTCCCCTCTTGTGACTGTTGGGATGTCCACTTTCCCATCTTAGCAGTGAGTTAGTGGCGGTTTTCTTTCGGTATGTACATGTTCGTAACCTTCCTATGTTATCCTTCTCAATTAGAATATCTAGGAAGGGAAGTCTCTCTCTATGTGTCTCGAAAGTAAATCTTAGGCCAAGGTTGTTATCACGTCATCAATGAATCTCGTCCATAAAATGATCCTTTCTGTGTCAATTGGGGTGTTCTCACCAAAAACAACGGTTTCCTCCCACCAGCCCAGGAGCAAATTAGCATATGAAGGTGCCATAGAATTCCCCATTGCTGTGCCCTGAGCTGGTGGGAGTACTTACCGTTGAACATGAATACATTTCTGGTCAGGCAGAACTCCAGTAGTTCGATGACAAATTTATTGTGTTTGTCAAATTGTCTCCCTCTACTCCTCAGATAGTATCTCACTGCCTCTAACCCCTTTTCGTGTGGAATTGATGAATAGAGTGCCTCTACATCGATGCTGCAAAGCAGCACGTCATCTTCCAGCACCACATCTTCTATCCTCCTCAAGAGGTCAGTGGTATCTCTGAGATAGGAATTCAGGGTGACTACAAACGGTCGCAAAATCTTGTCTATGTAGACGCCTATGTTTTGTGTTAAACTGCCGATTCCCGAGACTATTGGCCTACCTCTTAATGGGTTTGTGCCTTTATGTATCTTCGGGAGACAGTAAAACGTCGCCATCACTGGATGATCCGGCATTAGAAAGTCAAACTCCTGTCTATTACATTCTCAGAGATTCCCTTATCCAAAAGACATTTTAGTTCCTTTTTGAAGTCCCTCATTGGACTAAAGCTGAGAGTCTCATAGTTTTCTCTGTCCTTTAGAATGTCATTGCACATTTCAATGTATCTGTCCCTATCCATTATCACCACGTTTCCGCCCTTATCGGACTGTTTGATGACAATGGATTGATTTTTTTCAAGTTCACAGATACATGACATCTCCTCTTTACTGAGATTGTGCTTGTGACTCTTCAGATCCTCCAGTTTCCCAACCTCTTCTGAGACTAGGTTTACAAAAACGTCAACTGCACTCAGGTCCCCCGTTGGTGGCGGCATCCGAGAGCTTTTATTCTTAAGGTCAGTGAATGGTCCCTCACCTGTCATTGTGTGGTCGGTCTCCCCTAGATGGAATAGGGTTCTAATATCTTCCAGAAGATCGTCGGGTACTCCTAGGTCTTTACTGGTCTTTACTGGTTTTTTTGTCTTCCTTTATAAAGTGTTTTTTCCATCTCAATTTCCTTGCAAAAAGGTTGAGGTCCTTGACTGTTTCAAATATACTGAGATCGGTAGTTGGGACGAATGAAAGTCCTTTACTGAGTACCGTCATCTCAGTATCAGTCAAAGTTTTGGAAGACAAATTCAAAACCTGTAATTTTGTTATGTTACCGGAGTTTGTGGAGGTACTACCGGTCCTGGGCGGTTTCTCAGTGCGTATCTTGGGTCTAAAAAACCGTTCCCTTGTCCTGGTCTTGGGTTATGATTGAGTTGATTCCGGGTCTCCCCTCTTCCTCTACCTTTATTCTTCCTTCTATTTTTACCAGTTTTCCCGGCTCCTCTCCCCTCCGCTTCTGACGTATCTGTCCCTGTGGAATAGTCCTCCGGTTCTGTGTCTGGATGACCACTAGGTGCTCCCTTAGGTGTGTATACATATGCTCTATTATTCTTGAAATCTTGCAAATCTCTCAGATAGAATTTGTGCTTTCTCTCTTTGAGATGATATTGAAATTTTTCTAGGGTACCTTGCAGAGTTGTCTCCTTTGAAGCAAAGTCTGCTTCCCCTGAAAATTTCTTAGTGATCTCTTTTTGTTCTCTAAGGATTTCATCCAGTTTCCCCAACTGTTTCTTTTCCTCCTCCAGCAATAATCTCATCAGTTTAATAGAGCTAGCTGTCGCTTCCTTCTCCCACCTAGTGGCCAAATCTGGATTTTTATACCTATACCCTGGTGTAAGGGTTATTCTTAGATATCTTGGGACTATCCCTTCCTTTATGTAACTCTCCAGGGATTGTACCTCCCACCAGGAAATAATTCTGTCCTTATAGATTTTAGTTAACTCTTTGAATGCTCCTGACAGAGTGGTGGAGTACTTTTTTTGGACAAACTCCTTCTCCGAGAAGACCTCTTTGGCCTCTGCAAACCACTGTTCAGTGTCAAAGTCACCTGATAGAAAACCAGCCATTTATCTGTTTTTACTTAAAGCAATTTAGCAGGATAGGTATTCTATTTAGTGGTGTAGTACTGCCCCACTTTGCAGAATTGAATTCGATCAATATAGCTAGATTAGTTTTAAGAGGTTAAAACATAACATTTAATATATTTTTTCTAAAAGGACTAGATTGTCCACACATACTAAACACGTTTATTTCTTGGGAACCAAAATTAGCGATTATAAAGAAGTCCAATGCAAGAATATTCCAACCAAAATGTTATTATTTCATATTGTATTTTCCATTTTGAAACCATAAAGGGAATCTGTCACCAAGTTTTTGCCACCTAATCTGAGAGTAGCATAATATAGGCCCCGAGATCCTGATTCCAGTGATGTGTCACTTACTGGGCTGCTCAGTGTAGGTTTGATAAAATCACTGTTTAATCATCTGGAGATTATCATTAGAGGACTACGGCTGCCTTCACACTTGCAGATGGATCTGCAGCGTTTTGCAGATGCATCTGCAAGTGTGAGCATGCTGACCGCGGCCCCTATGTTTATAATAGGGCGCACGCGGTGTGAAAGCTCTCATTCACTCCTATATGTGTACTGTCAGCAGGCGTATGCCTGCTTACAGATCACACTCTCCCGCCCGCAGCATGGACGCTACATCTCGCGTCCACAGTGCGGACGGGAGTGTGTGATCTGTCAGCAGGCATACGCCTGCTGACAGTACACATATAGGAGTGAATGAGAGCTTTCACACTGCGTGCGCCCTATTATAAACATAGGGGCCGCGGTCAGCATGCTCACACTTGCAGATGCATCTGCAAAACGCTGCAGATCCATCTGCAAGTGTGAAGCCAGCCTACTTGTTCTGCTGCTAGATAGTCCAGCATATTCATGAACAGCTACATCTGCAGCAGAGAAAACAGTAATAATCAACCAATTGTCAGCAAGCAGATCAGTAAGTGATACATTGCTGAAATCAGGGTCTCTATCTTCACATTATGCTGCTCTTAGATATGATGGGAAAAACCTGGTGACAGATGCCCTTAAGAACGTACCTGCCCTGTAATCTGCATGGCTCAAATATAAGGAAGACTAATCCTGATTCATGGTCACATCATGTGGAGCATAGGCTCCGGCCACCGCATTCAAACAATTGGAATGAGATGAAGATTAAACCCCCTTTTTCCTATAAGGAAAGGAAGAATGAATTCTTGATTATAAATACTGCTATAAACCATTAAAGGGAATCTATCACCAGGTTTGTGGTACCCTATCTGAGAGCAGTATAATGTAGAGGCAGAGACCCTGATTCCAGCAATGTGTCAC